>JALMQS010000293.1:0-195377 GCA_024734495.1 Forficula auricularia | reverse complement strand
TTAAATACACACACACACACACACACACATCGACAGAGACATTTAGTCAATGATAAAAATAAATATTAAGTAAAAAGAGATCGAAATTTATCATTTTTAATTTGAATTTATATTTGAGATTCACTCTTTTTATATACCCTGTGGTCGAAAATGACAAATTTTAATTTGAAAAAAGTAAAAATTTTATCAAAAATGAATTACTATTTATATCAAGGAGATATTTTAATTACTACCTTGATCAAAAGTATTCTATTGTTGGTTTAAATACACACACACACACACACACATCGACAGAGACATTTAGTCAATGATAAAAATAAATTTTAAGTAAAAAGAGATCGAAATTTATCATTTTTAATTTGAATTTATATTTGAGATTCACTCTTTATATACCCTGTGGTCGAAAATGACAAATTTTAATTTGAAAAAAGTAAAAATTTTATCAAAAATGAATTACTATTTATATCAAGGAGATATTTTAATTACTACCTTGATCAAAAGTATTCTATTGTTGGTTTAAATACACACACACACACACACACATCGACAGAGACATTTAGTCAATGATAAAAATAAATTTTAAGTAAAAAAGAGATCGAAATTTATCATTTTTAATTTGAATTTATATTTGAGATTCACTCTTTTATATACCCTGTGGTCGAAAATGACAAATTTTAATTTGAAAAAAGTAAAATTTTATCAAAAATGAATTACTATTTATATCAAGGAGATATTTTAATTACTACCTTGATCAAAAGTATTCTATTGTTGGTTTAAATACACACACACACACACACATCGACAGAGACATTTAGTCAATGATAAAAATAAATATTAAGTAAAAAGAGATCGAAATTTATCATTTTTAATTTGAATTTATATTTGAGATTCACTCTTTTATATACCCTGTGGTCGAAAATGACAAATTTTAATTTGAAAAAAGTAAAAATTTTATCAAAAATGAATTACTATTTATATCAAGGAGATATTTTAATTACTACCTTGATCAAAAGTATTCTATTGTTGGTTTAAATACACACACACACACACACACATCGACAGAGACATTTAGTCAATGATAAAAATAAATTTTAAGTAAAAAGAGATCGAAATTTATCATTTTTAATTTGAATTTATATTTGAGATTCACTCTTTTTATATACCCTGTGGTCGAAAATGACAAATTTTAATTTGAAAAAAGTAAAAATTTTATCAAAAATGAATTACTATTTATATCAAGGAGATATTTTAATTACTACCTTGATCAAAAGTATTCTATTGTTGGTTTAAATACACACACACACACACACACATCGACAGAGACATTTAGTCAATGATAAAAATAAATTTTAAGTAAAAAGAGATCGAAATTTATCATTTTTAATTTGAATTTATATTTGAGATTCACTCTTTTATATACCCTGTGGTCGAAAATGACAAATTTTAATTTGAAAAAAAGTAAAAATTTATTTATATCAAGGAGATATTTTAATTACTACCTTGATCAAAAAGTATTCTATTGTTGGTTTAAATACACACACACACACACACACATCGACAGAGACATTTAGTCAATGATAAAAATAAATATTAAGTAAAAAGAGATCGAAATTTATCATTTTTAATTTGAATTTATATTTGAGATTCACTCTTTTATATACCCTGTGGTCGAAAATGACAAATTTTAATTTGAAAAAAGTAAAAATTTTATCAAAAATGAATTACTATTTATATCAAGGAGATATTTTAATTACTACCTTGATCAAAAGTATTCTATTGTTGGTTTAAATACACACACACACACACACACATCGACAGAGACATTTAGTCAATGATAAAAATAAATTTTAAGTAAAAAGAGATCGAAATTTTTATCATTTTTAATTTGAATTTATATTTGAGATTCACTCTTTTATATACCCTGTGGTCGAAAAATGACAAAAGTATTCTATTGTTGGTTTAAATACACACACACACACACACACATCGACAGAGACATTTAGTCAATGATAAAAATAAATTTTAAGTAAAAAGAGATCGAAATTTATCATTTTTAATTTGAATTTATATTTGAGATTCACTCTTTTATATACCCTGTGGTCGAAAATGACAAATTTTAATTTGAAAAAAGTAAAAATTTTATCAAAAAATGAATTACTATTTATATCAAGGAGATATTTTAATTACTACCTTGATCAAAAGTATTCTATTGTTGGTTTAAATACACACACACACACACACACATCGACAGAGACATTTAGTCAATGATAAAAATAAATTTTAAGTAAAAAGAGATCGAAATTTATCATTTTTAATTTGAATTTATATTTGAGATTCACTCTTTTATATACCCTGTGGTCGAAAATGACAAATTTTAATTTGAAAAAAGTAAAAATTTTATCAAAAATGAATTACTATTTATATCAAGGAGATATTTTAATTACTACCTTGATCAAAAGTATTCTATTGTTGGTTTAAATACACACACACACACACACACACACATCGACAGAGACATTTAGTCAATGATAAAAATAAATATTAAGTAAAAAGAGATCGAAATTTATCATTTTTAATTTGAATTTATATTTGAGATTCACTCTTTTATATACCCTGTGGTCGAAAATGACAAATTTTAATTTGAAAAAAGTAAAAATTTTATCAAAAATGAATTACTATTTATATCAAGGAGATATTTTAATTACTACCTTGATCAAAAGTATTCTATTGTTGGTTTAAATACACACACACACACACACACATCGACAGAGACATTTAGTCAATGATAAAAATAAATTTTAAGTAAAAAGAGATCGAAATTTATCATTTTTAATTTGAATTTATATTTGAGATTCACTCTTTTTATATACCCTGTGGTCGAAAATGACAAATTTTAATTTGAAAAAAGTAAAAATTTTATCAAAAATGAATTACTATTTATATCAAGGAGATATTTTAATTACTACCTTTGATCAAAAGTATTCTATTGTTGGTTTAAATACACACACACACACACACACATCGACAGAGACATTTAGTCAATGATAAAAATAAATTTTAAGTAAAAAGAGATCGAAATTTATCATTTTTAATTTGAATTTATATTTGAGATTCACTCTTTTATATACCCTGTGGTCGAAAATGACAAATTTTAATTTGAAAAAGTAAAAATTTTATCAAAAATGAATTACTATTTATATCAAGGAGATATTTTAATTACTACCTTGATCAAAAGTATTCTATTGTTGGTTTAAATACACACACACACACACACACACATCGACAGAGACATTTAGTCAATGATAAAAATAAATATTAAGTAAAAAAGAGATCGAAATTTATCATTTTTAATTTGAATTTATATTTGAGATTCACTCTTTTATATACCCTGTGGTCGAAAATGACAAATTTTAATTTGAAAAAAGTAAAATTTTATCAAAAATGAATTACTATTTATATCAAGGAGATATTTTAATTACTACCTTGATCAAAAGTATTCTATTGTTGGTTTAAATACACACACACACACACACACATCGACAGAGACATTTAGTCAATGATAAAAATAAATTTTAAGTAAAAAGAGATCGAAATTTATCATTTTTAATTTGAATTTATATTTGAGATTCACTCTTTTATATACCCTGTGGTCGAAAATGACAAATTTTAATTTGAAAAAAGTAAAAATTTTATCAAAAATGAATTACTATTTATATCAAGGAGATATTTTAATTACTACCTTGATCCAAAAGTTAAAAAGAGATCGAAATTTATAATTTTTAATTTGAATTTATATTTGAGATTCACTCTTTTATATACCCTGTGGTCGAAAATGACAAATTTTAATTTGAAAAAGTAAAAATTTTATCAAAAATGAATTACTATTTATATCAAGGAGATATTTTAATTACTACCTTGATCAAAAGTATTCTATTGTTGGTTTAAATACACACACACACACACACACATCGACAGAGACATTTAGTCAATGATAAAAATAAATTTTAAGTAAAAAGAGATCGAAATTTATCATTTTTAATTTGAATTTATATTTGAGATTCACTCTTTTATATACCCTGTGGTCGAAAATGACAAATTTTAATTTGAAAAAAGTAAAAATTTTATCAAAAATGAATTACTATTTATATCAAGGAGATATTTTAATTACTACCTTGATCAAAAGTATTCTATTGTTGGTTTAAATACACACACACACACACACACATCGACAGAGACATTTAGTCAATGATAAAAAATAAATTTTAAGTAAAAAGAGATCGAAATTTATCATTTTTAATTTGAATTTATATTTGAGATTCACTCTTTTATATACCCTGTGGTCGAAAATGACAAATTTTAATTTGAAAAAGTAAAAATTTTATCAAAAATGAATTACTATTTATATCAAGGAGATATTTTAATTACTACCTTGATCAAAAGTCGACAGAGACATTTAGTCAATGATAAAAATAAATATTAAGTAAAAAGAGATCGAAATTTATCATTTTTAATTTGAATTTATATTTGAGATTCACTCTTTTATATACCCTGTGGTCGAAAATGACAAATTTTAATTTGAAAAAAGTAAAATTTTATCAAAAATGAATTACTATTTATATCAAGGAGATATTTTAATTACTACCTTGATCAAAAGTATTCTATTGTTGGTTTAAATACACACACACACACACACACATCGACAGAGACATTTAGTCAATGATAAAAATAAATTTTAAGTAAAAGAGATCGAAATTTATCATTTTTAATTTGAATTTATATTTGAGATTCACTCTTTTATATACCCTGTGGTCGAAAATGACAAATTTTAATTTGAAAAAAGTAAAAATTTTATCAAAAATGAATTACTATTTATATCAAGGAGATATTTTAATTACTACCTTGTAAAAATTTTATCAAAAATGAATTACTATTTATATCAAGGAGATATTTTAATTACTACCTGATCAAAAGTATTCTATTGTTGGTTTAAATACACACACACACACACACACATCGACAGAGACATTTAGTCAATGATAAAAATAAATATTAAGTAAAAAGAGATCGAAATTTATCATTTTTAATTTGAATTTATATTTGAGATTCACTCTTTTATATACCCTGTGGTCGAAAATGACAAATTTTAATTTGAAAAAAGTAAAAATTTTATCAAAAATGAATTACTATTTATATCAAGGAGATATTTTAATTACTACCTTGATCAAAAGTATTCTATTGTTGGTTTAAATACACACACACACACACACACATCGACAGAGACATTTAGTCAATGATAAAAATAAATATTAAGTAAAAAGAGATCGAAATTTATCATTTTTAATTTGAATTTATATTTGAGATTCACTTTTTATATACCCTGTGGTCGAAAATGACAAATTTTAATTTGAAAAAAGTAAAAATTTTATCAAAAATGAATTACTATTTATATCAAGGAGATATTTTAATTACTACCTTGATCAAAAAGTATTCTATTGTTGGTTTAAATACACACACACACACACACACATCGACAGAGACATTTAGTCAATGATAAAAATAAATTTTAAGTAAAAAGAGATCGAAATTTATCATTTTTAATTTGAATTTATATTTGAGATTCACTTTTTTATATACCCTGTGGTCGAAAATGACAAATTTTAATTTGAAAAAGTAAAAATTTTATCAAAAATGAATTACTATTTATATCAAGGAGATATTTTAATTACTACCTTGATCAAAAGTATTCTATTGTTGGTTTAAATACACACACACACACACACACACATCGACAGAGACATTTAGTCAATGATAAAAATAAATTTTAAGTAAAAAGAGATCGAAATTTATCATTTTTAATTTGAATTTATATTTGAGATTCACTCTTTTATATACCCTGTGGTCGAAAATGACAAATTTTAATTTGAAAAAAGTAAAAATTTTATCAAAATGAATTACTATTTATATCAAGGAGATATTTTAATTACTACCTTGATCAAAAGTATTCTATTGTTGGTTTAAATACACACACACACACACACACATCGACAGAGACATTTAGTCAATGATAAAAATAAATTTTAAGTAAAAAGAGATCGAAATTTATCATTTTTAATTTGAATTTATATTTGAGATTCACTCTTTTATATACCCTGTGGTCGAAAATGACAAATTTTAATTTGAAAAAAGTAAAAATTTTATCAAAAATGAATTACTATTTATATCAAGGAGATATTTTAATTACTACCTTGATCAAAAGTATTCTATTGTTGGTTTAAATACACACACACACACACACACACATCGACAGAGACATTTAGTCAATGATAAAAATAAATATTAAGTAAAAAGAGATCGAAATTTATCATTTTTAATTTGAATTTATATTTGAGATTCACTCTTTTATATACCCTGTGGTCGAAAATGACAAATTTTAATTTGAAAAAAGTAAAAATTTTATCAAAAATGAATTACTATTTATATCAAGGAGATATTTTAATTACTACCTTGATCAAAAGTATTCTATTGTTGGTTTAAATACACACACACACACACACACACATCGACAGAGACATTTAGTCAATGATAAAAATAAATATTAAGTAAAAAGAGATCGAAATTTATCATTTTTAATTTGAATTTATATTTGAGATTCACTCTTTTATATACCCTGTGGTCGAAAATGACAAATTTTAATTTGAAAAAAGTAAAAATTTTATCAAAAAATGAATTACTATTTATATCAAGGAGATATTTTAATTACTACCTTGATCAAAAGTATTCTATTGTTGGTTTAAATACACACACACACACACACACATCGACAGAGACATTTAGTCAATGATAAAAATAAATATTAAGTAAAAGAGATCGAAATTTATCATTTTTAATTTGAATTTATATTTGAGATTCACTCTTTTATATACCCTGTGGTCGAAAATGACAAATTTTAATTTGAAAAAAGCTACCTTGATCAAAAGTATTCTATTGTTGGTTTAAATACACACACACACACACACACATCGACAGAGACATTTAGTCAATGATAAAAATAAATATTAAGTAAAAAGAGATCGAAATTTATCATTTTTAATTTGAATTTATATTTGAGATTCACTTTATATACCCTGTGGTCGAAAATGACAAATTTTAATTTGAAAAAGTAAAAATTTTATCAAAAATGAATTACTATTTATATCAAGGAGATATTTTAATTACTACCTTGATCAAAAGTATTCTATTGTTGGTTTAAATACACACACACACACACACACATCGACAGAGACATTTAGTCAATGATAAAAATAAATTTTAAGTAAAAAGAGATCGAAATTTATCATTTTTAATTTGAATTTATATTTGAGATTCACTTTTTATATACCCTGTGGTCGAAAATGACAAATTTTAATTTGAAAAAAGTAAAAATTTTATCAAAAATGAATTACTATTTATATCAAGGAGATATTTTAATTACTACCTTGATCAAAAGTATTCTATTGTTGGTTTAAATACACACACACACACACACACATCGACAGAGACATTTAGTCAATGATAAAAATAAATTTTAAGTAAAAAGAGATCGAAATTTATCATTTTTAATTTGAATTTATATTTGAGATTCACTCTTTTATATACCCTGTGGTCGAAAATGACAAATTTTAATTTGAAAAAAGTAAAAATTTTATCAAAAATGAATTACTATTTATATCAAGGAGATATTTTAATTACTACCTTGATCAAAAGTATTCTATTGTTGGTTTAAATACACACACACACACACACACACACATCGACAGAGACATTTAGTCAATGATAAAAATAAATATTAAGTAAAAAGAGATCGAAATTTATCATTTTTAATTTGAATTTATATTTGAGATTCACTCTTTTATATACCCTGTGGTCGAAAATGACAAATTTTAATTTGAAAAAGTAAAAATTTTATCAAAAATGAATTACTATTTATATCAAGGAGATATTTTAATTACTACCTTGATCAAAAGTATTCTATTGTTGGTTTAAATACACACACACACACACACACATCGACAGAGACATTTAGTCAATGATAAAAAATAAATTTTAAGTAAAAAGAGATCGAAATTTATCATTTTTAATTTGAATTTATATTTGAGATTCACTCTTTTATATACCCTGTGGTCGAAAATGACAAATTTTAATTTGAAAAAAGTAAAAATTTTATCAAAAATGAATTACTATTTATATCAAGGAGATATTTTAATTACTACCTTGATCAAAAAGTATTCTATTGTTGGTTTAAATACACACACACACACACACACATCGACAGAGACATTTAGTCAATGATAAAAATAAATTTTAAGTAAAAAGAGATCGAAATTTATCATTTTTAATTTGAATTTATATTTGAGATTCACTTTATATACCCTGTGGTCGAAAATGACAAATTTTAATTTGAAAAAAGTAAAAATTTTATCAAAAATGAATTACTATTTATATCAAGGAGATATTTTAATTACTACCTTGATCAAAATTATATTCTATTGTTGGTTTAGCTACTTTGATGTCAGGTGAAAAAACTTCCGGTAGGAAATTCATTTAAGGTTATTTTGTTCGATTTCAATCAGGTTACACTCTAAGTAATAATACCTTTACTAGGGAGGCATCAAACAAAATAAGGATCGTCTACAGCGATCCATCAAAAAGAGGACATATCTAAAAATCAGAATGGTATTCATCTTAATTAAGCTCGAAATGTATTAATAGATGGGGTGGGGGAAAAAATCAATGGTTAAGAAATCCCTTCGGGAGAAATCGAGACGTTGAATGTTCAATTTCCATTCTAAACAAATAAATTATATAAACATATTTATCACAATTACACAGCTTTCATTTTAATCGATTTTTTTCATATGAACAGCTTAATTATAAAAGTTTTAAATTATAATAAACCATGTACTATATAATTGTATCCATAGCGAAGCATGGATAAAGTATTGTAATCGCTATCGTGCCAAGCGCGAATTTAAAGGGTTATCAGTTAAGACTACGGAACCCATGGTTTCAATCAAAGTTACAAATTGTAGTATCTCATTCTGGTTAAATTTTAGGAACTGACGATTTTGCCAAAAATTACATGAGGCCTCGTCCAGAACCTAAAACTTGGGTCAATGCGGATGATTCACATTCTAATTTAAGTACCATGAGGACCCCAAAAATCAAGATCTGAAGGAATCAATAAAAATCAAAAATACCGGTCGATTATCATCTAATACTTGAGGAATAACCATTTTACAATGTTCGGGACCTAATACATACTACATATCATTAATAGCTGAATGAACGGTCGGCGTCGCATCGTGAATTCGATACTTTGGCCAGCCCAGAGGCAGAAAAATTATGATATCTCCAAACTACTTGATGTATCAAATGCATTCTTATTTGCCAATCACAAGAAAAGAATAAACTAATTTGAAGAACTTTAATTCAAGTAGGCACTTATTGGATTTAGACTGGTACAAAATCGCCTATAGCTGGCACTCCCCACCGTCATTTTAAAGGGAAATAAATTTACAAAAAATATTCCATAATTCTTCTTAAGAGAAGACCATGATATCTCACACCCCATATAAAAAGATTTTCGAATACCTCTCAAAAAATAAGCATCTGATTACAATTTTGCTACAGATTTTTGATTTCCATATAATTGGTGTTTTGATTTTAATTCGCAGACAAAATCAATTTGATATGTCTATATTTGCTCCAAACAGAGGTTGCTTATATTTTTTATTAAATTGTATAAATGTAAACAAATCGTTGAATAGCCCGGTGCGTTTTTATTTCCCAGTCTGCTTGCTTCAATTGCATTTGCAAAGATAATCAATGAGGTACGCAAGAGAGCTTTGGCGGCCCCTCAAGAGTACTGGAGGTGTAACGTATTTGCAGAATAATTATTGGGAATGCGCCATTTGTCCATTTGTTGAGGGGCGTCGAGGCGTGCAATTGATTCGCGTGATGAATAAACAAACACAAAACTCTAGTTAGGGAATCCGAGTGTGAACATCGGATGATTTGAAATTTGTTACAAAATGCACACAAATAAGGCGCGGGCGGACCACAGGGGGCCCATTAAAGGCAGAGGGGCTCTAATGAAGTGCTTTTTTCAAACATCTTCAACAGCAACAAGGCCTCGTTGTTACACAATTGGCAATTGTGTCAACGACCAGGAATTAACTACAGCTAACAGCCAGCCCCTCCATGTTCAAAAATATCCCACCGCCTTAACGCCCTTGTTGTCCCTCGTCGTCCCTACTAATATTTGCGCTATTCGAACAAAAGTCCGTATTGTGTACCCGAGGATTAAAATTACCCTTAGATGGAAAATGGAAAATAAGCTCTAATGGGACAATGGCTGACCGGGCGATACAATCGAATTAATTTACACGATCCAACGCGGACCGGCATGCCAGAGGATGGATTTATTTATGGTACATTTCCTAGCCTCGAAGGGAACAGTTGCAATTCAATACTGGTTTGTTTCTCATCACTGCAGCCGCTCCATTTCCTACTCTGCTAATAATCCATGCAAATGGGATTAAAAAAATTCAATCAAAATTAACAAAAAAAGATTAAAAAAAAAAAGATAAAAGAAATTAAAATGGTATTGGCAAAAATTAGAGGCGCTATAGTTAACTGTTGACTTACCTTTCGACTCGGTTTGGCCTGGACTGACCCAGTTTGAAGGTATGGTTCAGATCGAGGGGTGAACCGCGAATTAGGTATACACCATCTTTGGAATTATGTGGAATTATTTTAGAATTCATTAGATAATGCCCCTTCATCTATTGTCTTCTACTTTGAAATGAAAGTGGAAGTGGAATAGGTGTACTCGATATTATGTCGCGGTTCTCCCCTCGGTTCAGATGTTCCGGCCAGATTGTCATTTTGTCTCCGTTATTTGGAAAAAAATTATAAAGAATATCCTCAATAAAGTTAATGTTTTAGTGAACTATATTGTAGTGAATTTTTTGACTCGATTTCATAAAGGGATCTCTGCAGAGATACCTCAAACCCAATCATAAAAAAAAGTTATTTTCGACCCTCCTCAAATACAATTTTTGATATGGATAAAAAAATAATGTAATTTCAAGTTTGTATCTTCTTCACCTTACGAGCTACAAAATGCACTGATAGAGTGACAGATATTGCGGCAATACTAACTAATAGGGCCCCGTTTTACTTTCCAAAGAACTCTTAAAAACAGCCATTCTCTCTTAAGTTTAGTTCTTCCTCCCCCCTAGGTTCGTTCCAGTGGGATAGGCGCTGGGTCGGGGGGCTCAGCCCCCCCCCATGGACTTTATGTCGATTGCTTTTTTGTAATGAAGTTTTTTTTGAATTCTAATATTAAATATTAATTTTTTTCACTATTTTAACTGTTTAAATGTATTATTCTATATCTATCTATACTCATTATATAATCGGCTTGCGCGACGACGCCGACTTGATTTTTTTTTTAATTTTAAAAACTCACTAATAGTTCATGACAAATAAAATTTATTAAAATTACTAAATTTAAATTATTATTTTAAAACCCACTTCAGAGTCCAGGGGGCGTAGCAAGATTCCCGCCGATGGCACGAATTCTTCATAGCTGGTTATTATATAAATTTTATTTAATATAATATGTAAAAATATATTCATTTTATTAAAGTTTTTTCAGTTCTACTTTATTAACTTTTAAGGAGATAGGTGTTGGTTCAAGGCGAAACATTTTTTAATAATAAAAAAATTAGGAAAATAGCGAGGTGGGTTTCACATAAAATTTTTTTGTGAAACCCACCTCGCAATTTTACCTAATTTTTCTACTTTATTGTTACATTATTTTTATGCGCCCCTCCTCCCCTGAAAAATTAAAACTTCAGTCCAGAGGTATACGATTTAGGGCCAGTTGTAGGTCGGTAGTTTAAACGTTGGACAAAGGGTAACTTGTGTTCACCTTGCGCCCGGTGGGATGGCCAATCAGATGAAAGGGCCTGTCATCTGATTGGCGATCCCACCGGGCACAAGGTGAATTTTAAGGTTTTACCCTTTGTCAACGTTTAAAAAGAGTTTACCAACCGACATACAACTGGCCCTAAGAAAGATGTAAATTTAATTTTACCTTGTGATCTGCGATTTCAGTCAAATGAATAGCAATATTTTTTGTGCTCGTGAACAGCTTAGGTACCATAATTAGTAGAGATTGTGGTGTTGGTGCAAGCGTGAAACATCTTTAATAAAGATAAGAGTAAATAAATATTATATTTAATATTGATTTACTATGAGTTAATGATACTAGGTCACTTATTTCACTTTAAAATTAAAAAAATTAAAAGATATAAAAATTTTATTTTCTTTTTCAATAGTATATATTTCGGGCTATAACTCAGTTACTTTCTGTACTTCCTGAAGATGGGTTGATAGCCCGAAATATAATATATATATTGAAAAAGAAAAAAAATTTATATCTTTTAATTTTTTAATTTTAAAGTAAAATAAGTGACTTAGTATCCTTAACTCATAGTAAATCAATATTAAATATAATATTTATTTACTCTTATCTTTAGCTTAGGTACCAGTTGAACCGAAACTTGTATCTCGTCCTGGCTGACATTTCATCGCATGTTCTTACAATTCATCCCAATTTCATTTTTCTTTTAAAACATCTTGCTATTGATTTGATAGATTGAATAGCTTTTGATTAAATACTGGTTTCGATTTCATATCTTAATCGATTTGAAAGTGAAGACATAGCTTAAATGAATCATATTTATTTTGAAAATAAATACCCATTTGCTCAAGGTTTTCCATACAAATGTTAAATGGTTTCATCACGTCCTTTCACGTAAATCAAACTATCAAACTTTTTACTCGTCAAAATTTTGTTCTGAAGAAAAAAGTAATTAATCGTGATTAGCCGAATGGCCTTTCGAATGAATCAATGAAGCTCATTTCATTCGATAAACAATTTGGAAAAAATAATTATGAACTATAGTTTTTGGTCGTTGTATGAAAAATACTGTTGTGATTTAAACTGAAGAACAACCAATAACAAAAGTACCTATATCATAGATCAGTGATTCTTAACAGGGGGGCAGCGGAAAATATCTAGGGGGTGCAAAAAAATTGGATATTTTTAAGTTTTTATATCTTTACAAATAAAAATAAAAATATGATTTTAGTTTTTATAAGTGATACATATCTGAGGCATTCCACGCCAAATCGGACGGTTTGAAAAATTTTAATTTTTGATTTCCTTCATTTTTTGACATTTTTTAGTACCCATCAAAAAACTCTTCCTGGTAAATTTTGAAATTTTTTTGATCACCAGTTTAAAAGATATCGAATTTGGTTTTTCGCTCATAACTTCTTAAAAAATGGTCCAAATTCAAAAGTTGTTTTTTTTAATATTTTTTTTTTTTTTTTATATATTTTTAGAAAAAAATACAATAAACAAATATTTAAAGTGTGTTTATATGCGATTTTTGAGTTTGAAAATTTTAATCTTGTTTTTGAAACTGTATGTTGTCTTCGATTTTTTTGATAATTTTTTATTTCAAACATCTATTGAAACTACAAATTTTAAGACCGGGTTGATTGTGGTCCTATGATAATTACTATTTGTTTTTGAATTTTTAAATTTCGAAAAATTTTATTCACTATTAACCATTTTTAAAACCACTTTTTGGTATTGAGTTCTCTTTTTTTAGTTATTTTGAATTGATTTTTATCGTTAACAGGTGTTTAAAATAAATAATTAGTATTTTAGATTTTTGAAAAAAGATCAAAATCAAACATCGAAAAAAAGTAATTATCATAGGACCACAATCAACCCGATCTTAAAATTTGTAGAATCAATACAAGTTTAAAATAATAAATTATCAAAAAAATTGAAGAGTTCATACAGTTTTAAAAGCAAGATTACATTTTTCAAACTCAAAAACAGCATATAAAAACACTTTAAATAATTTTTGTATTTTTTATAAAAAGTATGTAAACAAAAAAATTAAAAATTTGAATTTGGACCATTTTTGAAGAAGTTATGAGCGAAAAACCGAAATTAAAACCGGTGATCAAAAAAATTTCAAAATTTACCAGGAAGAGTTTTTGATGGGTACTAAAAAATGTCAAAAAATGAAGGAAATCAAAAATTAAAATTTTTCAAACCGTCCGATTTGTCGTGGAATGCCCCATATGTAAGTGACAGATGAATTTAATGACATCTCAATATTCTTAAACATGGTTAAACTAAATGAAAACGTTGAGCGCATAGGTAATTGACCCAAACAGACAGACAAAATTACAAGTTAAATCAAAGCCGTGTAAATATTTTTTATAAATCTAGGTTTCCAATTTTATACTGTAGCAAATATATTTTCATTGGCAAATATACCTATTTTTCAAGAAATATGTTATTACTGACAATCTGATAAAGCATTTTTTGTTAATTAAAAAACGTTAAAAAATATACGTATATAAATGTTATGTTAAGTTCTGCTTTTTGATTTATTTATGAATTATCGTTACATTTGGAGAGTTTTTTTTTTGTACGAGTAATTATTTATTTATTTATTTATTTATTTGGCTCAGTTTACATACACAGTTTACATATATTTGGCTCAGTTTACATGCACAGTTTACATATATATTAATACATATTGAACCTTAACAATATTTATCAATTAAAATTTGAATCAAAATTCAAATCATGAACACAACTATATGTATTATATTAAAATGAAATAAAATAAAATTTAACCCTCTGTAAGATTAATCTTGAGTCGAGGGTTAAATTTTAAGATAAATTAACAGAGAAATTCAAAAACATAAATTTAATAAATTACTTTAAATTAAAGACATAAAAGAACAAAGACAAAATAAAAAGTAAAACAACATAAAGTAAAGTAAATCAAAATAAAATAAAATCGTCATACAAATTCACATTCTTAGAAAGCCAGAATTAATTAAAAAACTCTTTATATGTCTAACATTTCTAAATTGATCATAATTATATCTATACTTTATTGCCATTCTCAGGCCAACAATTTGAGCATGTCTCGAGTATAATTCAGTTTTAATCCTGGGCAAAATTATATTTGTTCTGCTAGATATACGTGTGGGGTAATAATGCAAATTGTAATTTGTACAATTTATTCTATATAAATGAATACAAGCATTCAATAGGAATAATTGTTTTAAATTCAGTACCCTAAACTCATCATATAACGCCAGCGTGGCAAATCTTGGATGCTTTTTAGTATAATCTTAATAACAATATTCTGAGCAACAGAAAGACCCCTTAAAATGAATTCACTTGTATTCCCCCAGACCAAAATCCCATACAACAGTAAAGACTGACACAAGGAGAAGTAGACCATTCTTAGAACTTCATAACTAAGAATGCCTCTCAGAATCTTAAATTTATAAAAGAGTTTTCTGATACTGCTAGTCAATTTCAAAATATGTGTCTTGAAGCTCATTTTGGAATCGAAAATAATTCCCAGATATTTACATTCATTTACAAACTTCAAGACTTGGCATGAACATTCCTGAGAGACAGTACAATTGATAGAGTGGAGAGTGATGTGAGGTGTGCTCTTGGAGGAGCACTTTCTCTCACCATTTGAGAAGGAAACCAATGAAGTTTTTTGAATGTTTATAGAAAGAAAATTGGTATTAAGATATTTCTTAACCAATCTAAAATCATCAGAAACAGTTTTTGTCAAGTTATTAAAACAGTCGCCCGAAAAGATAAAGGCAGTGTCATCTGCAAAACAAAAGGGTAATCCATTAGTCTTAATAGAAAAAATATTATTTATATATAAAATGAATAGCAAAGGGGCCTAATACAGTTCCCTGAGGAATACCAGTGTTCACAGTTGTTAGGTTACTCTTGATTTCATCAATCTTCACAATTTGGGTTCTATTACTGATGTAAGACTTTATCAAATTAAGAGTATGTTACCTAATGGTGGGGTTGGGTGGGTACTGGCCGCGAAAATATTTTAGTATTTTAAAGTGGCCGCGAATATACTTTCGGATTTTAAGGGGGCACGACTAATAAAAGGTTAAGAACCACTGTCATAGATGATTAAATTAATTACATCCAAATAAATCCATGTAAAGTAACCAAGTACGGATAGCACCCTACAGTGTAAGAGGAACCTACAATGTCGCTACACTGTCCCTTTGTCACAGCATTTGAGCTCATAAACTAAATAAAATACAAACTTGGCTTTACACGTTATCTATAATAATTTTTCCTCGAAATCAAAAGTTGTATTCAAATTTTAATCGAAAGAATATTTTGGGGACGGTTCAATTTTTTGTGGAGTGGAAAATGAAAAATTTGTTTTATCCATGAAATGATCTTCTAAAATAAAACAAATTTTTTACTTTATCCAATGCGAAGCATGGGGAAAGTATTGTAATCGGTCTCGCGGCAAGCGCGACTTCAAAGGTCCTCAGGTAAAGATTACCGAACCCATGGACTCAATTAAAGTCACAAATTGTATTATTCAATTAGGTTGAATTTTAGCACGTGACGGTTTTGCCAAAAATTGCATGGGGTCTCGTCGAGAGGCCAAAAAGTGCCATTTTTTAATTTAGTGCGTGCGGATGGATGGATGGATGGATGGATGTTATCGTTTTTTTGGCCCACGATTTTTTCCACACCGTTAGACCGATTGAAATGAAATTGAAAACCTACCATTAGTTTAACAAAATGAAGCGCTGATTAGTTTTTTGTAGCTTGGTAAATGGCCAAGATTTTCATTTTTTGACACTCGCCCCCCCCCCCCATTTCCAGCGGTTAAGTTTTTGCATTTTTAGACTTCTGGGGACCTAGTGATTATGTATACAAAATTTGGTTGAGTTTGGTAAATGGCCAACATTTTCATTTTTTGACCCCCCCCCATTTTGGGCGGTTAGATTTTGCATTTTTAGACTTCTGGGGGTGCACTGATTATGTATACAAAATTTGGTTGAGTTTGCTCAAACGACCTAGATTTTTAATTTTTAACCCCCCTCCACCCCCTTTAATTTTGGGTCGATATGCGCAAAATCTAATCAGTTCTTAATCTGATGCAAATATGAAATTTCATAATAATCTCTTCAGCCGTTTTTACGTGAATCGTGAGCAACTTTTCGCGGAACCCACGGAAACATACAGACAGACAGGAATTTTGTTGAGGGTGTTTTTGTTCATAACTTTGCTTGAAACGTGTGCAATCAAAATGTGGCTTGATTTGGACCAATGTACAGACAATACCTTAATTTTATATATATAGATTTTCTCTGATAGACTAAGGCCCGGTTGTATGTCGCAAAGTAAATGCTTTTTACCACTAACACAGGGTAGATGGCCCTAAGGGTCCATGAGTTACTGGAAAGAAGGGCGGAAGCGTCTTTTACAAGGGTTCGTTGATCGGGACGGAAATCACTTGACCATCACATCTGTGTTGCAGATGAGCGCAATAAAAAAATTTCTTATTAAGATTTCAAACTTACATCTATTATGTTGGCAACTAAAAATAGAACATGTAAAAACATATAAAGTAAAGAAAATGTAAAAAGATGTTAAATTTTCTTTACTTTATTTAAATATTAAATAAAATCATTTAGATCGTGGGGGAGTGTCCAAACTCAACCTAATTTTGTATACATAATCAGTGGGCTACCAGAAGACTAAAAATGCAAAAACTAACCTCCCAAAATGGGGGGGACAAAAAATGAAAATCTAGGCCCTTGTACCAAACTCAACCAGAAGTGTATTGTAAAGTCAAGTGGATGGCCACATCAGAGCATGTTAATTTATTTTTACTTTATACTTATAGTCAAGTATTGTAATAGTGCATGAAAAAAAGTGGATTTTACCCTGTATGGTAAAGTAAAAACTAAAATCCGTGATAGGGTACCGAGTCATGAAGAGATTTTTCCTTTTAAAGGTGTATGTATTTGTTTTATTTATCTTTCATTGTTATCATAAATCGGTTAGTAAATATAGACAAGGCATACATTTGATTTCACTATGTATTAAAAAATATATAATAATATATATATATATATTTGAAGCAATTCCGATTGTTAAGCGTTTAATTGAGTCAAAACGCAACAGGCGTGAAAAGTTAGAATTCAGTAGCTAATAAAACACATCTTTTATGAAAAGGCATTAGGGGTGGGGATGTGCGAGAAGGGTGAATAATCCCCTGAATACACAGTTGAAACTTAATAATTAGAGAGCAATTAATTGCACCATTGAAAACCGTTCATACTGTCGACAACGCTTGACCAAACATCAAAATCTGCTACAAGTCTCCAGTGAAGCGGCAAGATTTAATTGAGGCGACGCTGGGGGTGGATGTGAAGACCCTGGGGCTCAAGAGACAGACGGGGAACAACCTCGGGAGCAGATCCCGAATTTCTTACATTCGCATTGGCCAATCAGAGGATTAGTAAATTATCGGTTAGATCATGAGATTCTACTCTATTAGTTTAAAAGCGTCTAAATTACAGGGGTAGGACTTTTTGATCAGATTATTGACTAGTCCTTTACTTAATCCATAGCGTGGCATGGGTAAAAGAATTGTAATCGGTCTCACAACAAGCGCGAATTCCAAGGGTCATCAGGTATATAATAGGGAACCCATGTTCTCAAAAAGTCACGAATTGTAGTATTCATTCAGGTTAAGGTAGTTGTTCCGCCAAATGCGTTTTCTTAGGATTTTTGAAATTTATACAGATTATTATTTAAATACTTTTGCATCGATTCGTGACAAAACGAAATTTATGAACAATACAGTTCCGGAGATATCAAATTTCAAAAATCGAGTTTTTCAGGATCTTTAACATTGCACTATACGGGATATCGGAAAATTTACATACATATTTAATTATAATTAAGAAACCCTTCTTACCTTTTTTATAAAAAACTAAACCAATATTAAACAATAACCAATACATATTTTAAGACAATTTTGATTCATAGTTACAACACAGTTTCTGAGATAATAAGGAATATATAATGAAAAATGTATAAAAAAAATTTAGACTAAAAACAATTTTTGGAAACAGCGCATTTATTTAACCAGTGAAAGATGTACATATAAAGCGCGCATGGGCTAGATTTTTCAAAATTATAATTTTCATAAGGTGTAACGTAGGCGTTGATTACATTTGTTAAAAAATAACAAAAACGATTTTTAAAGAAATTTAAAATGTATTTTATCTGTCATTTTAATATAAAAATATTCAATCTCTTACAATGGTGCCAGATTTGTCAAACGAGCACTGGGATTGGCTAGAAATTGGTACATAAACAGCAAAAAGTTTTGGGCTTATGAACTATAGAAATCATTATTGTCTGTACTATATACTCTAGATTTAACTTTTGGTAGTATTGTCATCGAAACATTGCTACCTTAAACTTTAGGAACTGTCGATTTTGCCAAAAATTATAAGAGGCTTCGTTCAGAGCCCAAAAGGAGCTCATTTAGTCCCTGGGATGGATGGATTCCTTTTTTCGTCGACTATTTTTCCAGCGTTCGATTGATATGAAATTGAAAACATACCATTACTTTAACAATTAGTTTTCGGTAAAAATCAGCGCACAACATTAGTACTTTAATCCAGTACATTTTTTAGTTTTTCCGAGGGGTGAACCGCGATTGGACTTAGGTGTACACCTTCTTTGGAATTGGAATTACTTTGGAATTCATTAGATAATCTATTTACATCTATTGTCTTCTACTTGGAAATGAAAGTGGAAGTGGAAGTAGGTGTACACAATTTTAGAGTCACGGTTCACCCCTCGTTTTTTTCTAAATATCTTGAAAATTCCTTAAACAATTTTGATCAAAGTTTTCATACTATTTATGTTAGCTACCTTAAGTACTTCAAAAAAGATTACATAAAGCTTTCCTGAATTCGAATTGGAATTGTTCCAGTGTAGACGTAGACGGAGTTTCCACTGTAGTTTGAACTATTTGAATATATCCATTTCATTGTCAATACAACACAATCATAAACTTCTATATTTGATTTGATCGTGAATCGGATGCAAGTAATTTTTGTCAGATATTAAGTGAAAATAATATCCGAATTTATATATTTCTGACTTGAAATAATGATGTTAAATAATTTTCTAATTAATATATTAAAGAATAATTAACATATTAACGAGAATTGTTTTTGAACGCGTTTTTTAAACAAGATATATATATCGCGAGACTACTGCTGGTTGAGGCTGTTGGAGTCTGCTGAATTTTAAGTTCACAGAAGAAAACAAAGAGGTTGTCCTCTGCTTGATGCAAATAAACATACACACATATGTATTTCGAGATGATATATCTGTATATATATTATTTATTTGTTTGAGACTATAGAGTCTTTCTTCAATTATAAATGTTTTTCATGGAGTCAATATCATATGGATATTGAAAACTGGTGTTTCGATATACATATGTGTGTATGTTTATTTGCA
The DNA here is from genome assembly GCA_024734495.1 of Forficula auricularia. NCBI lineage: Eukaryota > Metazoa > Arthropoda > Insecta > Dermaptera > Forficulidae > Forficula > Forficula auricularia. Next base: position 174,877 of record JALMQS010000293.1, on the reverse strand, counting down.
TCAAGCAGAGGACAATCTCTTTGTTTCTCTTTGTGAATCAACAACTCTGCTACTCTCGGCAAAACAAAAACTTTCAATTAATTTTTAAGCCTGGACCAGAGAGAATAGAAAAAGATATGATCCATCTAGCTATGATCCAGCATCATTTCGCGATTAGCCAGTAACTGACGCCTTTTATATCAAACAGTGATATGGATCACCAAATGGATTTGTAATCGAGATGTTATTTATTCAATCCCCAATCCAGCGCGCTCGATCCATTAACGTGTGTTAGGTGTTTCAGCAGACTCCAATAGCCTCAACCAGCAGTAGTCTCGCTGATATATATATATCTTGTTTAAAAAAGCGCGATCAAAAACAATTCTCGTTAATATGTTAATTATTCTTTAATATATTAATTAAAAAATTATTTAAGATCGTTAGTTTTATAACAAATTCTAAAATATTTTAAAATATTAATTGTTTTCTTTAATCAAGGATTTATTTGGATTTATATAAAGCAATTTAACATAAAAATTTCCCTTTTTTCCCAATAAATACCTGTGGTCACGTCAGAAATATTGACTGAAATGACTATAACTGTTGCTTATTCTTGGAACTGCCACTGGATCATATCTCAATGATTTATTTAATTCTATCTCAATTTAAAAAATAAATCTATTATAAAGAAGAAAAGGACTCCACTCGATTGAAGGATTGTTAACAATGGTTGAGATTTCTTCCCCATAAAAACCACGCGAAATACCATAAATGCCTCTCTGACTGGATTACTTGAAAATATTTTCTAAATCCTGTCGAATCCCGTCCTTTTGCTTTCATCCCTAGTCAAGTGGTAGTTTTTTCATTGATTTTCTCCTTGATTTGTTGCAATATTCGTGTGTTGGTGTGTTTTTTACAGTTGTTCGGCTTTGTTCTTCCCTCCCCTGTTGCGTTTTCACTTTAAAAGAGTCTGATTCAAGTGGCTTTTCTTGTTAATTCTCAAGACTTTCATTCAAACACCGCACCGGCTTGATTAGATGGCTGTGTTTCAATTTTCTCTCTTTTTTTTCATAATATATATATATATATAAATCTTGGCTTATTAATGAATAAAGATATCATTTGAATGAACAATCATTTATTAAATTTTTACCAAGTCATCGTTCTCATGGGTGACAGGACTATTTTTTACTTTACCATTCAAGGTATAAAAATTTAGGGAACGCGGTGTTGGTTTATAGTGAAACATTGTTAAAATTAAATTAGGTTGGAGTTGGTGGTGTTTCACAAGGAGAAAAATTATATTATTATATAATTATATAATTCCCTATGATTCTAACCACCCCCTCAACACTAAATTATCTGTTTTCTACTCAATGTTCAATAGATTAGAAAACATTCCTTTAACCTTAGAACACTATAACCATGAATTAGCTATCATCCACAAAATAAGCGATAACAACAATTACCCCCGACACTTGATCGACAATATTCAGAAAAAGGTAATTTATAAAATAACAGCCCCCTTTTATATTCCATCATCCCAACAAAAGAAAAAACTTTAAAAAACTTTATTTCCATTCTCCACTCAGCTACCCTATAGCTAATATGTTTCGCAAACTTAATATCACCCCCGCATTCTATAACAGAAACAACCTTTCATCCATATTGGTTAACAATAAAATCGATATAATAAAACCAACAACAATGAGTGGTGTATATAAATTGCAATGTAATGACTGTCAATCATTTTATATCGGGCAAACAGGCAGATCTTTCAATCAACGCCACGTTGAACATATGAGATCTCTTCGCAATCTACAGGTGAATAGTTTGAACCCAAATGCCCCCCCTCTTAGTCATACCTCGGCTTTTGCAGATCATTTGTTTGACCACAACCATTCACCTTCATCGACCAACCCCTCCTTTACATTTATTCCAAAAAGTAGGAAATTGGATTTATTGGAGTCAGCTGAAATTAAAAAGGCCATACACCTTAATCAAAACATCTTGAACAATCAAACAGACATCAAAACTTCACCAATAATTGACATCTTAATCAATGATATTTAATTTGAATTGGAGTGCGATGAAGGGTGTATGGTGGGTTTATTTTTAATTTTATTTATTTTTTTAAATAGAAAATGAGAGATTAAATTTTCGCTATGCACCTAATTGCATTCTATATTTTATTGCCTTTCTTTATTACACATACGTAATTTTCGGCAACTTTCAAGTAAATATCTTTTCTTTGTCCCAGCCCTTTGTCCCTACATCTGGTCAGTCGGCTTTCTAAAGCCATTCCATCCATCCTTCTGATAATTCTTTCATATTCACACTATGTCATAAATAACTGTCCATCATATTAAAATTAAAATAAATTCTGTTCAAAATATCATGTTATCTTTAGTCAATGTTCTCCTGACGATGAGTTAAGAGCTCGAAATATATAGAGTAAACTAAAAAATCTTTGTATTTTAATTTTTCTCCTTGTGAAACACCACCAACTCCAACCCTAATTTAACTTATTCAAAAGGTGTGGTCCAGTGTTGTAATCGTGCATGAAAAAAGTGTTTTTTATTACTTCTTTTTTCAGAAATATCTCAACAGCGGCTTAAACTATTTTGATTAAAAAAATTGAACGAAACCACTGGCATTTCGCTCTACAAAAAAAATTATAATAAGTGAACATCAGAAAAATTATATTAATAATAATTAATGATTATTTTTCAGTAGATAATAATTGCTTTGTCAAAATATCTGTTGGATTTGTCTGTTTGTTAATCTGTTGGTTAGTCTGTGCCGTTACCAAATTTGAGTGTACAAGCTAGCTCAAAAGCTAGTGTGAATATCGAAACCAAATTTCACGCGTAGTTTCAGTCCATGAGATTAAAGCTGATTAGATTTTGGTGCATATCGTGACCCAAGATTAAGGAGGTTAAAAATTAAAAAATATAGATCCCATTTGAACAAACTCAACCAAATGTTGTATACATAATCAGTGGACCCCCAGAAGTCTAAAAATGCAAAAACTAACCGCCCGAAAGGGGGGGGGGTCAAAAAATGAAAATCTAGGCCATTTACCAAACTCAACCAAATTTTGTATACATAACCAGTGGGACCCCCAGAAAGTCCTAAAAATTCAAAAACTAACCGCACAAAATGGGGAAGTAGGGTCAAAAAATGAAAATCATAGCCATTTACCAAACAGCCAAAATTTTGTATACATAATCAGTGGGACCCCAAGAAAGTCTAAAAATGCAAAAACTAACCCCTCTCCCCTACATGATTATAAATAATTTCATTAAATATTAATAATAAGTGAGGGGGCAGGAGTTGTATGGTAAAGTCAAGTGGATGGCCACATCAGAACATGTCAGTTTATTTTATTTTTTTGAATAAATTTATAGGTATATTAAAATAAACTGATGTAGCCATCCACATGACTTTGCTAAACACTTATTCTTATTACTTTATTTGGTGCATTTAATTTTTTTGGAAATCTGTTTTTTTTCTAAAAATTATTTTTTTAAGAAAGGCAGATATTATCATATAATTTATCAGCATCTTATTCTACTATATGTTGTAGACGTTCGACCAGGATCATTCCATGTCAGTTCACCCGGTTATAACACCCACCCCTCAGATTTTGATGAAACTTTGGCACAAATGATTCTATTACTATCCTGATAACACCTCCACATTTTTTTGTTCTATCATAATTTTTTTAATATTAATTTTTGAGTTTCTTGAATTTGCCGCTATCGAATCCTTTAACGTGGACTCACAAATTTAAAAATGTTTTCCTTGTAATCTATTAAGGTAGTTGTTTCGCGACAATACTAGCAAAAAGTTAATGCTAGAGTCAGGTCCGGATCGAATAAGTTCGGTGCCCGACTGGATTTTTTGGCGGGGCCCTCTCTATATATAACGGGGTGGCCACTACCCTTAACTTTGGGAGCCGCAAATTTATAAAACCGTTTAAAGCGAGCCACATTGTTTTGGAGATTAAATAATGGTTTATTAAAAAAAGACATATATTTTATAAAATATAAATGAAGTAACATATATATTTTGCTCTACTTACTTATAACATTACAAAAATAGTTTTTGCATTATTATTTTTTAATTTAATTATTATACGGATGTGGCATAAAGATTTACCGCATTTTCGAGAGATACCCAGAAAGAGGAGAATTTTGGTTCGAAAACAGCCATAGAATCATTCACACGGGGGGCAGAATGGGAGGGCAGGAGTGGGCATTATTATGAATAAAAAAATAGGGCAAAGGGTAAAGAATTATCTACAGGTAAGCGAAAGGATTGTTATGATCACAGTGGATTCGAAACCGAAAGATACTGTGATAATCCAGGTATACATGCCTACTACATCATATGAGGACCAAGATATAGAAGAAATGTACGAACAAATTGAAAACCTGATGAAGCGCGTTAAAGGGGATGAAAATTTAATAATTATGGGGGATTGGAATGCAAGAGTAGGAAAAGGCAAAGAAGGAAAAGTGGTGGGCGAACACGGTCTAGGAAATAGGAATGAAAGGGGCGAAAGATTAATTGAATTTTGCAGTAAGCACAGTCTAGTAGTAGCAAACACACTCTTCCAACACCATCCAAGAAGGATCTACACGTGGAAAATGCCGTTAGACAAGGGGAGATTTCAAATAGATTACATATTAGTCAGACAAAGATTCAGAAATCAATTAAAGGACTGCAAAAGTTATCCTGGGGCTGATATAGCTAGTGATCACAATCTAATTGCGATGAAATGCCAACTAAAATTTAAAAAACTAATAAAAAAGGGGCGGTCGCGAAAAAACTGGGATATATCTAAATTAAAAAATAAGGAAACCCAAAAACTCTTCGAAAACGTAATGAATAAGAAACTGGAAGAAAAAACACACACAAATAATAAAGAAGATGAAATCGAACAAGAATGGAATGACATGAAATCAAGCCTGACCGAAACAGCTAACGAAGTCCTTCAATCAAAGAAAAACGAAATTAAAAAGCCATGGGTAACAGACGAAATACGGCAACTGATTGACGAACGAAGAAAATTTAAGAACAGAAAAGACGAAGAAGGGAAAGAAACATATAAAAAATTAAGATGGAAAGTTATAAGAGAATGTAGAAAAGCAAAAGAAAAAATGATTCAAGAAAAATGTAAAGAAGTCAACGAAAATCTAGTATTGGGAAAAGTTGATGTAGCCTATAGGGCAATAAAAAGAAATTTTCAAGAAGACAAGCCAAAAAGCAAGAACATAAGAGATAAAGGAGGCCACATTATTCTAAACGAAAACGAACAGGCAAATAGATGGAAGGAACACCTAGAAGAACTCTATGGAGAAGAAAAAAACAATGAACCCAATAGAAGAAGAAGAATCTGTGGACGAAAACGAATTAGGAGACCCCATACTCAGGTCAGAATTCGAGACAGCTTTGAAGGAACTAAAAAATAATAGAGCACCCGGAATAGACAATATACAAGCTGAAATCCTAAAGAACTCTGGAGAAAAGGCACGTGACAAACTTTTTGAACTAATTAGCAAAATCTATAAATTGGGAATCATCCCAAAGATTTCGAAAAAAACAAAATAGTCACACTTCCCAAAAGACAGGCGCGGATAAATGTGAAAATTTCAGGACCATTAGCCTAACCTCACATGCCTCCAAAATCCTAACCAAAATAATCCAAAGAAGAATAGAACAAAGAGTTGAAGAAAATCTGGGGGAAGACCAGTTCGGCTTTAGAAGAAACAGAGGCACCCGAGAAGCAATTCTCTCTCTTAGACTAATAATAGAAAGGGCTTTTATCAGGGAAGAATCTGTCTACATCGGATTCATAGACCTAGAAAAAGCATTCGATAACGTCAATTGGGAAATTATGTTTAAAATATTAAAACAGGCGGGAATAAAATTCAGAGAGAGAAGACTAATCTACAATCTATATCAAAACCAGACGGCAATTATAAATATTGGTGATGAACAAAGAGAAGCCAAAATAAAAAAGGTGTAAGACAAGGATGTGTGCTGTCACCCATGATTTTCAACTTATACATAGAAGAAGCGATTAAAGAATTCAAAGACAAAATTGATACAGGTATAGAAATCCAAGGTCAAAAGATCGCTATGTTAAGATTTGCCGATGACATTGCCCTTCTAGGAAGCAATAAAAAAGAATTAGAGGACGCCTTGAATGGAATTAACCAAATCCTAATAGAAGAAATCAAAATGAAAATAAACAAGAATAAAACCAAGGTCCTAGTATGTACAAAAAAAGAACAAACGAGACAGGAATGCATCAAAATTAACCAAGAAAACCTAGAAGGAGTTAAGGAATTCCGCTACCTAGGAAGTAAAATAACATGGGATGGGAGGAGCAAAAACGAAATTAAATCAAGAATTGCCCAAGCAAAAATGGGGTTTAATTCAAAACAAAAACTACTATGCTCCTCCTCAATCAGCTTAGCAAACAGGAAGTTGCTATTGAAGACATATGTATGGAGCATAGCCATGTACGGGTGTGAAACCTGGACAATTGGAAAAGCGGAGAGAAAGAGATTGGAGGCTTTCGAAATGTGGTGCTACAGAAGAATGATGAATATCAAATGGATGGATAAAATCACAAATGAAGAAGTTCTTGGAAAAATCGGAGAAAGAAGAACCTTGTGGAAGAGTCTGAAGAAGAGAAGAGGTCAGATGATGGGGCACACACTGAGACATGGGGGACTGCTTAGGGATATCTTGGAGGGGAGGTGGGAAAGAAAAGGGGAAGGGGAAGACCTAGATTAGAATATTTCAACCAAATAATTGGGGATATGGGATGCCAGACATTTAGAGAGGTTAAACAGCTGGCGGAGGACAGAGTCGAGTGGAGACGGATTGTTGCATCAAACCAGTCTTAGGACTGTATACTCAATGATGATGATGATGATGACATTTTGAAGAGATATTAAAAAATGAAAATTTTAACTAGAAAAAAAAACTAAATTTATTTTTGAAAGAAACATTATCAGACAAAAAAAAGGGGGGGGGGGGGCTGTAAAAAAAATTCTAGCCCTTTTGATCAAACTTAACCAAATTTTGTATACATACTATGATGGATCCCAGAAGGCTAGAAATGCAAAACTAGCAACAAATTTTGATACATAGTTTGGTCGAAAGGGTTAGAGTTTTTATTTTTGACCCCTCCCCCATTTAGGGTAGTTAGTTTTTGCATTCTAGCCTTCTGGGTATACAAAATTTTGTTCGATTTTGATTGAAATGGCTAGAATTTTCAATGTTGACCATCCCCCCAAAACGGGGAGTTTTGGTTGGTTAGTTTTTGGAATTTCTGGCCTTCTGGGGGTCCACAGAATATGTATAAAAAATTTGGTTGAGTTTGGTCGAAAAGGCTAGAATTTTCATTTTTGACCCCCCTTCGTCTGATAATGTTTAAAACACATTAAAAAAAAAAAAAAAATTATGTTCTTTTCAAAAATATATTCAGTTTTTCCTAGTTAAATTTTTTCATATTTTTATACCTCTTCAAAATGTGGTAGATCTTTATGCCACACCCTGCATTTTTCAAAATCAGTTTTATTCAAGAGGGTTCAAGAGCTCGCACGAGATTGACTGAAGAGCCGCATGCGGCTCGCGAGCCACATTGTGGCCACCTCTGATATATAAAATATTTAAATAAAATTCAAATTCAGTATATATATATATATATCAGATAGGTAAACTTCTAGGTACATCACCGAATATATATATCAAATGTTATGGATCATCAGATAGGTACATAAATTAAAAAATTAAAATGTTCAAAATACAAAAACATTTATTGATTATAAATTTACATCACCGAATATGAATACATGAATTTACATATTTCTAAGTTTTGTTCTGTAAATTCTTCTAAAATTGTTTGAAAATCTAATTTCCTTGCGTCTTCATTTTCAATCGACATAATTGCTAAAATATTTAATCTATCCTGATTCATTGTCGATCTCAGGTAGGTTTTTGTGGTTTTAGCCTGGAAAATGATATCTCTCCAGAAGCAACGCTTACTGGAATTGTTAAGAATATTCGGAGAGCAAAAAACAAGTTTGGAAATGCCGTTGCTCTACATTATCCGATAAAAATTTGAGCATTTTAAACGGATTTTCAAAAAATTCTGAAGGAAAAATAGATTTCAAAGCTTCCATTTCATCAACTAACATTTTTCCGTTCCGTTTTTTTTTTGTTCATTTTGATGGTAACGGGGGCTCTTTAAATGCGGGCCCTATTGGGCCTAATCGCCCTTTATCGGGCCTGGCTAGAGTATATTGTACAGACAGTAAGGATTCATAGTTCATAAGCCCAAAACTTTTTGCTGTTTATATACCGATTCTAGCCAATTCCGTGCTCGTTTGACAAATCTGGCACCATTGTAAGAGATTGAATATTTTTATATTAAAATCAGTGCCGTTCCTGGGGTGGCGAACGCCTGCGTGCAAGAATAATTTTGTGCGCCCCTATATACTAGGTGTACCGGTTTTTTCGAAAAAAAAACTACGTAATTTTTAAGAAAATGGAAAATTTATTTATTCAAAGTATTGGCCATTTGATTCTATACATCTTGCCCATCTTTCTGGCAATTTATGGATGCCATCCCAAAAAAACTGTTTGTCCTTTGAGCAAAAACCATTCATCGAGCCATTTTCTAACTTCTTCGAAATTGGCGAAGTGCTGCTCTGCAAGCGCGTGTCCCATCGATGCGAAAAGTTGATAATCGGACGGGGCAAGGTCTGGAGAAGTACGGCGGGTGCGATAATATGTCCCACCCAAGTGCTTTCAACGCTTCCTTGACCGGTTTTGCTTTATGAGACGGCGCGTTATCGTGTTGTAAAATCACTTTACCGTGTCTTCGGGCCCATTCTGGACGTTTTTTCGATCAATGCGTGGTTCAAATTGATCATTTGTTGTCGAGTTGTATTGTTTTTTCAATTGTTTTTGAGTTTGGGGTTGGGTCTTCATCAATAACTCCTGTGAGTTTCGCATCTTCAGACTTTTTTGGTCTTGCACATCGAAATCACCACTTTTGAATTGCCGAGAACCACACCTCCACATCTTTTTAAGGTTAAAGCATGCTCACCGCCAGTTTCTACCAGCAAGCGATGACTTTCAGCGGCTTTTTTCTTTTGATTTAAATAAGAAAAGTAATGCGTGCCGCAAATGCACGTTTTCAGGCATAGAAACTTGACATTTTCAAAAAAGAGGTATAAATCTATGAAGGTGTTATTTACTTTCGCAAAATATAACATAGCCTAGCTTTGAAGCTTGATAGTCGGTAGAATAAAATGCGCATATGTGTCAAATCATAACTTGTTGCGTAACTTAAGCCTGTAACGACATCTGTTAGAAAAACCGGTAATGACTTTCCGGTATCACCTGGTGCCATGCTTAAATTTTGATGATAAGGCCATTTTTTCTAATCATTTTTAGTTTGAGGTTTAAACTGAATAGTTTCCTTATAGACTAAAGTCACTTTAGTGTAAGTGTTTGGTTATGAAAATGGGCGTAATAAAATAAAACAACGAAAAAATATGACAAAAAATTTATTTTCGACATCAAATAAAATAGACTATTAACGTACAATATAGGTCATAAATAAAACACGTCCATTCGGAAATTAACAAAAAATCTAATATAACTCAATTCACTCAACTGAGTGAATTGAGTTAAAACTCTCAAACGGCGCTCAACGCAAACAAATCCGTTAACTTGAAAATGTGCAAGATCTGTCTAATACCTAAGTACCTAATTATCAAATAACAAGGTAGTTTTAGAACATAACACGTCTTGCTTTTGCAGATGCAAGCTCATTGATCATTTCGATCGTGATCAGTGAAGGCTACCGCATTTTATTTTAGTAAATTCCAGTTGTGCCCAGAAGCAAAGTGCTTAAAAGTTACTTCTTATATTAGTTTACTGTTTCTTCCTGTAATCAATCAGTTGGCAGCTTACACCTCAATTTGATTTTTAATACCTTTAATGCCGATTTTTCTTCCAATTAGAAGTGCGTTTTTGCAAGAGTAGCGAATAGTTGAATTTGGCGCCCTTAAATTTGGGCGCCTGCGTTGCGAGGCATTCGCTGCATACCCGCCAGGAACGGCACTGATTAAAATGACAGATAAAAACACATTTTAAATTTCTATAAAATCGTTTTGTTATTTTTTATACACGTGTAATCAACGCCTACGTTACACACTTATGAAAGAAATTCATAATTTTTGAAAAATCTAGCACATGCGCTTTATACATCTTTCGCTGGTTAAATAAATGCGCTGTTGCCAAATTGTTTTTAGTTACATTTTTTAATACATTTTTCATTATTTATTCCTTATTATCTCAGAAAATGTGTTGTAACTATGAATCAAAATTGTATTAAAATATTTATTGGTTATTGTTTAATGTTGGTTTAGTTTTTTATAAAAATGGTAGAGAAGGGTTTCTTAATTATAATCAAATATGTATGTAAATTTTCCGATATCACTTATAGTGCAAGAGTCTGAAAAACTATTTTTGAAATTTAATATCTCCGGAACTATATTGTTCATAAATTTCGTTTTGCCACGAATCGATGCAGAAGTATTTAAATAATAATCTGTCTAAATTTCAAAAAAATCCTAAAAACGCATTTGGCGGAACAACTACCTTAAAGATATCATCATGAAATTTTGCAGAAAGTTTGTATATTATACATAAAAAGCTGTTAATCTATCTCGGCTCCTCAAAAAATCTAAAAATATTTTAATAGAAATTTAAGATTTTTGTTTTACAAAAACCATAATAAAAAAAAGTCTCAGAAATAATAGAATGCTCAAATTTGTTTTAAAATAGTCTTAAATATAGAGTCTATTAGATAATTAAAAAATATGCTTGGCTTTTTAACACGTTTAATTACAATACAAAATAAAAGTACTATATAGGCTTATCTAAAAAACTACGCTGCTTTTAAAAATAGGTAATCTGTGGGAAAGTTATTATTTTTTTTTTATCTTTAGAAACTTATTAACTTTATACATACTAGTACATCATAAAAAACAACTCAAAATTATACTAGTAAGTTTTAAATGTAATAGTGGGAGACAAATTTAACCTAATTCATCGCACGGAGAATTTACCACTCCTCGAAGCCCTTAAAAAACTTAGTAAATTGGATTGTATCTAACTTTCTGAGATTTGGCTCGTGATCCCGGCTTCTTTCCTTCTACTCTATTCTTTTCACGATGGAGGGGCCATCACATACAGGCCTTTAGGGGATGCACCTTCTGGTGTGTCTCCTTCTCACATGAATATCATTAAAAAAAATAAAAATAATAATAATAGGGGTAACATCTGTGAAGCCTCCAAGCATTCTCTTACTACCTTCCAACAAGTTTGACATTTTTTATCTCTGGCAAAGTAATGGTTTAAAAAATTTGAAACTCTGTAGACTTTATCTACTCATATTAAACGAGCAAAAATTGTATATATATATATATATATATATATTTATTTATATATTTATTTATTTATATATATATTTGTATCTTGGTTCTATTTTGAAAACGATTCTACCGATTTTGATGAAATTCACGGCTTAGGGGGTTTTTGGGATGACAATTCGATCTGTCACGGTCTCATCTTCGACAAAATTGTTTTTATGGGTTTTTTCGTAATCAAATTAATTATTCTCAGGTATACAGATCCAAATCTTGGAGTTTAAAAAAGGTTTCTCTTTTGTTTACTTTTGTACCCAGACAGACAATGGGTCGGGTTAATCCGTTGTTCACAAAGGCCTTGAAGAACTATTGTGATTGTGGATTTTAACATATTTTGTTCTCCCTAAACGTTAGAATTATTAATAAACGTTTTATAATTGTTTTTATAAAGAACCTTATTTATTTAATAGAATAAAAAATAATCAAGAATTTATTTAAAAATATATTTCGCATAAGCAGGTCTCAATTTTCTGAAAAAACAACACATTTTGATAGGTTTTATATATTAACAATTGGATGAATAAAAATGAATCATATGGTTGAATCAAAACAGGTGCAGGAGGTGGGGTGCAGTGGTGGGGGGTCCGGGGTAGGGCGAGGTTTCGGGGGTGGGGTCGAGCAGGGTGGGGTGAGGGGTACAGTGGTCGAATACATCATATATATTTGTATTTTTTGACTTTGAAAACGGCTCTCAAATAAAAATCGACCTTTTTATCAGAATTTTAAATTAAAAATAACATTAAAATAAAGATTTTAACTGAAGAGCATCGTTCGGTGCCTCCAGGTATTTCTCATAATACTAGCTATCTTTAAGAATTTTTACAGATTTTTAGCTATTATAATTTTGGAGTTACAGCTAGATAAAATACTACTATATCTTTAACTCCAAAATTATAATAGCTAAAAATCTGTAAAAATTCTGAGGGATAGTTACTATTATAAGGATAATGTTTACAAGAGTTTCAAATTTTTTAAATTATTACTTTGACCCTAATAAAAAAATTGATCGTTCAATGCCAAAAATCCTATATTATTTAATGGGAAACTTGCATCGCTGTTCGCCAAAGTTTAAAATTGAGAAAAACTTGAAAGACCTTTTTGTTAAATACTTGCTTACTGTAGAGTAAAGTATTTTAAAATATAATTTTACTAAAAACTTTATACAACCTTTTTTGTGGTATTCAAGATACTTAAATAGAATATTAAATTCGAGGGGTGAACCGCGACCTAAAATCGTATACACCTACTTCTACTTCCACTTTCATTTCCTAGTAGAAGACAATAGAATACAATAGATTATCTAATGAATTCCAAAATAATTCCAAAGACGGTGTACACCTAATTCCAATCGCGGTTCACCGCTCGATTAAATTTCATAAACATTGGTTAAGCCATTTTCAAGATATTTAGAAAAAACTACTAAAATTACTCGAATAAATTACCAAAGAGGTTCCTTTTTGACATCGAAGGCGATTCAGGACAAGAGACAGTAGGAATGATAAGATGTTTGTTCAAACATACAACAAAATTAGCTAGATTCACGAACCGTAGAAATTTCTTGCTTACTTGCAGAAATATGAACATTTTTCCAAACCATATAATCAACAACCTAAAGTCCATTTTTTCATTACAACTGGGTGACCATCCGTTTAAAAACCATTCAGATATAATTTTAAAAAAATTCAGACGAGATATATTAAGTCTTGAAATAAAAATCACTATTTGGAAACTCAAGAAACTGGAGAATACTATAAATGGCCTGAAGATCACTATTGCGGAGAAATTAAGTCAATATCGTTTCTCAGTTTTATCATCTTTAAATAGAGTCAGATTCGAACGTGAGTTCGATATGGTGAAGAAATCAAATATCAAAAAAGTGAAATCTCTGGCAGCATCTCAAACTAGTATCTTAACTGAAACACATAACAAATCATGTGTTTATAATTTTACCCAATTGTTGTTCCCTGATGAGGTTGAAAGAGTTCTATGTTTGGATCCAAATTTTGGAATTCCAATTACATGTAAAGATGTGAAACCTGTTACATTGATAAAAGACATTGAAGATGCCATCGATAACATAGAGTTTGAGGATGTTTGCTCAAAATCGTTAGTTGAGGAAAAAAACAATATACGCAATAGGGTTGTTAACATAATGACAAATTTTTATAAAAACCATTCATCTTCTAATGTTGTTAGACAACATAATGGAATCCTAATTGCAGATATAAGAATCACCAAACAATTTATTAGGGAAAATGACAATATAATAATATCTAGATCTGACAAGGGTAATAGTACGGTTGTCATGTACAAGAATGAGTATTTGTCAGGGATGAATGAAATGCTTAGTGATGAGCGAACTTATAAGTTGGTCAATAGGGACCCAACAACAAAGTATATGAATGCTGCTAATGATTTGGTTAACACGTTGTTTAACGGTGGAATAATTGATGAGAATGTGAAAAAGGGATTAATTACTAGACAAGCATTACCACCTAAGTTATATGGACTCAGGAAGGTTCATAAACCAACACTTGCATTAAGACCAGTTGGTAAGTTGTATTGACTCCCCAGGTTATAAACTGGCACGATTCCTACATGTAATTCTTAATCCCTTGATTGATACTTTTGAATATAATCTGAGGAATACACAAGAATTGGTTGAATATATGCGGTCAATTAGACTGGATGTGGATCATAGATTGGTTTCACTGGATGTGATATCTCTGTTCACTAATATACCACAGGAGTTGGTGTCATAGATATCATTAGAAAGAATTGGAGTGAATGGGACAAGATTATTGGGGTTCCGCTTGAGATGTTGATTGAGTTGGTCAGATATTGTTTTCGGTGTAGCTATTTTGTGTTTAGTGGTAACATTTATGAACAACTAGACGGAAGTGCGATGGGTAATCCAGCTAGCCCAATCTTAGCTAACATAGTGATTAATGATGCTATTACTGAGATTATTAAAACATTACCGTTTACCACTCCGCTGATGAAGATTTATGTTGATGATTCAATTGTGGCAGTCCCTGAGAAATTTATTGATAAAGTACTTACATGTTTTAATAGATACCATGATAAGATTCAGTTCACTATGGAATTAGAAAAAAATAACAGTATTTCGTTTCTTGATGTCAAATTATATAGAACAGATGATGGTCATATAAAAAGTGATTGGCATATCAAACCAACTCATTCAGGTAGAATACTGAATTATCGGTCCAACCACCCGGTCCATCAGAAGATCGGAGTGATAAAGGGAATGCTGCATAGGATTGTTAAGATTAGCCACCCTGACTTTCATGCCGAGAGCTTTAATAGACTGAGGCGGATGTTACGTATGAATAATTATCCATCTTGTTTCATAGAAAGGTGCATTGAAGATTTTATGAATAAATTTAATAACAACAATGATAATATAGAAAGCGGGGATAATATTAATAATAATAATAAAAAATTCATGAGATTCCCATTTATTAAGGAGATCTCTTATAATATTAACAAGTGTTTCAATGGCACAAATATTAGGCTTGTTTATTACAATTTGAAGCAAGTTAAATCATATTATACTAGACTTAAAGATAAAGTACCAATGCGTGATCAATTTGGGGTAGTTTATAAAATCCCGTGTCAGTGTGGGAAGACGTACATTGGTCAGACTCGACAACATCTCCATAAGAGAATTTCACAACATAGGTATGATTGCAAGAAGATGGACCTGTGGAAGCTGAAACATCCTGTTAATAGTGACCCTCCAGCTAATTGCACGGCTTTAGCCTTGCATCATTTAGACACTAATCACCAGTTGTTGTTGGATAGCGTAGATATTCTCGATAAGGAAAAAAATTGGAAAAAGCGGAACATAAGTGAGATGTGCTTCATAAAAATGAATGACACTATAAATATGAGATCAGATACACTGAATTTGAGCTGTATATATAATTTTATTTTAAATCAATAATTCAAATTTAAAGTTAGTGTTTGAAATTCGCGGGCTATTCAGTTGCTATGTTCATGTGTTAGATGAGTCCGAATGTATATATCTTTTATCTATGTTTATATCTATGACCTGTCAATTACATCTATACTTATATTGTTTTATGGTATCAATCTAGAAAGAAAAAAATTCTACTATGTCTCAGTTATTTTTATCTTTATTTCAACCAATGTTGTTCTAGCCAATTGAGTACTTGAAAAAGTCTCGAGAGAGACGAAACGCTGTACAAAAATTGAAGAAGAACTTCAATAAAAAAACTTTGTCCAATAAACTGAATTTTTAATCTATAAATTACTAATGTTTGTGGGCTGATATGTATGAAAAACTAATCAGCGCTTCATTTTATTAAAGCAATGGTATATGGTATGTTTTCAATTTCATTTTAATCAATTGAATGGTACGGAAAAAATCATTGACGTTCTCCCATCCATCCATCCCCACGGACTAAATGAAAAAATCGCACTTTTTGGCCTCTCGACGCGACTCCATTTATAATTTATAATTACGTGAGTGATTTACTACATGAGCCGGAGAAAAATACTTACTTATTTTTAAAAAACAATAAATTAACCTTTTTTAACCATTTCCTGGTGGAAAATTAAATATAATTATATAAAATTTATTCATTTATAGAAAGTTAATATGAGCCGTATTTAGGGACTATTACTTTAAGATTTTTTTTAAATTGACTTTGGGTATATCCAACATGAACAGATATGGTGAAAAATTAATTATTAGTGTAATGATCTCTGCGTTTGTGTATATATTATTTTCGCACATTTTCAATTTTATCGATTTAATTCCATTTGCGCTGATGATGACGATTACAAGATTGTACGAAACATATTTTCAAATCACTGTGTTCACTACTGTATCCATGTTCAGATATTAAATGAATAATGATGACTTATATTATATGTCAATTTAAAAAAAGGTATTTTTTGATTTTTTTTTTAGAAAAATGGCACCTACATTACGTAAAAGAAATAAGCCCATCAATTATAACGAAAAGAAGATGGCCGACCAGGCCTTCAAAAAAACCAATTAAACTTACGGCTAAAGGAATTGAAAAATTATTACTAAAATTTAATATCAAACATGCCCAAAATAATTTTAAATGATATTAAAGTAAGTATTCTATTTTTATTTATTTATTTTTTGCTTATTATGGTGATATTTAGATTGAATCAAAAGTTTAAATTTTGTAAAATTTCAACTTATAATTTCTAAATGAATTTGTCTGCAGAAACAACGGCATACTATTCAGGTGAAGAAGGAGTGGAGGTGGACAACTCGGAAGTCGAATCAATCTGGGATGAGGAGGATAAAGAAGAAATGGAATATATAAAACTGGAGGAGGAAATGCGAGAAATGTGGGATGAGTTGGAAGAATACGTAGGAAGCATTGACCAGGTAACCATTCCATTTTTATTTATTTATTTTTTTGCTTATTATGGTCATATTAAGATTGAATTAAAAACATATTAATCGTGTGGTTAGTAAAGCTAACCGAACTTGGGGGTTCATATTCCGCAACACTAAAGCTTTTAGGAGCCCCAATTGTATCAGATACCTATACATAAGTTTGATTAAATCTGTCGTAATGTATGCTTCAACAATCTGGAGACCGAATCTAAAAACCAACATAGCTAGACTTGAAAGAATTCAGCATAAAGTTTTGAGACATCTAGCGTCTCTCTCTGGTAGCCCTATGTCTAGATACGATCATGACTACTTGAAAATCGCTGAAACTTTCGACATGTCAACTATTCTTTCGTCTATGATTGCTTACGACAACTTATTCACTTTTAAAATTATGTCTGATACCATTCGTTGTCCTGAGCTTAAAATTCTTTTTCCACTGAACAATCCCTCGTACCCACTACGACAGAATCAACCATTCTATCCACCAGTTCCATTTACACGTCATTCCGAAACCAACCCTATTTATAGATTAAGCATCGCTTATAACGCTCTTTCCCAAAAAACATGCGTTTTGAATTTTACTATAGATACCAACAGAATGTCTAGAATTATAAAAATAAACACACTTTCATATATTTAAATACTCACTATCATAATTATTATATCTGATTTACTCTGTATTGTTGTTTAGTATTTGTATGTTTAACATTATTGTTTTTTCTCTACTTTTTACTAAGTAGTGTTTCTTTGTATTACTTTTTGTAATGTTTTTAAAGGCACATGCCGTTGAAATAAATAAATAAATAAATAAATAAAAAGTTGAAATTTTGTAAAATTTCAACTTACAATGTCTAAATGAATTTGTCTGCAGGTTGCTTATGAAGAAGACATGGAGGATGACATTAAAAGAAGGGCGCATGAGTTTGAAGTGAAGCAAACTGGTATTCGAGTGGGGGATGTCTTCTATCTCAAAAAGAAGAAAAATGAAAACTTAAAATGTAAGTATTCTATTTTTAATTATTTATTTTTTGCTATTATTATGGTGAGATATAGATTTAATCAAAAGTTTAAATTTTTGTAAAAGTAAAAAAATTATATAAAAATAATAAAAATAAATACTATTTCATTCTGCTAAATTTCGCCAAACTTTTTCTCTATAAAAATAATCAAGACTAAAAATGTAAAAGCCTAAATTATACTTTTAAAAAATAAAAAAAAATAAAAAAACATGCTTCTAAAAGTGCAAAATAATGTAATTCTTAATCAAAAAGCGTGGGGCACTTTGTCAGAAAATTAATTAAAAGTTTCTGCGCCCACATCTTTTTGATGCACCTAAGTATTACATTATTTTCTACTTTTTATAAGCATGTTTTTTAGCTTTAATATAATTTATTCTTATCTGATGTTATCGACGATATTACTTTTCTTTTTCCGTTTTATTTTTATAAAGTCAACAATAAAATGTATTTTTTTATTAAACATTGAATGAGCGTGCACTTTTTGGATTTTCCAAACTTTGCACACTTGGCCATAAAATAATGTGAACTGCCGCAGAAACATAGATAATTAAAAAAAAATCTTAAGTTTATGTGTTAAATTAATGGGAAAATTTCAAAACTCAGCGAGTACATACTTAAAATTGAAATTAAGATCTCATCTTTAGTGATAATTCTTTTTGCTATACTTAGTCGTTTCAAAAGAAGCACCTTTAACATATAGTAATGAGTTATTCTGCTAGGGTTGTTGGCGCGAGGGTGCGTGGCCCCCCTGCAAGAGTGAGACCCCAGTGCGGTTGCACACCTCACAAGCGGCGTGATCTGCAGGGGGAGGGGGCGACCGCAGATAAAAAGTAGATCTTATATACATCAGGCACCTTATATACATTCTCCCTCTATAAAAAATTCCTGGATCCGCCCCTTGACCTCTTAAGGCTGCCACTGATCGTTGGAATTATTTTGTTTGTCTTTCTTTTTTGTCATTTATAAGTAAAATTATTTTTCGTTTAATTTAATAAATACATTTTTATTTTTATTACAGGTACTACCGGTGAATCAACATAGGAATTATTTTTTTATACAAAAACAACAACACGTTCCGCAAGACCATCTTCAAGTTCATTTTTTGGTAAAAATCATATGTTTTTTTTGGAAATTTCTTATTTTGCATAAGCGATAATAATAATTTTTTTGGTAATTTGGATATTACTAACTATGTTACATTATTATTATCATTATTTTCATCAATAAATTTGAACTAATTTCCCAAGTAAATTTCCTATCGGTAACTTAGTTAGCAGGTTAATGTACAATCATTATCTATATTTATTAAATTACCGACGCTTTCATACTTCTATAGTTTCTATAAAAAATATGTCGCGTGTCGCGAAATTTCTCTTAGTTGTACTGTACAAATCATTGACTATATTAGTATATTATATATATATTTCAGGAAAAATACTATATGTGATAAGAAATTTCCAAAAAAACATGATTTTACCAAAAAATGCACTTAGATCGTCTTGCGGAAAGTGTTGTTTTTGATAAAAAAAATTACTCTGCGTGTTTTCATCAAAAGGAACCTTTTTAGGGGGCGTCGGAAAAATTTAATTTTTAACGACCAGTCTAATATATATATATATATATATATATACTTTATTAGAGGCGTTTTTATTTCTATTTTTGTTAGTAAAATAATTTATACAGCTTTAATTAAGAATGTTTTGAGTTTTTAAGAATATTTTGTCATCAAATAAAAATTTCTATTTGCTCATTTTAATTTCAATTTACTCTAGATATCTGTAAAAATCAAAAAACTATAATTTAAAATAGTTCTTTTATTGTTTTTTTTATTTAGGAGACCTTATAATTTTGAAAATCGAAGATAAAATTATATATATTTTAGTATAGGACCATATGGAAATCTCAATTTTTTGATCGCCTCAAGATGGCGGACTGTGAGTCAGCGCATGACGTAGGCAAGCGACACTTTTCTAGCCATATGCTCGCTCTCCTGTTTAGAACACACATCACACATCAACAAAATTATATAAATAAACGAGGGATATTTTATAAACTTATAAGATAAAATTTAAAACAAAATATAAAGCATTATATATTAATTATTTACAATTTATAAATAAAAAATCTGCTAATATTATTAAATGTAACACAAATCAGTCTTTATCCATTAAGTTAATTATGTACTGTTCTGCAAGATCTATTTGAATTTTATTATTAAATATATACCCTTAAATTGCTATTTATTTAAGTGAAAGTAAAAAAAAATAAAACTTATAAATTAACAAGTCCGTTACTCTCGTTAAAATAGTTTTTTATTTTGAAATTTTTCCCCCATTTGCAAAGGGATTAAATTCCATCTGATCTCTTTTAAATGTTAACCAGAACATTGGTCTTTTCTTATTAATTTGTTAATAGGACGTAACAACAAAACTGCACCTTTCTTTTGTCATTTTGTATAGGGCTTAAGCAGCCCTTACAATAGGTTATTATTATTTGGGAAACACGTAATTGTCCAAAATATTTATTTTGCCTTTGAATGAGTGCAAACTTATAAATCCTCTTGAAGAGTAAACAAACTCAATCACCTTCATTCATAAAACGGTCCATGACGAGGATTGGCACTTGGGCAGAAGTACTACTCTTGAGAATCCAAAGGTTCTCAAATTTGACCAGTCCTTTTAACACCCCACCAATGAACCTATTAAAATTCCATCTTGGGTTGACCGGAAGTTAACAGGAGTGTTAATAATGTGTCGTGGAGTTGCTTTGTCGGAAGGCACCAAGCATCAAATCTTATCCAATAAAGAAAAGGCTTTCAGTTTAATCACTCAATAAAATGGAAGGGGTAAACTAATTCAGCTATTCTCAACCGCTGGTCCGGCGAACCACCAGTGGTCCGCGAAGAAATTTTACTAGTCCGCGGACAATTTTTCTATCCGCGAAAAAACTTACCAAAAAAAATTAATAATAGCTAAATTTTAATTTATAAAATTACGAAATGATGTAGGGTGGCGGCGTGCAGGTGGTGGGGTGAAGTGGTGGGGGTCCGGGGGGCGAGGGTGGAGTTCGGAAGGCGAGGGCAGTTCGGGGATTAATATATAGCTTTTAACTGAAGGAAAAAGTTACCGAGCATCGCTCGGTGCCTCCAGGTACTAATATGTATATTGCGATTCAGAGAGAGGTTTTTGTCTCTCAAGGGTCTGAGCTGACTGCCCGGAAAGCATGTTAGATCTCAGGTTCGACTCCCCTCTGATATCGCAATTTAATAATATTTCTACTAAAATCTTAGAATTTGTCCTAAAAATTAAATTCTTTCTCTTTTAAACTTATTAGTATTTCAAATAACTTTGGATAAACTCTAGCAACGATCCTTTGCAGTTTATTTTATATAGTAAAAAACTCATTCCCTTAAGATTTATAATATATGTATATCTATCTATCTATCTACTCTTATTAAACGAGCAAAAATTGTATATATATTTGTATCTTAGTTCTATTTTGAAAACGGCTCTACCGATTTCGAAGAAACAAATTCTATTAACAGGTTTTGGGGATGAGAAAACGATCTGGCTAGGTCTGGACCTCGACAAATTTCACCTTAATTGATCATTTCTTAATTAAAGTAATTATTGATAGATGAAAATCTCAATAAAAAAGTTTGTTTACATTTTTTTCAATTATCTTTTATTTATTAATTGGTTTTTCAATTTTAAAACCCACTAATACTTTGTACCAAATATTGTTATATATTAGAATTTTTCCAATTTAATTGATTAAAATTTCTCTTATTAAAAAAACACTTACTAAAAATATTATCGCAAGCTAGAAGTGCAAGTACCGTCGATGGTGGGGGGAAGTAATCTCCGAAATCGAAACCTCAAATACAATGTATACATTATTTCATGTAAAAAATTGCTTCAATAAAATTATTATTTATTATTTATTTAATTGATTAAAAAACTCGATAAATTGTTATTTAATTAAAAAATCAGTTATCTGTAAAGTCGGTTTACTGACGATAGTTGAACGTGACAACGTCATAAGAAAATACTGATGGAATGGTATTTTCTTATGACGTTGTCACGTTCAACTGTCGTCAGTGAACCGACTTTACAGACAACCGATTTTTTTTCATAAAATTCTTCGTTCAGAAAATCATTTTAAATTTACAAAATACTTGAATAAAATTTATTGTTTAAATTTCTACTCGACTGTTAAAATTTAATTTTTGATTTTATTATTTTATAATAATAAATTTTGTATTGACATTATTTCTTTCAGCAAGTAAACTGAATAAAAGTTGTTGTTCAATTAGTTACTTAATTATTTTTGCAAATTTATTTGTAATTTGTTGTAAAAAAGTAATAATTTTGAATAATTTATTATAAGAATAAACTGTGATTAAATTATTGTTCATAAATCTTAAATTTAAAATTTGGAAACATCATTAAAATTTTTGTAACTGTAGCTTTTAAAAAGCCCGCCTCAATCTTTGTCGCTCGTTCCGCGCTCTCGCTTGCACTTCAAGCCTTAAATGGAACGCCTCAGAGCGAGGTAACGCCGCATGAGTCATGTTTTTTCGTGCGTGCAGCCGGCTCCATCGAATTATAAGACGTTGTCACGTCAAAAAAATATTATACGGAATTTATTTATATACCTATATACACATAATCTGACCACTAGAAAGCTGGAAATGCAAAAATTGGTGCGGGGTGGGGATGGATGTGAGGGGATGCAGGAGGTGGTGTGGATTTGTGGGGGATCCGGGGGTAGGGCGAGGTGCTGGGTTACGGGTGTGGGGTTGGGGCAAGGTGCGTGGTTTGGGGGGGGGCAGGGGGCGTATACTATATATATTTGTATTTTTTTAATTTGGTTACCATGCATCGCTAGGTGGCTCCAGGTACTGTATATCTAATACTTGAATGCATTTTTTTCAGGATGATTTTTTACTTCGGCATTACGACAAGGGCCCGTGCAAGAATAAACTAGGTCATTCGCGGGCGTCTGTCATCTGGCACCGTACCCAAGTGATTGGTATATTCGCCGGTTTCGGTATTCTTCTGCTTGTCGCCTCGCCGTTATTACTCCTCGCCGCGCCCTGTATTGTCTGTTGTAAATGTCGCGTGTGCAGTGGCGGAACTAAATTAGACGCTGACGACGACCTGCCCGATGTTCCGTGATTCATTAAAAAAAACAATTTATCAAATCATCTTCAAAAGAAAAAGACAATATTGAAGAAACAAAAGTGACTGCATAATATAAAATATTTAGTCTTTTAATACACACATTAATTCAATTAAACAATATGAAAAAGTTTGGATATTTTGTTGGATTTTTCTTTTCTTTTTTTTTTTTTTTTTCTCCTAAATGCTTATAATAATATTCCTTTCTAGCATTTTGCCAGTATTTTTTCTTATTAGTTACAATATTAATAGTGTCCGACCGAAGCCGAAGGTTTAAAAACCTTAAGTAATTCAGTTCAAGATTGGTTAAAAGTGGATAATATTATATAATGATTTTAAAAACTTGGGGGGGGGGGTCAGAGACGCCACACACACACATAGAACTTTATTTTCAATTTATTATTTTTTTTTTTTAAATAAATGTTTTTTTTTTACAAATTTCATATCTCATATTTTAAGTTCATTAAAATAAAAAATAAATGTTATAAATTCCCTGTCGATTTGGCCGCCGTTGTTTGGCCTCTGCATGCGATGCACGTGTTGCATGCACTCCAGCCAGGCACGGGCCTGTATGGGGGGCGATCGCCCCCTCCTCCCCCCTTTATCCGCCCTTCGGTACAGGTCCACTACTGGAGCGTTTACCTTAATTTAACAATCACAATCAGATTTCAATCAGTCTTAATTGAAAAGTTTTTATATTTTATTAATCAGTGTTAGTTTTTCTCGACTAGTGCGAAACTAGACTAACAAATAAATACTCTCTTTCTTAATAAACTTTGCTCAATTAAATGCACAGTATTGAAAATTTTAGAAAATTAAAAATTAACAATTACAATAATTATTAATAATCAGGTAATGACTGTATTACCAACAACAAGTTAGAATCATTTATCATTAGATCACATTAAATGAACTTCGCTAAAAAATATTTGTACTTAGCCTTCTCAAGAACTTCTTAATTAAAGCTACATTGATTGCTGTTGAAAAAATCACATAATAATAGTCAAAGGAGCCTTCTCTCATTGGCGTTTTGATATCTATCAATTAACAAAATTAGTAATCAAAGTTGGGCGTCAGCGCTTTCTAGAAACCTTCGGCTTCTGCCAAAATGGGCCCAAGTTTTGGCCGAAAGTGGCCGAGGCCGAAGCTTCGGTCGGACACTAATTTATTAATAATTTAAAAAATGTTCAAAATGTCCACCTTGAACTTCATTACAATATTCTAATCTTATATCTTGAATTGTTTTCCAATGTTTTTTATTATAATTGACTGTTTTCTATTGTACATGGCCACTATGATTTTATTGTAATGTTAAAAGTATGAGATGTACTATGACAGAAATAAAATAGTAATAAAAAATTGCTATAGGTCTGAAACTAAGCATTTCCGGACATATGTTTATATGAACTTTTTTTTATTGTTTTGAGATATGCAGGGTGGGCCACGGGAACCGGACGTTTTTGGAATAAACAGTACTCGGCAAGAGAGGGGATAGAAAGCTGATGAGGGTCGCATTCCAATCCTCTGATTGTACCATTTAGGCCCGGTTGTATGTCGCAAAGTAAATGCTTTTTACCACTAGTACATTCAGTGGCTGTCATCTGATTGGCCATCCCAGTGGCTCCATTTACCATCTACCTTGGTTAGTGGTAAAAAGCATTTACTTTGCGACATACAACCGGGCCTAAGTGTTCACTATGGCTCATTGGAAGTTGGAGCAGGGTAGGCCACGGGAATAGGACTATTTCAAAATGAGCAGTTACGCATTCAATTTTTGTGTTACAATCATTTTATTTTCATTAAAAAGCAATTAGGTTTTTATATGCCAACCATCTTGCTGAACACAAGAGGCGAGACGGTACACAAAGTTCTGATGCACTCTCTGCAACATCTCTCCATCAATAGACAGAATTTGATGGCGAATTGATGTCTTGAGCTCTTCAAGTGTTCTCGGCTTGCCTCCATAAACATTACTCTTAAAGGTAGTCCCAAAGGAAAAAGTCACAGAAAATTAGATCTGGTGACCTAGGAGCCATGGGATATCGCTGAACCCCGAAATTACGCACAAAACTTTAATAAGCAAAAACGCAGTGGTCCAACTTCCAATGAACCATGGTGAACACTTAGGGGCCGGTAGTATGTCGCAAGTAAATGCTTACTCAACCAAGGGTAGATGGCAAATGGAGGGGCTGGGACTGAAAGTTCCTGTCATCTGATTGGCCATCCCAGCCCCTCCATTTACCATCTACCCTTGGTTAGTGGTAAAAAGCATTTACTTTGCGACATACAACCGGCACTAAATGGTAAGTAAAAGGATTGGAATGCGACCCTCGCCATCTTTCTATCCCCTCTACTTTCCGAGTACTGCCTATTCCAAAAACGTCCGGTTCCCGTGGCCCACCCTATATTATCCATCTTTAAATTCGCGACCTCTATTTTTTGAACACCCTGAATGTAGATTATCTATTTGAATTTGTTGAAATAATTTATTAATTGTTTTTCGTATTAAATAAATACAATTTTCTCAAAACTTTTATTAATGGTGGAAAAATATAGTTGCTTTATGGAAGAATAAATAAATAAATTATTATAAACAGATAAATATTTTGAAAAATAAATAGATTGTCTTGGAGATGAGATTGCCTTGAATAAAAATAAAAAATATAAATAGGTATTTACGAATATTAATTAATTTATTCATATGGTTATAAAATTTTTTTATTCAAATGTATTAAAAAGAAAATAAATAATTAATTAATTAATTGTAATACGATTGAAGTAGCTTTTGGAGACGGGCTGGTAAATAAGTGAATTGGATCGTTTTTGATGAGCCAGTCCAAGGTTCAAAAAAGAGAGAAAATTAAATCTATCTTAAAAGAGAAATAGTAGGTATTTGGACAATAAATTAAAAACAGAGTTTTTATTAAATGGGCCAGACGTTTCGTCGGATTTATTTCGACTTTCTCAGTGACCCATTTTATCATTATTGGATAAAAAATACTTGGTAGGTTTCACATTAAGATATAAAAATAAAACGAATTTATTTTTGGAGAGTCTTTATATCTCGATATATATATTTCGGGTGGCTAACCCATCTTCAGGAGCAACAGAAAGTAACTGGAAAGTTGGAAAAATAGCGCTATATATAGCCCATGGCATGAGCTATATATAGTGCAATTTTTTAAAGTTAGATAAACTAATTTTTGCACTTTTCTTGCATCTGGCCCACTACAGGTACAGGCCCACTACTGGAGCTTTTACCTTAAATATTATAGATTTTTTCATTATCAGTAGAATTTACCTAAAATTGTATAATATTGTTACTGCCACTGAGAAAGGAGACAGAGGGGAATGTCACGTTGTATTTCCTTCACGGACCTTTCAAAACCCTGAAGAAGGAGGAAAGAAACCTCCGGAACCACGGCTTAAAATAAAAACATAGGTAGATTTAATTTTCTCTCTTTTTTTGAACCTTGGACTGCCTCATCAAAATTTATTCAATTAATTGTAATATTTACGAGAAATAATTTTTTTTCTACAAATTTCACATAAATTCCCAACAATTCAACTAACTTGGGACATAATTTTGATTTTTCTAATCTCAAAATTTTAAATAAGAGAAAGAAAAAAATAATAATATTTTAGAAATGACCGAAATGTTAAATTAAAAAATTTCAAGTTAGAAATTGGATTGTTTTTCTAATAAATACCTAAATAAGTTGTGTACCAGTCATACCAATGATTTGAACAAAAAATTTTCAAAAACAAAAATTTACTATTGTTCTGGAAGATTTTTTTCCAGGATGGTCCACCCATAGAGTAATATAGAGTGGAAGGCTACCTTATATCGAAAAAGAGCTCTCTAGCGACTGCAGGGCGAAAACTCTTAGTTCTTAAGAGCTATCCAAAGATCATAGAACATTCAAAGCCTTTGTTATAGATAAAAGATACATACCCAGGGTAAGCGTATGTAAGCGCATTTTTTACTCTTGATAATGTCACCAAAATCTGCCCCGAAGAGAGCGGATTCCGCCATTTTATTGCCCAATGGTTTCGCCCCGGTCTCCCCAGAGAGCGCTGTAACTCGTATACGCTAAAATACATTGGCTCCTTATGGAGCCTTCCACTCTATATTACTCTATGGGTCCAAAAAAATATTAAATAATTTATTAAAAAGTAATCTCTTTTCAGTTCCCATTTATATGCTAACATGAACTATTTTTAATTTTTTTTTTTTTTCTAGATCGTCATTAATTTCAATAAAACTGAAACAGATACACAGTAATTAACGCCCAAAATGCATTTTCATATATTGGAGATAGTGCTAAACACATCAAATTCGTTATCTATTAATAAAAGAAAAAAAATACTTGCAATAATACTAAAATCAGGTCTCAATTTAATTATATCTTTTTTCATATTTCTAAAAATTTATATAATAATAATAATAATAATTTAATTTAGTATAAAAATTCTCTCAATAATTATAAAAAAATTTCGTCTTTAAAATGTTATTCACATTTGAAAATAGTAGATAATTTTAGAGAGTATACAAGTAATTAAATACATTCAAAGTTACATTTAATAAGCGGAATAATATGATCTACTATAAGTAAGTCTACTCAAATAGGCGTAAAACTTTAGGGCAAACCGAGGAGTGAACCGCGATTGGAATTAGGTGTACACCGTCTTTGGAATTACTTTGGAATTCATTAGATAATCTATTGTTTTCTACTTGGAAATGAAAGGGGAAGTAGGTGTACACGATTTTAGGTCGCGGTTCACCCCTCGGAGCAAACCATCGATTTCGATCCCCTAAACGTCCTCGAGGCTTTTCAATAACTGGATCTACCCTGGCCCCATGGCCTACTGGTTTTTGGGGCCTAAAATCGAATCTCATTTTTTGGAATTTAAAAATAAATTATCTAATAAAAAAAGATGGAAATTTTTGACAATATACCAAGAGTTGTCTTAAAATTTAGGTACCCGTTTTTTTTGTTGTTGTTGTTTTTTTAGGGGAGTGGAGAGGGGGGGGGGTGTATTTTAAATAGATTATTTTTAACCAAAAAAATTATACTACAATTTATAGAAATTAAAATTTAATCAGATTGAATTTAGCAGCAAACTTAGCCTATTTTGAAAAGGATTTGCCTTTTCTCTCATTTAATATGAATTTAGATGCCCATTTTTTTTGGAGGGAGGCAGGAATTTTAAAAATTTTGTATCAAAAATAAATATATAGAAATTAAAATTTAAGCAGTTTGAATTTAGAAGCAAAAGTCGCCTATTTTGAAAGGGTCTGCTTTTTCTCCCATTTAATATAAATTTAGATGCTGGATTTTTTGGGGAGAGGGGGGGGGGGGATTTTAAACATTTTTTTTATAAAAAAAAAATATAGTAAAATTTATAGAAATTAAAATTTTAAGCAGGTTGAATTTAGAAGCAAACTTAGCCTATTTTGAATCTGCTTTTTCTCTCATTCAAGGGCGGATCCAGGAATTTTTTATGGGGGGGGGGGGAATGTATATAAGGTGCCCGATGTTATAAGATATAAGATCTACTTTTTATCTCGAAAGTGTGTCGCGATCGAATTGAATTGTCCAAGCGGGGGGGGGGGGGGGGGTCAGAGACGCCACACACACACACACTCACATAGAACTTTATTTTCAATTTTAAAATTTTTAAAAAAAATAAATTTTTTTTTTTATTTTTTACAAGTTTCATATCTCATATTTTAAGTTCATTAAAATAAAAAAAATAAAATTTGTTATAAATTCCCTGTCGATTTGGGCGCCGTTTTTTGGCCTCTATGGGGGGCGGTCGCCCCCTCCGCCGCCCCCCCCTGGATCCGCCCTTGCTCTCATTTAATATAAATTTAGGTGCCCAGTTTTTTAGGGGGGGGGGGATTTTAAGCATTTTTTTATAGAAAAAAAATATAGTAAAATTTATAGAAATTAAAATTTTAAGCAGGTTGAATTTAGAAGCAAAAGTTCTGCTTTTTCTCTCATTTAATTTAATTTTTTTTTTTTTAATATTTTTATATTAATAAATATTTACATTATTAAAAAAAAATCTGGTTTTTGTTTGATTTAAATAATTTTCCAAAAAAAATATAGTTTTTTTTGAATAATTATGACAAGTAATAATGAAATTATATAGGTATATACTAAAAAAAAATCAATCAATCAAAACACTTATATTTTTAATATTTAGTATACCTATATATTACTCTAATGAAATAAAATTATTAGAGTAGACAGGTTGGCTCATAACTCGTATAGCGGCTTCTCTTTCTCTCGTAACCTGTAAAGTTCATTATTATTATTATTATTATTTTTTAATTTGTCATCGCCTGAAGTCATTACTCAAAAGTTATGAGCCCAACGGTTGTCTCTATAGTTGCAACAAACTACTTAATAATTAAATCAACCAATTGTAGTATAAAATAATAATTACATAGATTATTTTTACTTTAGAATCTTAAAATAATAAAATTAAATAAAAAATAAGCTTAATTAAAAGCATGTATATTTATCACTATTTTTACACGTCTAACGATCTCTCTTTATACTTAAAAATATTTTTATATTATAAAGTAAAAAATATATATATATAGGTATATATAATAAGAAACAACTTACTGACTAGTCATATTTTATTTTTTTTTCTCTGGCAAAATGCTTAAGTTTATGTTTATTATTATTATTATTTTAATTATTATCATAAAATATTAATACCAGGCGAGGTATTTTACCTAAATTGTGGAATATTTCCAAAACGAAAATGTTATAAAATGAAATTTGTTTGTTTTAAAGGTGAAGGAAAAGACTTCTAGCAGCGACATGATTAATGTAGATGTCGCAAATACAAACCGAGGGGTGAACCGCGATTGGAATTAGGTGTACACCGTCTTTGGAATTATTTGGAATTACTTTTGAATTCATTAGATAATCTATTGTCTTCTACTTGGAAGTGGAAGTAGGTGTACACGATTTTAGGTCGCGGTTCACCCCTCGATACAAACCAAATGTAAATGTAGTTTTCCTGGATTGTCCATCTTTATATACTGGCTGAGTTTTTTATCTTGAGACAGCCTTATAACTCAAAAACAATGCATTATACGGAAAAAAGTTTCAAATAAAAGTTTATTTATATCAAGGGGAAACTAAACTACGCTATTGTTTTTTTTTTTTTTTTTTTTAATGCAATCGAATGCAAGAAGGGGTGCACCAGTAAAGATGTAGCCCCTATGGATCTCGAAAGACCCTTGCATTACCGAAGAGAAGGGAAAGTTGTTTAAGTGAGAGGGTGTAGACGTAGGTGTCTATGCACCCTGGTTTTGAAGGTTTGAAGATCATAGGTGCTGGGAAAGATAGAGGCTGGGAGAGAGTTCCAGTTCCTTGAAGTCATGGGGATATATGAATTCGCGAATGAAGTGGTCCGGCACTTTTCTAATTTGACCGCGAAAGAGTGTTGGGAGTCGGCAAAACGTGTGCTGCGTGCAAAGCATGCTTTGGGGGGAATTATTGATTTTATCTCATCAGAGCACCTGCCGTGATAGTATCTATAGAAAAGGGAAAGGGCGGAGACATCTCTTCGATGAGCCAGCGAGTCGAGGGAGTCGGTGAGGGTAGAATCGTCAATTAGCCTGACGGCTCGTTTCTGAATTGCATCAAGGGTAGCAAGAGAATATTTTTGAGGCTCCTCTCCACAGATGAGAGCCGTATTCGAGACAGGGGCGGATTTGGGCCTTGTAGATGGTGAGAAGTTGTGGGGGTTTGTAAAATCGCTTGGACCTGAATAAGAAGCCAATCTTCCTTGCTGCAGATTTCGCCACAGAGGAGATGTGTTCATTCCAAGACAGGTCAGATGCGACAGAGACGCCCAACATGGATAGGCTGTCACACATTTTCAGGGTATTCGAATCGAAGTGAATATCAGGGAAATCTCTATTTTCGCGCCTAGAAATTAGACAACATTGAGTCTTGTTTGAATTGAAGTTAACTAAATTTTGAGAGCCCCATTTATTCAGTTTGTCTAGGTCGAGAGTAATTGAGGAGGCAATATTGATTCGATTATTCGGGAGAGAGGGTTTGCCGTGTAGAGTGCTATCGTCGGCGTAACAATGAGTGGGGTTTGCCGTTTGATCAATAAGGTCGTTTATATAAATAAGGAAGAGTGTGGAGGAGATTACAGAGCCTTGGGGAACACCAGAGTTTGTGGAGAACGATTCAGAAGATGTTCCATCAACCACAACTTTTATACTTCGGTTTGTCAGAAAGCTTTCAATCCATTTGCGAAGTGTTGGTGTGAATCCAAAGGCTGGTAGTTTGGCAAGAAGATTTTTGTGCCAAACCTGGTCAAAAGCTTTGGAGATATCAAGGGCTACAGCGAGGGTTTCTTTTCCGGCCTCTAGAGTATTGTTCAAGGTGTGGGTGACCTAGAACGGGCTTTCAAGAGTATTTCAAGGTCAAGTTCTGTTTTTTAAATGGAACCTTATATTTTTCTATACGTCTACTTAAACTAGTAAAAAAAACTGAACAACTTTCATAAGAACTATTTTTTATACGACATCAAATAAACAAAATACATGAATTAATTAGATCTCAAAAAATCTTAATAATTATTTTTAACAATTATGTAACTTAATTATCAAATAATAATGATTAAATAATTAATTATTAAATAAATAATCATTAAATCGAAAAGTTACAACAAATGAAAATAAGTATTTATAATGATATTAAAACTTCGTTATACTCAGATTTGAGAGATTATTTTCTACTTAATAGAACTAGTTAAAATTCTTGAGTTTAAAAAATTTTCTTTTTCTTATCAATCCAGTAGATATATTGTATTACCATAATAAAAATGGAGCATTTTTTTATTGAAGACAGAATTGAAATGGTCTTAATTTATGGTGAATGTGGAAGAAGTGTTAAGGGACTGCCATTAAAATGGATGCCGAGCGTCTTCCTGACAGGGATACACCCTCAGGAGCTTAATTTTATCGTGTTGTAAATATGTTTAAAAAAAAAGGAAATGTAAAGGCTTCTGAAGAAACTGAAACAGGCCAAAATAACGAAATTGGAACTGAAATTCCTCCAGAAGACTTGCGATTAGACTTTGGAATGTCTCAGAACAGTGTCTCAAAATTATTAAACTATTAATTATTATTAAATTATTTATTTAAAAATTAAATATTTGATCATTATTATTTCATAATTAAGTTAAATAATTTTTAAGATATTTTTTTTTTTGAGATCTAATTGATTCATGTATTTTGTTTATTTGATGTCGTATAAAAAAATAGTTCTTATGAAAGTTGTTCATTTTTTTTTTTAGATTAAGTAGACGTATAGAAAAATATAGGGTTTCATTTAAAAAACAGAACTTGACATTGAAATATCCTTGAAAGTTTGTTCTAGGTCCACAAACAATAGCTTAGTTTAGTTTTCCCCTTGATATAAATAAACTTTTATTTGAAACCTTTTTCCCTAAAATGCACTTTTTTTGAGTTATAAGACTGTCTCAAAAAAAAAAACTCACCTATATATACTTATATAAGAATATGTCACATCCGATTGGAGTTCATATAACTATCTAGAAAATTAGGATATCCCCATACAGTCACTGGGCTCTCTTGAAAGCCTCCAACAACAACAACTCATTCTGTCTTCAAAAATACACTGGCACACGACCAGCAGACTTACTTCTACATACATATGAGTTTATTTATTTATTTGTTTTTTTTAACGCTTCTTAAGAGTTTGAAAGTCAACTTGTTAATTTCAAATGAAAAATTATATATATTAACGGCAATTGAATTTACGATAAAATAAAAACATTCTTTATTTTTATTTATCATTAATTTAAAGTCTCTTTCCAAGTTCTTAAATGAGAGAGTTTAAAAAAATCTGATTATTTGTCTGCATTGCATAAATAAACATTTTAGCATTAGAACTAACTTTCTAAAACCTTATCTTCTTGAATTATTATCACATATATCAGATTCCAGGCCCTAAAAGTCATACAAATTACATTTCCCATAAATACTATTAGTGATTCATAAAGAGAAACAAAGAGGTTGTCCTCTGCTTGATGCAAATAAACATACATACATATATATCGAAATTATATATCTGTATATATATTATTTATTTGTTTGAGACTATAGTTTCGAAGGCTTCATCATCAGTCTTTTTAATTATAAATCATAATTTTTTATGGACAAATTTTATATTTTATTAATTTTTGCACAACGTTTCGTCCGTTTCCGGACTTTATCAAGTGCTCAATCAATTAACAAATTAAACGGTTCTAAATAAATAAAAAAGTCCCCTTAGCCCCTTGCTTTCAGAAATTTATATGTCTCATTTAGAACAAACCATTCTTAGCCCAACCAACCACTATTTCAAAGATATTGTGTTCTGGAGTAGATACGTAGACGATATTTTTGTCATATGGTCTGGCACTAAAAGACAAATTAATCTATTCCAACAATATCTTAATACTCTCCATGAAAATATACAATTTACTTGCACGCAGCACACGTTTTGCCGACTCCCAACACTCTTTCGCGGTCAAATTAGAAAAGTGCCGGACCACTTCATTCGCGAATTCATATATCCCCATGACTTCAAGGAACTGGAACTCTCTCCCAGCCTCTATCTTTCCCAGCACCTATGATCTTCAAACCTTCAAAACCAGGGTGCAAAGACACCTACGTCTACACCCTCCTCACTTAATCAACTTTCCCTTCTCTTCGGTAATGCAAGGGTCTTTCGAGATCCATAGGGGCTACATCTTTACTGGTGCACCCCTTCTTGCATTCGATTGCATTAAAAAAAAAAAAAAGAAATAGGTACAAATAATACTCTCGCTTTCTTGGACCTTCAAATAACTATTTCACATCAAAAATTACACTATGAAATATATAGAAAACCCACTTTCACGGACACAGTCATTCCCTTCTCATCTAATCACCCCATTAATACAAAATTTGCAGCATTCTATTCAATGATTCATAGACTCCTCAGTATACCCATGAATACTATAAATTTCAATAAAGAGCTTAACATCATTCAGAATATAGCCCTGAATAATGGATATAACATTTCGACTATCAACAAAATTTATAATAAAATCAAACGTAAATTCACTATCTCACACTTACACTCATTACAATCTGGAACTGAACAAATATTCAGAAGAATCCCCTTCATTTCTAATCATCTGACATCTCCATTAGCTTATACCCTTAGATCATATGGAATCACTCCTGCTTTATACAACAACAACAATTTAGGCTCCCAATTAATTAACAATAAAATAGACAAAATTGATAAATTAGACAAATCAGGAGTGTATAAATTAACTTGTCAAGATTGCGACGCTTTTTATATTGGGCAGACAGGTCGCGCTTTCAAAATACGTTACTCCGAGCATGTAAGAGCCCTTAATCACCTCAACAAATCCGATAACATTAATTTAGATTCGACCTCAGCCTTCGCAATTCACTTACATGAATCTAACCATTCACCCTCTAATAATAACCCTATCCCCATTCATTTCGAAAGAAAAGGCCTTAAATTGGACCTCCTGGAATCCACCGAGATAAAAATAGCCCTCTCTAATAATTCAAATATTTTAAATAATCAATTGGAAGTGTATAAAAATACAATTATTGATTATATGTTATAATAAATTAAATAAACATTCCTTTCATTGTTTGCACATTATACTAGGGTAATTGCACTCTCTTATATACCTTTTAAGTTGTACCTTCTCAGGTACTTGTCCATTCGCTATTATAATAGCAGGTATAGATCCCTTTCACCCAGCTCAAATCTCAATAGAAAATATTAATCCTTAGAACAACTACCCCCCCTCTTCCCCTACATTCCCCCCACCACATACAATTTTAAAAAAAATTTTTTTTTTAAATTCTTACTTGTAAAACTATTTTTCCAATATGTAATCAGTTTTCTTAGACTCCTGATGATGGGCTAACCCCCGAAATATATCGAATTCAAAACTCAATTTTGTTTTATTTCTTTTTTGTGAAACCTACCTCGTATTTATCGTTTTATTATTATGTTCTTAAGTTGATGTGATTGGGAAAGATGACGGAATTATTGTGGCAGATGTTACGCCAAGAGCCTCTGTCTTGACATAGAGACTCTCCAGGTGTCCTCTATTCCGGCCTTCTTCACTATGGAGTGAATTACATCTTTCGTACCTCTTCACTTGACCACCAGGATAACGCTGACCATCTGAAAGCTCACCAAAGAGGATTTGTTTTGGGAGCCGTCCATCAGACATCCGGCACACATGCCGTAGCCAGCGCAGCTGATTGCGCGCCAAGATATTCTCTATAGAATCGCAGTTGGCTCTTTCCCGAATTTCCATGTTGGAGATGAAATCTTGCCATTTGATTCCCATGATACTGCGCAGCAGTCTCATTTGGAATTTCCAGGGCCTTAACGTGCTTTTTATATATTACCTCAGCACTCACTACCGTATAGTAGGATGGATAAGACAACTGCTTGAAAAACTAGGACTTTCGTGCAAAAAAAAAATACAATAAACTATACTCGAACAATAAATATAATAAACAATAAAAGAACACTCACATGAAAATCATACAGAAAACAACAATGAAAGAAAAACAAAAGATAAAAGTGAAACATATTCGTACCTAGTTGCCCTTCGGATTGCTAAAACCAAGAAATTTACTACTGGGGAAAATTTAATAAAACCAGTTTTAATAGACGTTTGTTGTTGATAAAATCAAATCGATTCCCTTATCTAATGATACTATAAGAAAAGAATTGGAAAATTATCAGAGAATGTGTTAATATTAATTCTATATTAACGCTAGTGTTCCCCAAGGCTCTGTAATCTCCCTCCACATCACTTCCATCAATTTATATAAACGACCTTATCGATCAAAACGTCAAACCCACTCATTGTTACGCCGACGATAGCACTCTACAGCAAACCCTCACTCCCGAATAATCGAATTAATGTTGCCTCCTCAATTACTCTCGACCTAGACAAACTGAATAATGGGGCTCTCAAAATTTAGTTAACTTTAATTCAAACAACTCAATGTTGAAATTTCGTTATGAGTTAAGATAGAAGATTAAACATTTACGTGGTAGCTTCTTTCTATAGATATATAATAACTTAATAACATATCAGAAAATTCAAAAATCGAAGATAGTCACCGACAAAACGTCGTTGACTTGACATGGAATGATCCATACCTATATATTTCGTTGGCCAACTCTATAAATTAAATTGTAAAAACACATTTGTGCATTCCTAGGAAAAAGAAATAAAATCGTTTAATTCAACTAATTTTGCTCGGGGTTCATTAGCGCCCTCAGAGCTGTTTTGCCTCCTGCCCCTAAAGTCTGGCTACGCCACTGTCTCCACACAGTCCTGATTTAACCGCTATGGACTTTTTCCTGTTATCTCAAATCCAAAGTTTCCCTGGCACATTTGAAAGAAAATTATCCGTCACAAAATGGCAGCCATCACGGAGTCTACCTGCCGAGAAATTTTACTGTTCGATTAAATGAGTACCGCGAACGCGAGGGTTTACATTTTGACGATATTATTTTTAAGAAATAAATTCCCAAATTGTTTACTTTAATAATTAATCAACATTTTTTTGATAGACGGCTTACTTTTTTTAATCGATCAACCAAATATAAACTTTCTTTAGAGACACCCTATTACATACCAGCATTGTAATTTTACAACATATTTTGGTAGTAATATGTATCTAATTAATAAAAGAAAAAAGTAAAGTTACAATTTATTTTTCTATTTTTGCAATGAGTTACTGTAATGTGATTTTGACAAATATAATATAGTTTTTTTTAGTATAGGCAATCTTGTAAATTTCTTATTTATTTGTAATGTAAACATATAGTAAATTTACAATTTTTGTTAACAGTGTGAGTAGGCACGGGGTGCATTAAAATAAACAAAATGCGTTACTTTTTCTTTAATTAATCCATTTACCGACTTAAAGAGCGGTCCGCCAAACATATAAATAAAAAAAAACATAAAAAACATAATGATTACTTGAGAGAGGTAGTTTATTAGTAGAAATAGCGTGTTTGCAATCGAGGGAAAAAACTAGCAATACAAATATATAAACAAAACATAAACATAGGAAGTCTCTTTGCCGGCGATCGTTCAACTATGACACGACGGAACAGGTGCATATGCAAAATTTCCTAAAAATCGATTAAAGGATCTAGTAGGTAAGTAGGTAGGTACTTATATTCGTGTTTTATTTTTTGAACACCCCTCCCCTCATTTTCCTATCCGAAAGAAATAATGACTCCATTTTTACTTTCACATTTATATTCATAGAATAAAATGTGGAAGTGTTGTTTGTTGTTTGTTGTTTTTTATAAAATTTCAATATTATTTACCTTATCTGGATGAGCTTGAATGGAGAGTGGTTTTCTTATAGAGAGAACTTTTAAAAGGAATGGAAGTGATGGTCCAAAATTATCGATAATTGGAGCACCTAACGACGAGGAATGTGTTTCTAAATATTTTTTCAATGTTTCATTATTCTCTTTAATAATAGCGTCTCCAGAAGGATGAGTGCCAATCCATAATTCTGCATACGGGGTGTTTCCGTCAATTTTTAATTCTGGATTATTCCCTTTAGCCAAGATGGCCACTTTACTTTTTTTTCCTATTTTTCCCCAATCGTATTCTTTCACAGAAGCAAATAATTCCATCTTATAGTAATGAAAATATCTGTAAAAAATCAAGATCATTGAAAGTTTTTGCCGAGAGTAGCAGAATTTACTTATATATTGAAGGAGACAATAAAAGAGTGTGTCTTCTGCTGGAATTATAAATTTTATTTATTTATAACGAAACTATAGTCTTTTTTATTGTCTCCTTCAATTGTTATTTAATTAAAAAAAATTATTATACGGTATTTATTTTTATACTTATAGATATATACACATAATCTGTGTGCCACTACAAGGCTTGAAATGCATAAACTGGGTGAGGGGGCTGGAGCGAGGGTGGAGGTGACGATAGGGGGAGATGTGGGGGTGCAGTGGTGGAGGAATACGGGGGACGAGGGAAGTGGTTTTGGGGGGTGGAGGTGCAGGAGGTGGGGGAAGTGGGGTTCGAAATTAATATATATATATAGCTTTTAGCTGAAGCAAAAGCTACCGAGCATCGCTATATATATATATTAGGTGACGCAAAAATCGATGTCGGAACCTTGTTCTTCTGACCCCACAACACGATTCCCCTTTCCAGATATTAATATATCAAAAGAAAGCTAATGTTGTTCTTCAAAATTTATATTCTATACATAATTGTTGTTATTTTAAGTCAAACCGAGTTACAACAGCCTTTAGCCCCAAAAACGTGACCTGGTACCACTAGGAGCATACTTCGTATATTTTGATATTAAGTGATAAATTTTGCTTTTTTTTTTGTATATTTTTGAGTTTAAAGTAGAAATATAATAAAAAAAACAAGTAATACTGATAAGTCTAATGACATTTTTTATTTTAAAATATAAAAATCAGGTATATAATACATACAAAACAGACACAGAAAAGATACAGACGTAGTACCTACATGAGTTGATAATTTTACATAGTTATCTAATCTATTCTAGAGCTTTTGTTAAAGTAGTTTTTGAAACGTCAGGATATAATGCTCGGCATTTGCTTACAACTTGCAGGACATATTGCTTTTGGTCTTCATCTTTTGTCAGAAGGTCGTTAAAGTCGGTTATTAATTTAACACCACGCTCAGCCATATCATTAACTACTTTTAATGTTTTGACAATTTTCAATCCTTCTTGGAAGTCATTATTTTGAGGCCAGGTGTTTGGATGTTGTCTTAGGAAATCTGTTTTTATATTAAATCGGTCAAAGAATGTAAACGTTTCTTTGGTGAGTAAATTGACCAATCCTCCATCAACTACCTCTTTTAATTTTTCTTTCCTAACTTTTGGATTTACAACCTTAGCGTGCTCTGATGGTTCATCTGTGCTACTGAGCAATTTATTAGCCATTAACAACTTTTCATCGTCTGTAATGGTGGGATCAAAAAACGATAATCCCACCAACTTTGCATTCAAATACCACAAATGGTTCGAAAATTTGGTCATTCTTTATAGTCTAACAGACTATGCAAAATACCTAAATCTTGCTTTGGTGCAAGATGAGCTTTTGGAGCATTGAACCAAGGTTTACAATAAATTTTAACTAGGAAATCAGAAATGGCACGCACAGAAATTTCTTCTTCTTTAGACATCTTAAATTGACGACGAAAAATTTGTGGTATTTGAATGCAAAGTTGGTGGGATTATATCGTTTTTTGATCCCACCATTACAGACGATGAAATGTTGTTAATGGCTAATAAATTGCTCAGTAGCACAGATATCAAAATATACGAAGTATGCTCCTAGTGGTACCAGGTCACATTTTGGGGGCTAAAGGCTGTTGTAACTCGGTTTGACTTAAAATAACAACAATTATGTATAGAATATAAATTTTGAAGAACAACATTAGCTTTCTTTTGAGATATTAAGCGTGTTTCTATTATTTACCGTTCTGGTGTTATGGGTCCATATGTCAGCCTTTTGGCCAAAAATTTGGATTTTTTTCAAACTTTTGAGCGACGAGCGGCACGGGTTAACGTCGTTTAATCGAGCTCAAATGTCAGCCATCTCAATATCTGGAAAGGGGGATCATTTTGTGGGGTCCAGAAGAACAAGATTCCGACATTTTTTCCCCCAACTATGAGATCCGGTTACCCTAATATATATAGAGTATATATATATATATATATATATATATATATATATATATATATCTTACTGTATTTAACGTATTTGCCTAAGTCCTTTTTTTGAGAAGTATTTTATCTTTACAAATATCTACATTTAGTGAAAAAAATTCTACTCTTAAATTAAAATAGCAAACTACTAAATACAACTCAAGTTCATAACGTTTTATTAAATCGTCTTTGTTAAAATATTGCCTCAATTATATTTAATTGAAAAAAATTTGTTTTTTCGAGAGTAGCAGAGGTTATCAATGAGGTTATCCTCTGCTTAATGCATATATATATATATATATATCCATGTTCATTTTTATTTGCTTTAAGCAGAGGATAACCTCATTGATTTTCCTTTATGAAATTTCTATTTTGTTTAAATGAAAGGAAATTTATCATTGTCTTATAAAGCGGGTATCGATCAAATTCGGTTGAAAATGCGTATTCCTAGATTAAAAGTAATTTTTAATGGAGTAGAACTTGTCAGGATTTGTGTTGGGCTTCGTTGTATCATTTCAGCAGTTAGAGAATTTTACAAAAATAATACCTAATATTTTTCTTTTATCATCTTAGAATAAATGTCCCAATACACTTTTAGCAAAAGATAACATTTTTTATAGAATTTAGGCCGCCATGCGAAGCTTGCTTGCCTTAGATGCCGAAGTAATGAATTCATTCAAATATTTTAAATTCTTATTACTTATCGTGCTTGGGAATGTGAGAAAAGTGGAGGAAAAAGTATTTTCAAGCATATTTTTGGTGTTCTGTGTGCCTGAATTCAGATACCCATATCTAAAGAAGAGAAAGTTACAGCAACTAACTACTAGCCCAAAATGTCTTTATTATTAAAACCAGTGGCGTAGCTTGGGGGGGGGAGGGGGGCATGGCCCCGGGCGATATACGTAAGGGGGCGGCGGCAAGCGCCACGATATTTAAAAATTGGAAATAATTTTTTTATAACATAAATTTTAAAATCGAAAATAAAGTCATATGGGGGGGGGGGGGGGGGGCGTCTCTGCCCGTCTCCCCCTCTCGCTGGTCCTGGCCCTTAACCCAATCTTGAAAAATATTCTGCTGCTCCCATAAACATAAAGCTTAGCATTATAAAATATATACTTTGGTTTAATTTATTCTTTCAAAACTTGAGTAATTGTGGATTTAATTCTTAAAAATTTCAAGGGCTGCTAGTCACAAATACTATATAGAATAGACTAGATTAATTTGTATCAACGCTCAGAGAATGCTGCCGACAGGGAGCGCTGATGCCGTCGGTATATTTGCGGCAAATTTGAAATATAATTTTAATACAATATAATTTGAACTCGAATTTCGAAATGAAAGACTCCAATTGATTTTAAATTAAGAAACATAAAATATATTGATAATTATTCCTCCCCCCACTCACCACTCAAAATTAAATATTCAATTCGCTTTTCTTTGCGCACAGAAAAAGAGATTAATCACATCTTATTTGATTTATATATTTTAAATATTATTTGTTTATTTTTTAATAATTTGCCACTTTTTATAATTTTTTAAAAATCTAAATTTTGTTATTCTTATTTGTTGATTTTTACAAAATTGGACGACTTAATATACGCATGCCCGAGTTTCTCATGGCAATACTGGAGGAGCAGCCTGTCATACAAACAACACCTGATCTCTTTTAAATATTTTGAGCCTTATATCGATTATCGATCCCAAATTTTAAAAAAATGATATAATATAATTCTCCTCTTCACACGATTCCACTTATTTAAATAAATCTATTTCCACACAAAAAATATCACAATGCTGTAGATTATAGAAAAAAAATACTTCCAGATTCATATCTAGAGCCTCATTTCTGTAGCTGTGTCAGGACGAAAATGAGGCGAAACTTTTAAGAGACTATGTATTTTTCGGGAGTTTACAGGTATATATTTGGAGTGCGGTTTTTTATGAGGAATAAAATTTTTGGACCGAGACGCTGCCCGCCAGGGCACTCAGCCCGGAGGGCCGAGCTTCGAGGGCGTGCCGAAGAGCACGCACAAAAGCTCGTTAAGTAATAATTTAGTAAATTAATTTTACTTATAATTTTTTAATCACTATACGGTTTGACCACCACTGGTAGACCATCCTCAATAGTAAATATCGTAAGTTTCTGGAGATTGTCACTATAAACATCTAATTTTTCATTCAATCTCAAATATATTAACCGTATGTTTCCAGTATTTGATTCGATAGAGAATCGAAAGCAGGTGATTTTTGTCAAATATTAAGTGAAAATAATATCCGAATTTATATATTTCTAACTTAATAATGAAGTTAAATATATTTATAATTTTCTCATTAATATATTTAAGAATAATTAACACATTAACGAGAATTGTTTTGATTGCGCTTTTTTGGAAACATACGATTAATTAATGGCAAACACCTAACATAAGTGTTAACAGATCTAGCGCGCTGGACTGGGAGATTGAATATATAACATCTCAGATTTCAAATTCATTTGGTGATCCATATCAGTGTTTGATATAAAAAAGTGTCATGCGGACTAAACGCGAAAATGATGCTGGATTATAACCAAATGGATCATATCTTTTTCATTCTCTCTTGGTCCAGACTTAAGACTCAGCAGACTCCAATAGCTTCAACCAGCAGTAGTCTCTCACGCGATATATAAAAAAAGCGCGATCAAAACAATTCTCGTTAATATGTTAATTA
This sequence comes from Forficula auricularia, assembly GCA_024734495.1. Classification (NCBI taxonomy): domain Eukaryota; kingdom Metazoa; phylum Arthropoda; class Insecta; order Dermaptera; family Forficulidae; genus Forficula; species Forficula auricularia. Next base: position 132,179 of record JALMQS010000293.1, on the reverse strand, counting down.
ATCTTTAAAATATTAATAGAGAAAATTATAAATATATTCAAATATATTACATTCATACATGCCCATGTGATCTTCCCGAGGGGTGAACCGCGACCTAAAATCGTGTACACCTACTTTCACTTCCATTTCCAAGTAGAAGACAATAGAATACAATAGATTAACTAATGAATTCCAAAGTAATTCCAAATAATTCCAAAGACGGTGTACACCTAATTCCAATCACCCCTCGGATCTTCCATATATGAATGTTATATCTTTGAGAACGAATGAAAAATTCGATGTTTATAGTGACAATCTCCGGAAACTAATATGACATTAATTTACTATTGAGGATGGTCTACCATGGTGGTCTAAGCTGTATAGTGAATAAAAAATATTAAATGATGGTAATTTACTAAATTATTATTTTATTTGTGACTAGCGACTATTGAAATTTCAAGAATATTATGATTTTAATTAAGTATATCTCTAAATTATGACCAGGGCCGTGCGGTAGATTTTCTCAGTATGATGCAAGTCTTCGAAATGCCGCCCTTTAAATGTTTTTTTCTTTAAAATAAACTTCGATTGTAATAATAATAATAAAAAAAACTGCTCAAAATATAAGAATACTATTTTTATTTTGAAAATATAAACTAGGTTCTTTAAAATAATGATAACAACGATCAACTACATCAATCTACTACATTTTAACCCTTCTAAATTTAAGTTTAACAATTGGTTAATTAGGATGTGTAGTCAATGAAGATTCAATAGAAATTAAAGACAGATTTCTAAGTTTTGTTTAGTTTGGATTCAATTTTTTAATTTAGTGAAAAAACTTCTTTTCCCACTAGCTACATAGACAGAGAGTGTTAATAAAATTCTCAGAGCTACAACAGAGTATTCGGATACAAAATAATTAAGTTTTTTGGCACAATTAATCACAACGGTTTCATAGAATATGGTAGCATTCGGGATACATCACGTAATTCTTCTTGAAGATCATTTATATATATTTGATATATTTTCTACTAGTAAAGACACTGGTTTTTTGTCATCTATATCCTTGAGTTTTAAAATGTCTTATAAAAACTGAAAATTTTGGATATGGGTTTTCAGAAGCGTGATTATCGTTCATTCAAAGAATTAAGGGTGTAATGTCCAGAATATAAGTGAAAAAGTTTATTTTAAATTTAATCTCCTCTGTTAAGGGTTCATCGACAGTTTCTTAATAGTTAAATTAACGCTTTTTCCTTCTTGCTCTAACTTTAGTTTTTGAAGGAATTCCTGTGCATTCAAGATTTTCTGCAGCAATTTTCATCTGATCATTTCCAGATTGTCCATAACTTTTCATTTTTTGTATGGTACATGGACCAATAGTGAAAAGCATTGTGTAAAGATGATTAATTATTGAATCGTTCCAATTGTATTTTGATTTCGCTGCTTATGCCGCTCCCTTGCATTATGGCACGGCACGGCCCTGATTATGACTATGAATAGAGAAGATTTTTTAAAAATAGAACTTGTGGCAGGAAGTTTCAATTACTCACGTTAAGCCTATTTGGTGTAAACACATGTAAAAAATGAGACAAAACAGGCCAAAACGACAAAGCCTAGAGGAGCCAGGACAGTTGTTCCCGAAGAAAGAGGACCGTTAGGTGAGGGTTGCAGGGAAGATTCTCCAACCGCAGGATTAGCAAAGGAAATATTGCTTTCAAATGCAGCATCCGGTTTTTCGAAACTTCGAGGTCAATATAAGGGCCATTTAGTTTGTATTTAAAGATGTTCAAAATACGATATATCCCGCTAAACTATTTGAGTATGCTAATTAAAATTTGATTTTTATTTCAGCAATAAATAACAGTGATGAACTAATTCAATTTTTTTTTTGAAAAACCTAAAAAGGTACTCATTTTTCCAAGTTTCTTGTTTTTTACTTTACCATACAGGGTATGGTCAAGTATTGTAATCGTGCATGAAAAAAGTGGGTTTTTCCTTCTTTTTTTCAAAATATCTCAAAAACGGCTGAAACTATTTTGATTAAAAAAATTGAGCGAAACCGTGGCATTTCGCTCTGCAAAAAAGCTCTAATAAGTGAACATCGAAAAAATTATATTTTTTGAGATAATAATTGTTTTGTCAAAATGTCTGTTAGCTTGGTTGTCTGGTTGTCTGGTTAGTCTGTGTGTTACCAAATTTTTGTGGACGAGCTAGCTCAAAAACTAGTGTGAATATCGAAACCAAATTTCACACGTAGTTTTGGTCCATTGAGATTAAGCAGCTGATTAGATTTTGGTACATATCGACCCAAAATTAAGAGGGGTTGAGGGGGGGGGGGGTTCAAAATTAAAAATCTAGGCCATTTGAGCAAACTCAACCAAATTTTGTATACATAATCAGTGGACCCCCTGAAGTCTAAAAATGCAAAAACTAACCGCCCGAAAGGGGGGGGGGGTCAAAAAATGAAAATCTTGGCCATTTACCAAACTCAACCAAATTTTGTATACATAATCAGTGGGACCCCAGAAGTATAAAAATTCAAAAACTAACCCCCCTACATGATTATAAATAATTTTAGGGGCCAGGTTGTATGGTAAAAGTCAAGTGGATGGCCACATCAGAACACGCCAGCTTATTTCCCTTTTGATTTTGGTTAGATGTAGATAGTGAGAGCGGGGGGGGGGGGGGGGCTGACTATGCCACTGCGCTGAATTCAAATCTGAAAGTAGAAATGCTCTATCGCCTATCGTTTTCCCTAATTTTCATTTATAGTTTGTAATAATACTTCGAAATTTTAAATTATTTTTGTTTATTTGCTCATGAAATAGGATTTAAATATATAAGGTAGTAACGAAATTTTCTCTGGAGAGAGACGGACTGGTAGAAATTTTAATTGAAAGTAATGGAAGGCAGCCCAGAGGTAGTGAGGAAAGAAAAAATTAACACATATCAAATAAGGTGTAATTTAATGGAATCCTTCCTCCTTTCCTTTCAAACCGACGTTTCGGTGACCCTTTGAAACCCTGAAGAAGGAGGGAAAATCCTCCGAAACGTCGGTTTGAAAGGAAAGGAGGAAGGATTCCATTAAATTACACCTTATTTTATATGTGTTAATTTTTTCTTTCCTCACTGACTCTGGCTGCCTTCCATTACTTTCAATTAATATAAGGTAGTTCTTTCACAAATGCAAAAATTCAAGAAGTCTTTGAAACTTGGAATATAAGTCATTAAAAGCATAATACACATACTGTTAAAATTTGAAGACGATTTACCTCACCAAACATGAAATAATTGCAATTAAAAATGACATTTTTTACATAGGGTAGATAGGGAAAGGGTGGGAAAATGATCATTATTTTTTTCTTTGAAGGACTTTCACCATCTTGATGATAAACTAATATTTGTTAGAATAATATATTCGAAGTAACATAAAAAAAAAAATTATTTACCATGTAGTTTTGATAAAAAAACATCAAAAAACAAACATGTTTGGGCGATTATTTTTAGTGAAGGGGATATAAGCACAATGGGTTGGAAACGATCCGGCTAGTATGTGTGTATCCATATAGAGATTTCGAAGTGTGAGTCGACAGTCACGTTAAAAAAACATAACCTAAAATTTTAGTACCGTTCATATTTATAGAGTGGTTACGAGGTTAAAACTTTTTGTATGGATTGTGGTGAAGAACCTCCTTAAGTGTATAACTATGAAATAAAAAATAAATAAATAAATATATATAGTATATTGCTTATGTTAGTTCAACATCCACCAGTATTGTAGATATATATTAGATTTGAATATGCTTGTGTATTCTACACGTATATTATAGAAATTATTATAATAAAAGCCGCCATTTCATATCATTAATACTTTATGAATTATAGGAATTCGCTGGATAGACTTTCAAATAAAAAAATAAAGTAAAGCCCACCTCACACGAGACTTTTTCTGCTACTTGTTTCTTGCTTGTTTGCTCTACTTGCAATTTGGAGGCATGGAGGGGGTCGAAATGACGTCACTCCTGACTGTCTTACTAGCAAGCTTGCTTGATTTAAAAGATAGTCAGGTCTATTCACTAAGCAAAACGTTAAATTTTAACATCCGAAATCAGCTTTAATTTATTTTAACACCTCCTTGTCTCAAATTGCTATTCTGTAAACAAAAACATTAACACCAAAGCTTTAACATTTAGTCAAAAGTGTTAAAAATTAAATTTATGCCAGAGGGTGCCTTTAATATTTTAACGACGTATTTAATGCACAAACATGGTGTCTTTAACCAAAAAGTAAGTTATGATTTCGTCAGCTTTGAGATAAATTAACACATTTCAGATTCATTTGATTTGTGATTGAACGATAAAATTTCTATTTGTTTTTTAGTAGTCATTGAACTTCCCAGCATTTTGCCTTCAAAAACTTTTGCTGTTAAAATAAGATTTATTACAATTTTTAGGATATATTTTTTTTATTTTAGGAGTAATATTTATACTTTCAGTTTTGTGACATCATAAAAAATGATCCTCTTCTAAATAATAATAATTTCAGAATATAAAATTTTTTATTAAAAAAAATTAACCAAGCGAATTGCCATATGGCTGTCAGATTCTAGATTGAGAATAACAAATCAAGTTAGTAATGCGCTTGCGCGAGAGGCTATCGAGAGGTGTAAAAACATGAACAAGCAGATATGTAGCTATCTTCAAATGGATCGTTAACACCTGGTGTTAAAAAGTAAAATGTTAACGTCGCTGTTAAAACTTGGTTTAGAGAATAGCATTTTTTTAACGCTGGTGATATTACTTTACTTTTTAACACCCAATTTAAGATGTTAAATTTTAACGTCTGTTTTTAGAGAATAGACCTGAGAGGATGTTCTATTTCGCCGCTTGATCCTGGCAGTAGGAACCAATTGGAAAGCATTATTTTATCACGTAGGTGACATTGGCATTGGCACAAAACATCAGCTGATATTTTGTTTCTCACTGTTCAACTCTTTGCTGCAGTGAATAAAGAGAATATGCCTTCCAAATTAGAAAAGTGGTCTCAAGAACAAATTGAGCTATTAATTGATGCCTTTAAAGATGATAATTTTTGCAATAATATTATTGTCAGTCATTTGCATCTGAACTGTAAATGAAAGATGACAGCCCAGGTGTTTTTTTCAAAGGTTCATTGTCTGGGCTGACACTTGCGTGCGCAACATAACCATCCAGCTTGAAATATCTTCTGAAAAAGCTCCGTGTGAAGTAAATATACTAGAAAAACAAATTTACTTATAATTTGTTAAAAATTCCGTTGAGTGGATTTGCTCGCGAGTTTACTCCGCGGAATTCTAAATTAATTAATTTAAATGCACTTTAAATTTTATCTAACATTATTTTTGACTTAAATAGAGTAAGTACTTATAGTGTTTTAATTATTTTTATTTTTTTTTATTTTTTTACATTTCCACATTTTCTGAAATCCTTAAGCACTCATGGAAATTCTAATCTTAATAGATATGGTAAAAATATAATCTTATTAACATTCCCTAATTTTATTATCTTTCCATTTTGTGGTCATTACTATCAATAATTAGCATTTAATCTGTTTATATATAATTATATATTTATTTATAAATAATCTAATATGCTATGAGTCGATGACGATTTCCGGAATTCAATTATATTTATAATTTTAAATGGTTTTAAATTGATTATTTTTTATTTTATTTTTATTTATTAATCAAACAACAAATTAAAATATGATAATCAATTTCCATCAAAAATATATTTATTATACTAAGTATTTAAAATTACTTTGGAGGGATGGACAAAAAAGTTCAAAGAACTTTATATTAAAATATTTTATAGTGTCCCTAGTAATTTTTACTTTATCTTAACTGGGTATGATGAAATATTATAATCTGATAAAAGTCTAAAACTATTTTGATGAAAAAATTGAGCGAATTCACCCCGTGTTGGTCTATAGATATTAAACCTTGTATAGAGAATTTCGAAAAAAGTATATCTAAAGAGACATTAATTATTTTGTTAAAATGTCAGTTAATGAGTGTGTGGCTGTGTGTGTGTTTTTCCAAATTTTGTGTTCTCTCTAGCTCAAAAACTTATTAAAGTATCAAAATGAAATTTTATATTTGAATTAAGAGCTGATTAGATTTTGTTTGAAATCGGACTAAAAATTAAGGGGAGGAGAGGAAGGTTTTTAAAAATTGAATCCTTTGTCCGATATGTACGGAATTTTGCATAGTTACCCTTTAGAGCCAGATGCGTGGGCGACGTGGGCCACTGCCTACGGCCTCGTGGTCCGAGGGGCCTCGCGCAGCGCAAATACCCATAACTCGGACGCAACGTAAAAATTAAAAATTCAAACCCGAAAACAGAGCATCCTCTTCTCATTGGCTGGAATCTCCAAAAACCCCTACCCTTGAAATCACACAGTCCTGCGAGTGGGTGAAAATAGTGACTTCCAAATTACTTACGAATTATATGAAGAATTACAAACAATGATCCTAAATGTACCAGACTTCATTAAAGATGTGAAAGAACTGCTTCAATACATAATAGAAAATAACTTGAAAGAAATTTACCCAAATATTTACATTGTGTATCGAATTTTGCCAACGATACCGGCAAGTATAGCCTCCGGTGGAGGAGCTTTTCAAAATTAAAACTTATAAAAAATTATTTGAAAAGTACAATGGGCCAGGAAAGACTTTCTGCTTTGGCAGTTTTATCTATTGAAGCAGACATATCATCAAAGCTAAATTACCGTGCACTCATTAAGGAGTTTAGTAAGGCTAAAACCAGGAAATTTCTGTTTGTTTAATTGTTTATTGTTAGTTATTACTTAATATTATGTAAGGTGAAGATTTTTGAATTTAAATAAATAAAAATTTACATTTTATTAAAACCTAAAATTCGACAGTTTTTTAAAACTTTTTTGTTTTATTTCATCCTTTGTGAAACAACCCTCCATCTTCTTAATTTTTAGAAATATCACCATTAAGTTTCACTTAAAACTTACACCGATTTCCCTAATTATAAGTAACAATTGGACAGTTTAAAAAAAAATTCTCTCTACGTAAAGTTGCTCCACTATGAAAGGGGGCCTCGCAAAATTTACCTCGCCCACATAAAATTTTGGTCTTGCGCCGCCACTGTTTAGAGCCCTTAAGGTGGAGCAGGTATATATTGAACTTCAATAAAAATAGAAAATTAATTTTCCTTTAGCATTCTAAAAAAATTTGCTTATTCATATGACTAAAAATAAAAGATTGGGCTATTTTAACTTTAAATTTAATTCATATTTATGAGTAGAGACCGGATTGCTATGCAATTGCATATTTTGTTTTCCGCCACTTACGACCCAGCAGATCAATTGAGCAGTTTATTTTGAAAGTGGCCTAACTCCAATTTTGAAAAAAATTAGTTAATGACAGATTTAGTTAGGCATAGATGCCTTCTTTTCAAATTTATAATATCATAGCCAAAGGAGTACAATATCATCATGAATTCGTCAAAATAAATACATCAAAACATATATAAATACCTATATGTATTTATAAAAATATAAATACAAATATGTCAAAATAACAAATAATGGACTTAGGCCACTTTCAAAATAAACGGCTAAATTATCTATCCGAATCATGCATCTAGGATACTGTGTGTTAAATTTTATACTCCATATTTTTGCATATTGGACTAATATTGCATAAAATTGCATATTTGAAGGATATTGCATAAAATTGCATATTTCGCGTCAAATACATAGGTTTTAAAGTTATTTTTCGGAGAAAGAATGAAAAAAAATTAAATAAAACAGGAGGACACTAATTTAAATTTGAAGAAAACTGAAATAGGCTTCAACGACACGAAGTGTAGTGTTGGACTACGAAGTAGGAAGTTGGATTGCAAAGGATGTAAACAACCTACAAAACAACAACCCACTCATTTTTCTTATTATTCAGTTGTACTAGATACTAGGTATATTCTACACGAAAATGACGAAAAGTTGTAAGTGACCATAGACATAATAACCTGAAGATAATTTAGAAAAATACTTGTAAACATAAATTCTTCACAATTACAATCAAATTTTAATTATTTTTGAGATCCTTTGTTAAATAATTATTATTTTTTATTTTTTTAATGGCCTTCGGGAACTATAGCCCATTTTGGCCATTGAATGTTCATATGTGTGTGTGGAAGTGGGTGTAAATTATTCTAGGGATCAGATTATAGCCGGAAAAATTTTCCGTTATTTTATTAGTTTATTATTTGTACGTCAATAAGAAAATCTTGTTAATATAAAAAAATAAAAGCAATACAATTGTGTCTGTGAAATTAAACTACCCCCCCCCCCCCCAGTATTTTTTAGATCACATTTTTGAAAAATTATTATATTTATTATGTTGATTTTATTCAAGTGCACCTATTATTTCTTTGAGCTTAAAGATTTTCTAATATATTAAATAAAATGAGAATTTTGTGAAATTTTTGACTCAATAAAAGTACATATTTGACACTTAGTGTCTGTAGCTTACTTTTTTATTTTATTCCTTTCATAGCACTCCTTCAAATATACCGGGTGAGTTTTTTTTATCTTGAGACAGTCTTATAACTCAAAAACAGTGCATTATATGAAAAAAGTTTCAAATAAAAGTTCATTTATATCGAGGGGGAAACTAAACTACGATATTGTTTGTCGACCTAGAACAAGCTTTCAAGGGTATTTCGAGGTCAAGTTCTGTTTTTTAAATGGAAACATATTTTTTTTTTTAATGCAATCGAATGCAAGAAGGGGTGCACCAATAAAGATGCAGCTCCTATGAATCTCGAAAGACCCTTGCATTACCGAAGAGAAGGGAAAGCTGATTAAGTGAGAGGGTGTAGACGTAGGTGTCTATGCACTCCGGTTTTGAAGGTTTGAAGATTATAAGTGCTGGGAAAGATGGAGGCTGGGAGAGAGTTCCAGTTCCTTGAAGTCATGGGGATATATGTATTGGCGAATGAAGTGGTCAGGCACTTTTCCAATTTTTTTTTTTTTTTTTTAATGATTTGACCGCAAAAGAGTGTTGGGAGTCAGCAAAACGCGTGCTACGTGCAAAGCATGCTTTGGGGGGAATTATTGATTTTATCTCATCAGAGCACCTGCGGTGATAGTATCTTTAGAAAAGGGAAAGGGCAGAGACATTTCTTCGATGAGCCAGCGAGTCGAGGGAGTCGGTGAGGGTAGAATCGTCAATTAGCCTGACGGCTGGTTTCTGAATTGCATCCAGGGTAGCAAGAGAATATTTAGAGGCTCCTCTCCATAGATGAGAGCCGTATTCGAGACAGGGGCGGATTTGGGCCTTGTAGATGGTGAGAAGTTGTGGGGGTTTGTAAAATCGCTTGGACCTGAATAAGTAGCCAATCTTCCTTGCTGCAGATTTCGCCACAGAGGAGATGTGTTCATTCCAAGACAGGTCAGATGCGACAGAGACGCCCAACATGGATAGGCTGTCACACGTTTTCAGGGTATTCGAATCGAAGTGAATATCAGGGAAATCTTTGTTTTCGCGTCTAGAAATTAGACAACATTGAGTCTTGATTGTATTAAAGTTAACTAAATTTTGAGAGCCCCATTTATTCAGTTTGTCTAGGTCGAGAGTAATTGAGGAGGCAACATTGATTCGCTTATTCGGGAGTGAGGGTTTGCCGTGCAGAGAGCTATCGTCGGCGTAACAATGAGTGGGGTTTGACTTTTGATCGATAAGGTCGTTTTTATAAATTAGAAGGAGTGTGGAGGAGATTACAGAGCCTTGGGGAACACCAGCGTTTGTGGAGAACGATTCAGATGATATTCCATCCACTACAACTTTTGTACTTCGGTTTGTCAGAAAGCTTTCTATCCATTTGCGAAGTGTTGGTGTGAATCCAAAGGCTGGCAGTTTGGCAAGAAGACTTTTGTGCCAAACCTGGTCAAAAGCTTTGGTGATATCAAGGGCTACAGCGAGGGTTTCTTTTCCGGGCTCTAGAGTTTTATTCCAGGTGTGGGTGACATAGGTTAAGATGTCGCCTGTGGAACGATTTTGTCTAAATCCATATTGCCTATCGTGAATTAATTTATTATTTTCTAAGTGATGAAGGACGTGTTGGTTTATAACCAATTCCATTATTTTCGAAAGAACAGAGGTGATCGAGATAGGTCTGTAATTAGAGATTTGTGAAGAGTCTCCTTTTTTAGGAATAGGTGTGACTCTGGCTATTTTCCAGCTTTTGGGGAATATGCCCGATTCGTAAGAGAGTTGGAATAGCTTGGATAAAATAGGGGCAACTTCAGGTGCGCATTTTTTAATGAGAATTGGTGGGATGTCATCCGGGCCAGCGGCGGAGTTGAAATTTAATTTATTAATGGCTTTTATGATTATTTGGGGCCTGAAAATTATTTTGCCCATGAGGTTGGTTTGGGGGGTATAAGTGGGCGGGTTAAGCCCTTTGTCATCTAAAGTGGAGTTAGTTGCGAAATAGGAGGCTAGTGATTCAGCTTTTTCAGTGGGGGTCGTGGCTACTGAACCATTTGGGTGAAAGAGGGGCGGAAGTGAGGGAGACGCAAAATTTCCATTTATTGCCTTGTGTAAAGAGAAAAAGGCCCGTTTTCCATTGGGGCAAGATGCGAGTCGGTCAGCTATCCTCCGATCGAATGATTTTTTTGCCTCAGAGATGATTTTTTTGCATGAGCTTCGCGATTTGGTAAATGCAATTCGGTTACATACTAGACTTGAAAGTTTCCATTTCTGAAAAGGTTTGTTTTTTTCACGGACAGAATCTGCGCATTGTTTACCAAACCAGGGCTTAGAATCCTTGTTTCCTTTAATCGATTTTGAGGGGACATAGATTTCTAGGCCTGTTTGAATTGCCTCGTTAAAGGCGTCTGCGAATTCTGAAGCGTTTTTATCTCTGATGCAGAGTTCATTCCACCGGTAAGCGGCAAAAAAGTCACGCATGTCATCCCAATTAACGTTATCGAATAGCCATATTTTCCTGGGGTTGGTGTGGGCTGATATGGGTTTTGATAAATTGGCGGAGGTTTTAATTTTTATCAAATTGTGGTCCGATTTACCTAAAGGGTCCGAAATTTTAGCTTCATATGACGAGGGGTGGGAAGTGATGAAGAGATCGAGAAGATTGGATTTTTCATTGGCTTTGTCTGGGATTCTTGTAGGACCGTTAATAATTTACGTGAGGTCACACGCCGTAGAGAAGATTTCAGCGACGGAGCCTGCGGGAGAAATTTTGGCTAGAAAATTTTAGCTAATTTTTGTTGTGGACGTTAAAGTCGCCTAGGAAAGATATTTCAGAAGATGGAAATTCTTTCAGGATACTGCTATGGCACTCAAGGAGGTAGTCAAATATAAATATATATATTTCTTTACAGATGCTGAATCTTCAAAAAAAAAAACTGAACAACTTTTATAAGAGCTATTTTTTATCCAACTTCAAATAAACAAAATTTTAAATCATTTAGATCTCATAAAAAAATTTCTAATAATTATTTTTAACAATTATTCAACTAATAATGATCAAATAAATAATTATTAACTAGAAAAGTCACAACAATGAAAATAAGAGTTTAAAATGATCTTAAAACTTCATTAAATACACAGATTTCAGAGATTATTTTCTACTTAATGGAACTAGGAACTACTTAAAATTCTTGAGTTTAAAAAAGTTTATTTCTCTTGTCAATCCAGTAGATAGTTATATTGTATTTTCATAATAATAAAAATGGAGTATTTTTTGTTGAAGAAAGAATTAAAATGGTCTTAATTTATGGTGAATGTGGAAGAAGTGATATGGGGCTGCCATTGAAATGGATGCCGAGCGCGTTCCTGATAGGAATACACCCTCACAAGCTTCATTTCATCGTGTTAAAATAAACAGGAAGTGTAAAGGCTACGCAGAAACTACAAAAGGCCAAATAACGAAATCGGAACTGGAATTCATCCAGAAGACTTGCGATAACACTCTGGAATGTCACAGAACAGTGTCGAAAAATTATTAAATTATTAATTATTTTTAAATTATTTATTTAATAATTAAATATTTGATCATTATTTTTTGATAATTAAGTTGAATAATTGTTAAAAATAAATATTAGAAATTTTTTTATGAAATCTAATTGATTTAATATTTTGTTTATTTGATGTCTGATAAAAAAATAGTTCCCATCAAAGTTGTTCAGTTTTTTTTTTGAAGATTAAGAATCTGTAAAGAAATATATAGGGCTCTATTCACAAAACAGAAGTTGACCTCAAAAATACCCTTGAAAGTTTGTTCTAGGTCGACAAACAATAGCGTAGTTTAGTTTCCCCTTCGATATAAATAAACTTTTATTTGAAACTTTTTTCATATAATGCACTGTTTTTGAATTATAAGACTGTCTCAAGATAAAAAAACTCACCCGGTATAGTGTCTTGTCTTCAATTTTAATTTTTTAGTGTATAAAAAAATTTATTTTGCCATCTTTTGCTGTATATATTTGCATATTTAAACTTATTCTGCATATTACTTGCATATATCAGCATTTTGAACTGCATATTTTATGATATTTTGGCAGTTTTTTCTAAAAACCTGGTCTCTATTTATGAGTAATCAAATTTTTAGGGTAGGTAGGTACTTATTAAAGAAAAAAACACGTGTGTATTTTTAATGCATTTAAAAATGAAAGTCTGTTGACAGGTCCTGTAGCAATACTAACTAAGGGCCGGTTGCATGTCCCAAAGTAAATGCTTTTTACCACTAACCAAGGTAGATGGTAAATGGAGGTTTTGGGATGGCCAATCAGATGACAGGCACTGAAAGTTCCTGTCATCCTGTGATTGGCCATCCCAGAACCTCCATTTACCATCTACCTTGGTTAGTGGTAAAAAGCATTTACTTGGCGACATGCAACCGGCCCTAATAGGGTCTCGTTTTACTTTTGAACGGAAACATAAGAAAGAAATTGATTATGTGGAAGTTTTTAAAAATTGAAGCTAATACTCAGATATTTTCCCCGAGTTTCAGCCTTCTAGGCAAATACAAAAAAAAAGTCGTTAAATCTCCAAAATTCGCAAGATTTACTAACTTAATTGAAAAGATTTTGTGTTGCCGAGAGTAGCAGGGTTGTTGATTCATAAAGAGAAATCATCATCAATCGATTAGTTTGTTGTGTGGTAAACTCAACGACATAAACAACCAAACGAAAAACATTCAATATAGGATATTTTAACCAATGAGAAATAACAGATAAAACATTTCTAATTCAAAATACTTATGATGATGGTCAAAACTTAAAGTAGTTGTTTCGCGACAATACTGGCAAAAAGTTAATGCTAGAGTATACCATATGGTATATGTAGAACAGACAATAAGGATTCATAATTCATAAGCTCAAACTTGCTGTTTATGTACCGATTCTAGCCAATTCAGTGCTCGTTTGACAAATCTGGCACCATTGTAAGAGATTGAATATTTTTATATTAAAATGACAGATAAAATACATTTTAAAAATTAAAAAATTTCTATAAAAATCGTTTTGTTATCTTTTAACAAATGTAATCAACGCCTACGTTACACCTTATGAAAATTATAATTTTGAAAAATCTGGCGCATGTGCGCTTTATACATCTTTCGCATGGTTAAATAAATGTGCTGTTGCCAAATTGTTTTTAGTGTAATTTTTTTTATACATTTTTCACTATTTATTCCTTATTATCTCAGAAACTGTGTTGTAACTATGAATCAAAATTGTCATAAATATGTATTGGTTATTGTTTAAGGTTGGTTTAGTTTTTTATAAAAATTGTAAGAAGAGTTTCTTAATTATATTTAAATATGTATGTAAATTTTCTGATATCACGTATAGTGCAATGTATACGAGTCTGAAAAATTCTATTTTTGAAATTTAATATCTCCGGAACTGTATTGTTCATAAATTTCGTTTTGCCACCAATCGATGTAGAAGTATTTAAATAATAAGCTGTTTAAATTTCAAAAAATCCTAAGAAAACCCATTTGGCGGAACAACTAAATTAATATAAATAATAATAAGTATATTAACACAACTTAATTAAATTTATTCCATACCAACATATTGCACATAATTTAAATTTAATGCGAAGTTTGACATTGCAATTTTTCAGCTAACTTATTAAATAACAAAAACTTTTAAATAAACTTATTGTAATTTGGCACCATGACCCCCAGATGAAATTTTGGGCCCGGGGCCCAAAATCTTAAGAGGGTCCCTTATTATGGAATAAGTATGTTTTTTTATAAAGTTGAAAAAGTTGATCGCCCTACGCATTTTTTTCTAACATAATCTCTTAAAAAAACATATCACGTCCGGGCCCTGTTAGGTCATAAGTCGAATTCCCAGTTCTTAGATTTTAGCCGGGCACACGTAGAGGATTTTTAAAAGGTTTGGTACGGCACTGTTCAATCCCCTCACTTGGTCGTTTCGTTAGTGGAGCCCGGCATGCTTGGTATGTGGAAAACTAGGGGTGAACCATGACCTAATATGCAGTACACCTACTTCCACTTCTACATCCAAATATTTCCAAGTATTTCCAAATATTATTTCCAAGTAATTCCAAATATTTCCAAGCACTTCCAAATATTTCCAAGTACTTCCAAATATTCCCAAGTACCTACTTCCAAATATTTCCAAGCTTTTAAATATTTCCAAGTACTTTCCAGTATTTCCAAGTACTTCCAAAACACTTCCAAAGAGGTGTACACCTACTTCCAATCGAGGATCACACCTCGGTGGAACACCAGGCCTTTATGCAGTCCTCTTGAACAACCATTCCTCCGGAAGGGAGGATACTTATGTTAGTGATCATTGAGAGGCCAAATCCGCAACTCTAGAAATAGCCTCTAAAATTTAAATTGATCAAATGGGGAAATACTATATTTTTTTTTTATTTTATTTTATAATTTTATAGCTGTATATGTTATTTAAATTGTATAACTGCACAATCTATGCATGAAATATTATTTTTTATTTGTCAAAAATAATCTTCGTTAATTTAGAAATCGCATAAAATCTGAAGCTCACTCTTTTTTATCATCGCCAACAAACATAAACCCAAAAGCACCACATTTTTTTAGTAGACACCTTACGAGACATCTTGAAGAATAAGGCCTTTCACCAGGATTTCATATGGCTATAAATAGGCCGTGTTAACAGATCGAGCGTGCTGGACTGGGGGATTGAATATATAACATCTCAGATTACAAATCCATTTGGTGATCCATATCAGTGTTTGATATAAAAGCGTCATGAGGGCTAATCGCGAAATGATGCTGGACCATAACTAGATGGATCACATCTTTTTCATTCTCTCTTGGTCCAGACTTAAGATTCAGCAGACTCTAATAGCCTCAACCTGCAGTAGTCTCGCGATATATATATCTTGCTTAAAAACGTGATCAAAAACAATTCTCTTTAATATGTTAATTATTCTTTAATATATTAATTAGAAAATTGTTTACGTTAGTGTGCATTAGCATATCTGTTGTGTGGGAGTCCGGGTTGGCGGGCCAGGACGGCGTATCCGGCCGGCAGGATAGATCCTTTGAAAATTCTCTATGTGTGTGCCCGGCTATTGGTCCAAATGAGCATCCGTGAGAGTTGATCGGTTAGGGTACTTCGATTTTATGGAGGTACTTCATGTTTGTAAACAAACATTCGCAAAGATATGTCGATGCACAAAGAGAGCTCAATTTTAGAGCACAATTTCCGAACATTGGGTAATTACATTTGTTAACTAAATTCCAAAAATTTTCTTCATGATGATGTGACTTTAATTCGATATCATTTTTCATATTTCTAATTTCTAATTCTAAGTCCTCCTTATTTGAAATATCAAAGAATGTTGCAATTTTATTAGCAACCTCGTCATCAATTTAAGAAAAAGGATTAATGAAAAATATAAATGCTTCTAAATTATAGAATTCTTTTATTCGATTATTAAATTCTTCAAATAAAGAATCGAAATGTTTGGCAAATTGATGAGTTGCAGTTTGCCACTCAGCATTCAAATGACGTGTCTTTTATTTCTTATTTTTGTATTCCATGGCGGTTAGAATAACATAAGAATAATTTAAAATATTTCAAAAATCATCAGTATAACTTATTGTAAGCATATACTTTTTGATTTGCAATAGGTTTAATTTTTATTAATAATTAAATTTTGTTTCTCATTAATTCATCTAGTGTGTCGTATAGAATTCCTCAAGTCAAAGTTTAATTTAAGGTTTGATCTTTTTACATAAATTGTACAATTATTAGAATATTTACTAGTTTTTAGAATTTAAATATTTGAATGCGGGCACTTTAAAATTCTCTCGAGGGCATCAAGGTCGAATTTATTTATACCTGTTTGAAAACCGAATAAAAGGCCTGAAAGGGCAATTGCTAACCACGTAATAGGTCCTTCAATCTCTGAAAGGGTCTTTTCAACATATCATATCTTCACTCATCATTAATCTTATATCTATTCGTTCCAGGTATTGGGATATGATTTGGAAATAGAGAGGAAGCCCAAAAATAAATGTAAATGACTAGTACAGTCACCACCCACCCCCAGAGGTCTCTACTATATAGTAGATAAGCGTTAACTTAGAAACATACTTGAAAGAGAATTGCCACTTGCTATGTTTACATATAGAGACAAACAACTTGTAATTTAACTATCCCTTTCAGGTATGTTTCCTTATTATAATAATTATTTTTATTATATTGTTTGTAATATAAATATGTATATATTGCATCATCAGTCATAATAATATTGTATTATTCAGGCATGATAAAATCTGTTGTCAAAAAGAATTTAGATAAATTATTAAAAGGCCTTCTGATTTTTTAAGTTTTAGTATCGAGAGTTCTGAAGCGTTGAGGGGATGCTTAAGTTCGCCTTTCTCTATCGTGGTTCGTCAAGGGTTGTTATGTTTTAAACTTTACTTATTACTGCTAGGAAGGACGAACTCAATAAAAACTCCACTAGCGGAATATGTGAACTACTAGAGCGGAAAAGTTCGAAAAGTCAAAATGTAAACAAACATATATCTCTTGGTACTCATGGTACTTATATTGAATCTATATAATGTCTTATGAATTTTATAAACATTTTTTAGTTGCTATTTTCAAATGTTTCTGTTGTAAAATCGGGAAATCATCGTGGAATATTTTAAACGGTGGGGTAGGAAATATTGGAGAAAACCTCGATATATGTACCTAGTGGCAGACTTATTTGACTTAGTGAGAATAGGTTTATAAGTATTAAAATCATTAACAATGTTATAATACTATTAATTAAACTAAATATAATTTCGCAGTTTCACTTCTGTCATCTCGAATTCCTCGACACACACTCTATTTTTTGATCGTAGGTATGTAGGTATATAGGTGGGAACCCGGGTTGCATAAGCTCTATCTTCAGTCTTGAATATATTCATGTTCATGTTATGCTCGGAGCATTGTTAAGCTGAAAAATAATTTCTAGTTTACATTTCGAAGTGTTTTATAAGCCTCTAATTAATGGAGATTCAATATTTAATTGCAGTGAAATGAGAGTCACTTTGCGGTCTTTTAAATGCAAATGAATCCCCTACACAGCGCACATTATCTTAAATGAATACTAATTGAATTGAATTGTAAACAGAAACATAAAACGATTCTTTTCGCCCAGGTGAATTCACATTATTAGGCTTAAGAGACTATAATTAACATTCAAAATCTTCTTAATAGGACATTCACACATTATGTACCTTACCTAAAGATATCTCACTAATTCATTTACATAAATAATGGCCACTTGATCAAATTATATCCTTTAATTTTCAGTCATAATATAAATTGGAGAAAAAAGTAAAAACTTTTCCAAATAAGGTCTCTGTAAATTGTGGTGATTTTTTAACTAAGCGAACGGTTTGAAATAAGAAAAAAATTATATAATTTTTATAAAAAAAAACCGTCTTCAAAAAACTAAATACAACAAATAAAATAATAAAAACTCAAAAATAAAATAAAATGGACTAAAATAATTAACTAATTTAGTTACTTCTAACGACGAAATATTACCATGAAATCACTTTTTGAAGTCGGTGCCAACTAAAAAAATATTTATTGAAAGTACTCAGACTAAGATAGAAAGGTGGATTATTTTTACTTGCCCATGGAAGTAGTCAAAGTGAAGAGAAACTGTCCGCTCTGTCTTTAATATCAAATGAAAATATCTAATGTTAAATTTGAAAAAGTATATTAAGCGGTTATCGATGAATCCTCTGACTGAAAAATCACCACCCGCCCCTGATATATATATATATATATATATATATATATAAACAAATATTTTTTATTTGATAGAGAGACTATAGTTTCAAAGACTTGACCTTTCTTAAAACTATTTTGTTTTCTGTGCATGAGTCATGAGTGTAACTTCAAATGGAGTAGTTCATTCACATTTCAAAATATAACGCCGAATATTGAAAACACGAAGTGACAGGTCATTCAGCTAGTATTATGTATATAATATATAGGTATGTACATTTATCATGTATACCTATTTTAGATATATGGAACACTGTGTATGCGACTCACGCTTGCCCAGCTTATTTTTGTTAAAGTCAATTTACATATAAAAATAAATACAATTTTTTAGAAATAAACCGATGTTTAGGCCCCAAATCTTTGAACCAAAGAAGAAAGGAATTTTTTTAGTCATCCTAGTCATTATACACAACAAAATTAATTAAATTTATATTTTTAAATTTTCTTAGAAACATACAAATGATGATGAAAATACAACAAAAATCCACTCATGTGCCAACATTTTTTAAAGGATTAGTCATTAATCACATTAAAATTAATTGAATTTATATTTATTTAAACTTTTTTGGATGTCGACCTATGTTTAGGTTCATATTTCTTGGGGCAGGAAAAAATGAACTCTTTTAGTGAAATCATAAAATTTTATAAAAACTAAAAAATATTCGTATTATACACAGTAAAAATTAAATATACCTATATGAATATATAAAAGTGTAAGAAGAAAGTGATAAAAGAGAGAAAGAAAACTTATCAAGAAAGTCGTTCAATATACTATACAAAAGATCTGCTATTGTTTTGCTATCGCTGGACTCGAACTGACTAGTCATTATATAGATACAATAAAATTATTTAAACCAACCAATGTTTAGGTATCTATTTCTTGAACTAGTTGATAAATTAACTTTTTCTAGTTAAGGCTAGTTATTACACAATAAAATAAATTAGATTTTCTAGAAATAAACGAATGTTTAGGCCGCTAATTCTTGAGATAAAGAAGAGAATTAACTTTTTTAGTAAGGCTAGTCATTACACATAACAAAATTAAGTAAAGTTCGATTAAATATATTTTCATAACAAACCAATTTTAGTCCTGTATTTCTTAAGCCTGAGAAATAATTATTTTATAAGGCTAGTTATTGTACTCAAAAGAATAAATTAAATTTTCTTGAAAACAAACGAATTTTTTAGTCCTTTGTTTCTTTAGCCTTAACAGGAAATAAATAACAAAATATTAACTGTTTCTGCATTCTAATAATAGAAATGTTACCTCAAAGGAAATTATTTCCTTTGAGTGAGCTTATTATTATTCAATAAAAAAATTTTTGTTTGAAACTGCAATTAGAATATTTAATGGACACAAATGTTTTATTATTGTCCGATTAAATATTAATTAGAAGGGTTCTTTTTCGTATTAGAAAATCCTGAGATGTAAATAGAAAATTTTAACTAAAATTATAGTTAAAGGTAGTTGTTCCGCCAAATGGGTTTTCTTAGGATTTTTTTGAAATTTAAACAGCTTATTATTTAAATACTTCTACATCGATTGGTGGCAAAACGAAATTTATGAACAATATAGTTCCGGAGATATTAAATTTCAAAAATCGAGTTTTTCAGGCTCTTTATCATTGCACTATACGGGATATCGGAAAGTTTACATACATATTTAATTATAATTAAGAAACCCTTCTTACTATTTTTATAAAAAACTAAACCAACATTAAACAATAACTAATACATATTTGAAGACAATTTTGATCCATAGTTACAACACAGTTTCTGAGATAATAATGAATAAATAATGAAAAATGTATAAAAAAATGTACACTAAAACAATTTGGCAACAGCGCATTTATTTAACCAGCGAAAGATATATAAAGCGCGCACGCGCTAGATTTTTCAAAATTATAATTTTCATAAGGTGTAAGTAGGCGTTGATTACATTTGTTAAAAAGTAACAAAACGATTTTTATAGAAATAAATCGACCTTTAAAATGTATTTTATCTGTCATTTTAATATAAAAATATTCAATCTCTTACAATGGTGGCAGATTTGTCAAACGAGCACGGGATTGGCTAGAATCAGTACATAAGCAGCAAAAAGTTTTGGGCTTATGAATTATGAATCCTCATTGTTTGTTCTATATACTCTAGCATTAACTTTTTGCTAGTATTGTCGCGAAACAACTACCTTAAAACAGGACATTTCGGCCTTTATTTTTATATCTATTTAGAGAAGAGAGGACAATCCATAAAACTTTCCGACTTTCCATAATTTCACTTACTGAGAAAACAAATTTTCCTAGTGTACTCTTATTTTAATTAAATTTCAAGTTAAAAACGAACACGTTTATATTTTTACTTATGTGAGTATAGCAATTTTTTCAATTATTAAAGAATATATTTTCTACACGTTTGAATTTTCAACCATTAAATTGTAATTGATGAACATTTCAGTATGTAATAGATATATAATATGAAGAAACGATATGCAAAATAAAAGAAAACACTGTTAAATATTTCTTATATAATTTTACTACCTAATATAAAAAAATGGGAAGTCCAGCCTCAAAACTTTTTAGTGATATTACATACCAGTATTGTAATCTTGCAACATATTTTTGAAGGAGACAATAAAAGAGTGTGTCTTCTGCTGGAATTATAAATTTTATTTAAAAGGCATTATCATCTCGGTCTCGTCTCGTTAAGGATAGTCTCGTATGGTCTCGCCAAGTATTGTTACATTCTTATTTTTTATAGTATAGTAAAAAATATAAAAATTAAATAAGTGAAATTAAATATTTCATACGATATCTATTAGTGAACTATTTAAAAAGTATGGTAAAACGATATTTAAATATATTTCGCAAAGAGGAAAAAAAATTATTAAATTTTTTTTTAATTTCTCAATATATGTATTTCAGGTTGTTAGCCCATCATCAGGAATACATCAACTATAAAAGGTAAAGTATATTCGTTATAAATAAAATTTATAATTCCAGCAGAAGACACACTCTTTTATTGTCTCCTTCAATATATAAAAATTCTGCTACCCTCGGCACAAAAACTTTCAATTTAACATATTTTTTACTAATACGTATTCTAATGAATACAAGAAAAAGGTAAAGTTACAATTTATATTTGTATTTTTGCAATGAGTTAATGTGATTTTACCAATATAATATAATATTTTTTTACTGAACCTAATCTTGTAAATTACCTATGTATTTGTATTGTAAACATATAGTAAATTTACAATTTTTTCAACAGTGTAAATTACAATTCCTTAATTCAACGGCGTCCAGTTTCGACAAATATACAAAATGACATCTTTAGCTGTCTTTTAGTGAATTTGAAAAAAAATATGTTTTCAAAAAGTTTTTTTATATTAAAAGACAGATATAGAAACTTCTGCTTAAATTATATTTTTCTCTATTAATCACTACAATTATTTAAATAATGTATTGTCATCACATTTATGCAACATTTTAAGTAAAATAACTCTGTATAGTATAGAAGTAGGTCAAAATTCAATAATAAGATTCTACTTGTTTTCAAAAATTTTCTTTAAGTCGAAGTCTAAGAAATTATAATCTTTACTAGTATAATGTAAGTACTACGATTAATCTTTTTTGTATTTCCAATTTTAAATATTTTTAAATCGAAGGAGACAATAAAAGAGTGTTCTTCTGCTGGAATTATAAATAAATAAAATTTATAATTCCAGCGAGAAGACACACTCTTTTATTGTCTCCTTCAATATATAAAAATTCTGCTACTCTCCGGCAAAAACTTTCAATTTAATTTTTAAATCATTGAGATAGTAAAGTTAGAGAGAGACATAACTGATGGGAAGTAACTTAGATCGCGACTTAGGGTAGAATAAAAAAAATTACAAGATTTTATTGGAATTTATTGGAGTTTATTGGAATTTTAATAAATCTATTCACCTGTATTTTATTGGATGGCCTATGCGATTTTTTTTTCTTTAAAATTAAAATTTATTTCTTGCTCTTTAATTCTTCCTTATTTTTCTTAAATTCTATTATATATTTCTTCAATATTCTAGGATTAAAATATATTATTTATTAAAGGAATCGTAGGGAGTTGGACATGACTTTTAAATTAAATACAAAGTAACTTCTTAATAAGATTTCTGATAGTACATAATAAAATAAACTGCAACGGATCGTTGCTAAACTTTATCCAAATTCATTTGAAATATTAATATGTTTATTCCTTTATATAAATCAGATATCACTTGCAATTTGCAGTTCATGTTGACTTTAATTCAAAAATAATGATCGATTCTCATTTAACAGTCGAGGAATAACAATTCTACATTGGATTTTTGACATCTCGGTTATTATTGATAATCATTGCTTAAGACATGGAGGAATCGACTTAAAATCAAAAATAGCGATTGATTCTCATCTATTACTTGAGGAATAATAATTCTACCTTAGATTTTTGACCCTTCGATTATTATTGGTAACCATTGCTGAAGACATGGAGGAATCGACTTAAAATCAAAAATAACGATCGATTCTTATCTAATACTAGAGGAATAACCTTATTGCATTCCATTTTTGATGTTTTGACTATTAATGGTAACCTCTACTGAAAACGTGGAAGAATCGACTTAAAATCAAAAAGACTAAATTCTTTTATGGCAAACAACTCAAGCTTGAGGTTTCTCCATGTCTTCAGCAATGGTTACCAATAAAAACCGAAACCTCAAAAATCCAATATAGAATGGTTATTCCTCAAGTACTAGATGAGAATCAATCGCTATTTTTGATTTTAACTCGATTCCTCTATGTTTTCAGCAATGGTTACCAATAAAAACCGAAACGTCAAAAGTCCAATATAGAATGGTTATTCCTCAAGTACTAGATGAGAATCAATCGCTATTTTTGATTTTAACTCGATTCCTCTATGTCTTCAGCAATGGTTACCAATAAAAACCGAAACGTCAAAAATCCAATATAGAATGGTTATTCCTCAAGTACTAGATGAGAATCAATAGCTATTTTTGATTTTAAGTCGATTCCTCCATGTCGTCAGCAATGATAACGGATAAGAAAACAACGCGGTTGCTATGGTTACTTGTAAAATTTCCTCCCAAATTTTTACCATTTCACAGCGAGAAGCCTAACCATTCTTACTTAAGTTAGGTTAAATGAGCTATATTAAAACGATCAAATGAATAAATTTTAAAGAATTTAAAATTAAAAAAGTTCTATTTTACTATAGAGTAAAGTACTTTAAAATATGATTTTACTAAAAACTTTATTTAACCTTTTTTGTGGTCCCCAAGGTACTTAATTAGGATATTAAATTTCATCAAAATTGGTTAAGTCATTTTCAAGATATTTAGAAAAAACTAAAAAAGTACTGAAATAAAGTACTAATGTTTGTGGACCGATATGTACCAAAAACTAATCAGCGCTTCATTTTGCTAAACTAATGGTAGGTTTTCAATTTCATTTCAATCAGCGCAAAGGTGTGGAAAAAATCGTGGACGAAAAAAACGATAACACACACACACACACACATCCATCCATCCATCCATCCATCCATCCATCCCCACGCACTTCCAAAAAAATGTCACTTTTTGGCCTCTCGACGAGATTCCAGGTAATTTTTGGCAAAATCGTCACGTGCTAAAATTCAATCTCATTGAATACTTACTTCAATTTGTGACCTTAATTGAGTCCATGGGTTCCGTAGTCTTTACCTGAAGTCGCGCTTGCCGCGAGAGCGATTCCAATACTTTCTCCCATGCTTCGCATTGGATAAAGTAAAAAAAATTCTTTGTTCAATTTGATTCTTTTAATTATTTTGACAGGAAACAATTACATTGTTTTAAAAGGTTTATGTTTTATATTATTTGATAAAATTGAGTGAATTGTAAGGATACTGTTTGAAAATGGTTTTTTCTCTTAGTTAAAACTCCAGACAAATAAGTTTAATAAATGAGTCCCTGAATAGAAGTTGCGAACCAGCAACGAAACATTTGAGCCTATTTAAATAGAAAACTTTGTATTTAATTTAAAGTCATGTCCAACTCCCTACGATTCCTTTAATTATTATTAATCATGGATACGAATAATGAAATAATATAGTATTTATTTTGAGCAATGTATAAATATAAAATAAATTTTAAATTGAAAACCGGCAAAATCATTTTTTGAAAATATTTCAAATTTCTATCTTTTATAGGAACGTAGGTATATATATAATATCTGTAAGTATGTATATTAACAAAATATCATTAGATACTTTCAAAAATCCTTCTCAAAACTTAAAAATAATAATTTAAAAATAATTAGCTATAGAAAATACAAAAATACAAGATTGAAATAAAAAGCTATTAATTTAATCGTTTGATTTATATATTATATATATATATAAACAAATATATCTATAATTAAAGATATAATCCATCTTACGAGTAATTAATGATAAACTGAATTATTATCTCAAAATAATTTAAACTTTAAAATCACTTTCTTCAAAACAATAATTGGAGGGAATACTATATTTTTCACTAATCAGTTATATTTCCAAATTTTGATGGTTTAGCAATTTCTTGCCTGTTAAGTGGCTCGGATTAACAAGTTGAAACATGATATACAAATACATAGGCTAATAATCTAAGCCCTAGTGCTAGATTTCAGCTCATTAGCTACAAAATAGTCCAAGAGCGTATCGAATTTTTTTTTATTTGGATTTTTTAAAGGTAAAAGTCAAAGTTGAATATTTCGTTGTATTAAAAATACAGAAATTTTGGTATAATAACAAACTTTCTACAAGAGTTATCAAGTTATCGTGGGTCTCGATTTCCAGAAAGATATATACCTACCCTAACAGAAAGTTAAAAACAACAACATATTTTGAAGATAGATTCTTAATCTAAGATATCGGTTTATTTTAAATCTAAATTTATCTACCATATGATTAAAATTATCCATTATTACTTAATTCTTTAAAATACAAATGTCAGGATTTAAAATTTTTTGAAAATTTCAAGGCATTGTAATCATAAGGCCATTTACAAATAAACAGAAGTTTTCCCAATTTCATTTTACTAATTTATTTATTTTAAAACCCCCTTATAGTTTATTACAAATAATCGACTGTTATAACAAGTTAATTAAATAAAGAAATATTTTATTTTTTTATTTTATTAGGACAGCTCATAAAATCATTTTAAAGTTTTAAATTTTACATTTTAAAATACTTTTGCCAATTGCTATAATTATTGAAACAAATAATTATAAAGTAATCATGTGTGTTTAAATAAGTAAAAAACATTAATCACAAAATAAGCACTTCAGCAGCTTCTTTACTAATAATCATTTTCACTTTACAAGCTACGAAATTTATGGTAAAATATTGCCAATCGTGCATAAAAAATCGTTTTTCAGAAATATCTCAAAAATGGCTGCTACTGAAACGATTTTTAACCCGATTTAAAAAAAAGGAGATTTCTATATTCGACTGATTTTTTTTTTGTGCCTATGTTACATCGCATCTCCGCCAATTGTGAACCGATTTTTAAAATTTTTTTTTACGTAGTCAGATCTACGTTCAATTGTAATTATTTTTCAATGATATTGAACCTTAAATTGAAAATTTTGCAAAAATACTTGAAAATTTTATATATTGAAGGAGACAAATAAAAATTATTATTCTTCTGTAGATTATAATTTTGTTAGTACCGCTTAGAAACTATAGTCTCATTATGATAAAATAAAATTTATAATAATTATCTTTATTGTCTCATACAATGATGAACCTTTTTTTTGTTAAGGGTTTTTGCTCATGCTTGCTTGCAGGGGACCGATTTCGATGATTCTTTTTTTATTATTATGGAAAAATTGACTTTAGGGATGGTGCAATATTAATTTAGTCAGGATTCTGATGATAGGATCACTAATGTATCTTTAAAAATAAAAAATAAAGCAGCTTCAAAAAATTAATGCAAATAAATACACTAAAAATTATAAAATAATTATTTTATCTTATTTGATTACAACTAAGCGACGAGAAATAATAACATAGTACTTCAATTGCACACGTAGTCTGATTACCAAAAACCATACACTTTATGAATCGCGCACTCGACAGGATCTTACATATGCATACGATCGTGCTGGTACGCTCATATAAAGTGCATAGTTTGTTTGGCACCTAAACTTCAAAAATACTAATTTCATGTTAATATTTTGTAACAATGAGATAATAAATTATTTTATATACAATATATTTTTTATTTTTTCCTTTAAATTCAAATTTTTTTTTTTTTTATTATATTTTAAATCTTAAAGACTTCTTTTCGAAAATCCTGTTATTTTGTTTTGTATAGTGTTTTTTTTTTTTGAACTATGACTGTTCATTTTTATCAAATAAATATAAAAATAATAATTTAAATATTTAAACCATAAATTTGTTTAGATTAAATTTTTATCGAATTGAACCACTTTAAAGTTCAACTATAACTATTACTTGAATTTAATAACCTGTAAAATTCACACGATCCGTAAATCATTGCATTATTATTTTTATTTTTTATTGAAAAGGAAAAAATGAAATTGAGCATCCGGCAATTTGAATGACGACACAAATCCATCAATTCGAACTGAGATAGGGTTTCGACTCATTATAATTCATCAACAGTAGCACAATAGGAATGTTTACTTTTAGGTTTAAGATTTATGACCAAAGTAAAAGACATTTATAAAAATTAAACGAGAGAGAGAAAACTAATCTCTCTGATTGAACATGAAGGGCAATTTATTGTTTAATTGGTGTTTGATTTATTTATTTATTATTTATTATTACCCCATATAACTATCCCTCTTCTAGACTATTAAGAACCGAACTAAATATCGAAAGTTTGTCATCCCGTAGACTACAAAATGACTTGATATTCCTTCGCAAACTGTTGAATGGTCTGATTGATTGTTGTGAAATTCATCAATATATTAATTTTTAAAGTACCTAAATATAACAGTCGCATTGTCGAAATCTTTTTTATCCCCATTTGTAATACTAATTATTCAATAATTTTTAAGAAAAAAATAAAAACCGACTTCAAAAATTAAATGCAACAAATAAAATACACTAAAAGGTATAAAATAATTATTATCTTATTTAGTTACAACTAAACGACGAAATATTAACATGAAATTACTTTTTGAAGTCGGTACCAAACAAACTATACGTATAAGCGAGCGTACCCGCCAAACGTTCTAAGTAAGATCCGTCGAGTGCGATTCATAAAAGGTATATGTTTGGCACCGACTTCAAAAAGTAATTTCATGTTAATATTTCGTCGTTTAGTTGTAACTAAATAAGATAATAATTATTTTATACCTTTTAGTGTATTTTATTTGTTGCATTTAATTTTTTGAAGTCGGTTTTTTTATTTTTAACCGACTTCAAAAAAGGAGGAGGTTCTCTATTCGATTGAATTTTTTTTTTTTTTTTTTTTTTTTGTGCCTATGTTACCTCATATCTCCGCCAATTCGTCAACCGATTTTGAAAATTTTTTTTGCATTGGGTCCAGTCTAGTTTCCGATTGGTCCCATTTTTTCGTTTTTTTTCATAGGTATTAGACCTTTTTATTAGGTTTGTTTCAGACCAACTCTTTGTTTATGAACCGATTTCGATGGTTCTTTTTTATCCGAAAGGGGACGTCTTAGGGGATGGTGTCGCTATTAATTTGGTCAAGTTCTGATGATACATCACTATTAATAACATCACTAAAAAGAGAAAAATAAAAATAATTTTTTAAGAAAAAAATAAAACCGACTTCAAAAATTAAGTGCAACAAATAAATCAGCACTAAAAGGTATAAAAATAATTATTATCTTGTTTAGTTACAACTAAACGACGAAATATTAACACGAAATTATTTTTGAAGTCGGTGCCAAACAATATACCTTTTATGAATCGCACTCGACGGATCTTACTTAGTACGTTTGTCGGGTACGCTTCGCTTATAGGTATAGTTTGTTTGGCACCGACTTCAAAAAGTAATTTCGTGTTAATATTTCGTCGTTTAGTTGTAACTAAATAAGATAATAATTATTTTATACCTTTTAGTGTATTTTATTTGTTGCATTTAATTTTTTGAAGTCGGTTTTTATTTTTTCTTAAAAATTTTATCTCTTTTTAGTGATGTTATTAATAGTGATCATATCATCAGAACTTGACCAAATTAATATGACACCATCCCTAAGACACCCCCTTTCGGATAAAAAAAGAACCATCGAAATCGGTTCATAAACAAAGAGGTTAGGTCTAAACAAACCTAATAAAAAAAGGTCTAATACCTATGAAAAAAAAACGAAAAAAAAATGGGACCAATCGGAAGCTAGACTGGACCCAATGCAAAAAAATTTTTCAAAATCGGTTGACAATTGGCGGAGATATGAGGTAACATAGGCACATAAAAAAATTCAGTCGAATAGAGAACCTCCTCCTTTTTTAAAGTCGGTTAAAAAATACAGGGGTGAATAGAGTGATGCTAAAGGCAAACTCCTCACAATTAGACTTCTTTTCGTGTAGTGTGAGGGATATCATAAGATATTGCTCACACTACGATTAAATGTCTAATAGATTGTATTATATTATTACATACTTTATATTAGCTTCACTTTTATGTATCTATCTATTAACATGACTTTTGTTCTGTTAAATTCCGCAATCATTTCTCTATAAAAATAAATGTTTACCTACTCAATTTAAATTAAATAATAAAATAATATAAAATAATATAAATATAATAAAAATAAATACATTACATTATGTTAAATTCCGCAAACTTTTCTCTATAAAAATAATTAAGACTATAAATTAGTAAATTTTAGTTTTGTTAAATTGTTAATTTATTGTACTCCCGAATATCAAATAAAATAAAATTAAAATAAAATAAAAATCTGTAAAAAAAAAGTAAAAAAATAAAAAAATTATCATCTCTTTATAAAGTATACAGTCTTAAAGAACTGGTTTGACGTAACAACTTGACTATTTTCAAATTAAAACTTTTTCTAAAAATCTCTTCTGGCATTCTTCTCACGTGCCCCTACCAATTTCTGTTCTTCTTCTTTTAACCCATTCGCTCATCTTTTGTATTCCACATTTTTTTCTAATATCTTCACTCTTCATTCTATCCAGCCTCGGTCATGTTCATTATCATTCATAATGTCTTCATTTCAGTTGTTTCCAATAATTGAGAAGTTTTTGCAGTGTCGGATCTTGACTTTGCTGCGTATGTTAATATTGGACCTACCACGGTTTTGTAGACTCCGTTACCTTGGCCTCCGTTCTTAATTATTGATTTGACCAGATTGCATTGTTAAGACACCTGATATTTTTGAGGCTCTTGTTGCCTGGATGTTGTACATCTGTTTCTAGAGTCTTGATGAGAGGCTTGCATTGGATGCCAAGGCTTGTGAAGGTACATTACCTGCTCAACAATCGTATCCTATGAGTTGTAGCTTCGAGGGTGAGACCGCGACCTAATATGCTGCGCACATACTTCCACTTGTACTTCAAATATTTCAATGCTTCCAAATATTTCCAAGTACTTCCAAAATACTTCCAAAGAGGTCTACACCTCCTTCCTCGGTTGTAGTTTACATCGGAGTGGTGATTTAGAGATTGTGAGTGTTTTGGTCTTCTTGGTTGACAGGGTGAGACCAAATTTATGTGCAAACACAGCTAAATTCATACAAGAGGCGCTGGAGGGAATCTTCATCTTTTACAACGAGTGCTGCATCGTCTGCGTATCAGACGCATGTTATATTCTCGTCCCCAAGTAATATCCTTTTCGATTTTGATTTCGCCAATGATTTCATCCATAACTATATTAAAAAGCAGCGGACTAAGAAAGTCTCCTGCTTAATACCTTGATTCACTAGGATGCTTCCGGACCAGTCTTCTTTCGATTTTTATGTAATTAGTAAAAGTTGTTATATGAAAAATTGTAATTTTTAAGGGTATTAATGAAAATAAACAAGAATAAAACCAAGGTCCTAGTTTGTACAAAAAAAGAACAAACGAGACAGGAATGCATCAAAATTAACCAAGAAAACCTAGAAGGAAGTAAGGAATTCCGCTACCTAGGAAGTAAAATAACATGGGGTGGGAGGAGCGGAAACGAAATTAAATCAAGAATTGCCCAATCAAAAATGTGGTTTAATTCAAAACAAAAACTACTATGCTCCTCCTCAATCAGTTTAGAAAACAGGAAGTTGCTATTGAAGACATATGTATGGAGCATAGCCATGTACGGGTGTGAAACCTGGACAATTAGAGAAGCGGAGAGAAAGAGATTAGAGGCTTGCGAAATTTCGTGCTACAGAAGAATGAAGAACATCAAATGGATGGATAGAATTACAAATGAAGAATCGGAGAAAGAAAAACCTTGTGGAAGAGTCTGAGGAAGAGAAGATGTCAGACATGGGGGACTGTTTAGGGAATGATATTTTGGAGGGGGGGTGGAAAAGAGGAAGGCCAGATTAAGAATATTTCAAACAAATAATTAGAGGTATGGACGAGACATTTAGAGAGGTCAAACAGCTGGCGGGAGACGGGTGGTTCCGTCAAACCAGTCTTAGGGCTGTATACTCAATGATGACTATAAGAAGAGTGAAAAATCGAGCCAGAAACGTTGATGACCATTATTATTAATCCGTTGATGTAATTAGTAAAAGTTTTTAAATGAAAAATTGTAACTTTTAAGGGTAAGCGGGAATGAATGGGATTTGGAGGTTCGTTTGGCGGAAGGTAGTACACCAGAATGGCGTTACTTTTTTCGTATGGTATTTGTTGTTGTTGTTGTTGTTGTTTGGATTAATGAATTGTTGTGTGTCGGTTAGGCTAGCGGCATGAATGGCGGCGGTGCGATCGATCTCGTAATCCTGACAGCTGTCAATAAATGGGCACGGCATGGTGGTGCAAACCGAGATTAACCAAGAAGACGGACGGGCGGACGGGGAGGCTGTAGGTCCAGCAGCAGCAGTAACAGGAGCAGGAGTAGCTAGGCAGGCAGGCAGGCAGGGCCAGAGTGCCCGGGCGTGCGCGTCGCCATCGGTATCGATTGAGGGCGGGCGGTCGGCGAGTGCGTCCGCCGCAGTCGTAGTCGTAGCCAGTCGTAGCCGAAGTGAGCGAGGGAGCGAGCATGACAGCGAAATCGGACGGGTGGCTCCTGCACCTGCTGCTCCTGTTGCTGCGCCGCGGCGCCCGTAGACGCCGCTGCTGCTGCTGCCTAGCTTGTTGATCCGACGATAGACGATACATACCTACTTCTACTACCGAGATACGCAAGATGAGGAGAAGACGCGCCTGGCTGGGCCCCCTGCTCACCGCACTCGTGCTACTCGCTCTGCCAACCCGTGAGTACTTCAAATTATATCCGATTTAGGATCTACAGCTCTATCTCACTTCAAATCAACCACCAAAAACGATTCCGCCCAGTCGGACGCAGTTATCATCCCATCTTCAACAACTACTTGTTGTTAGAGAAGAAATACATCAACCAGTTTAATCACTAATCAAAGAAATATGGATGTATCGCTGTGTATTATTGTATTGGAAAAAAGACTAATCCACTTTGGTTATTTTATACACAGGAGGTTTTTAACGGGTTATAGTGGTCTTTCAAAAGTAAAAATTAAAAAATTCCTTTAATTATATTTTTGGAGTTTTATTTTTCTCTATACATATTTCGGGTTTTGAGCCCATCATCGGAAGTTTACAAAAGACACCCGTATGAAAATAAATAGATATTCCAAATATGTTTTTTATATATTTTTTAAAAATATAAAATTTTTGTCTTAAATTTATATAAAATTTATTATTAAAGTAAAGGGTGTGTAGTTTCACAGTGAATGAAATAAAACTCAAAGAGCTTTATACAAATTCAATATATTTCGGATTATTAGTCCATCATCAGGAGTTTACAAGTTAAAACTAAAACTCCTGATGATGGACTAATATATCCGAAATATATTGAGTTTGTATAAACCTCTTTTGGTTTATTTCATTCACGTGAAACACCCACCCCTTACTTTATTAATTAATATCATGTTTCACCTAAAACCTACACCCTGACTAAAATATATAAAATTTATACTAGAGCGATATAAAAAATAATTACATTTTAAGAATATATAGAAAACTTAAACTTTATATAAATTTAACACAAAAATTTTATATTTTCAATAAATATATAAAAAAAATATTTCGAAAATCTATTTATTTCTATACGGGGCAGTCTTTTGTAAACTCCTGATGGTGGGTTCAAGGCCCGAAATATGTTTAGAGAAGAATAAAACTCCCAAAAATATAATTAAAGGAATTTTTTTAATTTTTTTTTTTTAATTTTTATATTTTTACTTGTGAAACAATGATTTTGATTTGTTTTAAAATTTAAAGTAGCGTTTAACTACGAATAGGTATTATTTTCATGATTTTGTGATAAATAGACTAGTGAGAACTTTTTAAAATATCATATACCCCCAAACTTAAAATTGCAAGGTTTTGATGAATTTGCTAAAGGAGGGGGTCTAATTTTGCAAATTTTTTTCCGTTAGGTTTAATCAGAAAATTAATTTGATTTAAATTAAAAACCTTAAAAACTCCTGTGTTTAATATGTTTCACTATAAACCAACACAAAACCGTTTTCCCTAAATGTTATTGTTATTTTATAGATATATATATTATATATATCCATATATAGTGAAAATATTTTATTGATTGTTTTTTATAAATAAATAAATATTTCAAAAATCTTAGAACTTCAGCTTTTGCGAGAATTTTGCCTTTTATTTATACAAATTTTAAATAAAGCAACTTTTATTTTATTTTTTAATTTTTTTTTTTTTTTTTTACAAATTCAAAGTTCCATTGATAAAAAGTCGAATTCTTCCGCAACGTTTGGGTTTTAATATACTTTGAAATTTATTTATTTTTTAATTTGTATATAAATATTTTTTTATTTTTTTTACGAATTCAAAGTTCCAATGAAACAAAGTGGAATTCTCCCGAAACGTTTGGGTTCTAATATACGTTGAAATATATTTATTTATTTATTTATTTTTTAATTTGTATATAAATATTTTTATTTTTTTTTTACGAATTCAAAGTTCCATTGATAAAAAGTCGAATTCTTCCGCAACGTTTGGATTCTAGTAATAAATATACTTTGAAATTTATTAATATTATTTATTTTTTTAAATTTGTATAAAAATATTTTCCCAAATTTGTATATAAATATTTAATTTTTTGTTTTTTACGAATTCAAAGTTCCAGTTGATAAAAAGTGGAATTCTCCCGAAACGTTTGGGTTCTATATAATATACTTTTGAAATATATTTATTTATTTATTTATTTTTAATTTGTATATAAATATTTTTATATTTTTTTTACGAATTCAAAGTTCCATTGATAAAAAGTGGAATTCTCCCGAAACGTTTGGGTTCTAATATACGTTGAAATTATATTTATTTATTTATTTTAATTTGTATATAAATATTTTTTTATATTTTTTTTACGAATTCAAAGTTCCAATGATAACAAAGTGGAATTCTCCCGAAACGTTTGGGTTCTAATATAGGTTGAAATATATTTATATATTTTTTAATTTGTATATAAATATTTTTATTAGTAATTAAGCTGTTGTGCCACCCTCAGAAAACATTTTCAATTTCATTTAAAAGACACTCCTTTTTGTGAATGGGTGTGATGTCAATCACATTTTTCTGGGGTGCTCAAAAAATTTTGGAGCAATTGACTTATTTTATAAAAGTTCTTCTCAAAAAATACCATTCCCTACTTTAATGCAATTGATTCTTGCTTATTTTAATCCTGACTGTCATGAGACCGAGATACAGGATGCAATAATTAAACTATTAATTGCATCCAAACTATTTATATAAAGTTTAAAACTTTAAATGTTGATATATAATTATAATTGTACATATATAAATATAAAAATGTAAATACTGTAACTTTTTAAAAAAAAGAAAAGGAACTGGCCAAATGCGATTCATTTCCGAGGTCATTAAATAAATAAAAAAAAAATGAAGCTGTTGTAGCTTTTATAATTTGATTAAAATTTGAATTTTTATTTAAATGACACATAATTAATTATAATTATTTAATAATTATTTATTAAACACAAACAAATAATAATAATAATTGTAGTTATATTGTATTATTTGTTCGTGTTCAATAAATAATTATAATTAATTAATTATTTGTTTTAAATAAAAGTTTAAATTTTAAATTATTTATATTATAAAAACAATCAATATAATTTTTTAAATAATATTATATACACATATATACCCTATATAAATACAAATCGTTTATAAAACGACTGTTGTTTAACTGTATTTTAATTAAATATATAAACTCTAATTTAAAGATATTTAAATTTCTATTTATTTTGGGGTTTCGTTGTCGCCAATACTAAATTTTTTCCCTCCCAAGAGTGATCCCTAAAACCCCTAGAAAGGCCAATATTTAAGAAACTAAACCCAAAACTGATATTATGTAAAATGTAGGGTATTACCAGTGTTGCCAACACTAGAATTTTTTTCTCTAAGAGTGATGTCAAATGACAAAAAACCCTAAAACGGCCGATATTGTACAAAAAAACTCCTAAACTGACATTTCGTAAAATGTAGGATATTTCGAAAATGCAATATAGATAAATAAATTAATGTAATTCGAATAAAAATGATACAAAAAGTAGCAGACATCCGATTTATTGTAAATAAAAATAAATAAATATTTATAAAGTAAAAATTTGGGAAAATGCATGGAAAGCCTTTTTTTGGGGTCGAGATATATCTATAATATATAAAATACTTGGGGCTTATGTATGAAATAGACCCACTACTAAACCACTGAACCATATTCACATCATATATTTGTTTGGTGCTCCAGGTGGTTTATCTATTTTTTGGGCCAAATCCCACCATAAATACTATTTACAGATATATCTATCTCGACCGCAGCGCCACCTATTGGGGCCAAAAATAGATAAGCCACCTGGAGCACTAAACAAATATATGATGTAAATTTAGTTTCGATAATTTCAGTGGTTTAGGGGTGAGTCAGCTAGCCCCACATAGCGAACACATATGCCAGTGATTTTACTTTGTCCAATGCAAAGCATGGGTAAAGTATTGCAATCGCTCTCGGGGCAAGCGTGGCTTCAAAGGGTCCTCAGGTAAAGACTACGGAACCCATGGACTCAGTTAAGGTCACAAATTGTAGTATTAAATTAGGTTGAATTTTAGCACGTGACGGTTTTGCCAAAAATTACAAGGGGTCTCGTCGAGAGGCCAAAAAGTGCGATTTTTTCATTTAGTGCGTGCGGATGTATGTATGTATGTATGGATGGATGTATGTTATCGTTTTTTTGGCCCACGATTTTTTCCACACCGTTGCACCGATTGAAATGAAATTAAAAACCTAGCATTCTTTTAACAAAATGAAGCGCTGATTAGTTTTTGGTACATATCGGCCCACAAACATTAGTACTTTATTTGAGTACTTTTTTAGTTTTTTCTAAATATCTTGAAAATGACTTAACCAATTTTTATGAAATTTAATATCCTAATTAAGTACCTTGGGGACCACAAAAAAGGTTAAATAAAGTTTTTAGTAAAATTATATTTTAAAATACTTTACTCAAGAATAAAATAGTACTTTTTTAATTTTTTATTTTAAATTCTTTAAAATTTATTCATTTGATCGTTTTAAGATAGCTCATTTAACCTAAGTTAAGTAAGAATGGTTAGGCTTCTCGCTGTGAAATGGTAAAAATTTGGGAGGAAATTTTATAAGTAACCATAGCAACTGCGTTGTTTTCTTATCAGTTACCTTTGCTTAAGACATAGAGAAATCGACTTTAAACCAAAAATAGCAATTGATTCTCATCTAGTACTTGAGGAATAATCATTCTATATTGAATTTTTGACGTTTCGGTTTTTATTGGTAACCATTGCTGAAGACATGGAGGAATCGACATAAAATCAAAAATAACGATCGATTCTCATCTAATACTATAGGAATAACCTTATTGCATTCCATTTTTGATGTTTTGACTATTAATGGCAACCTCTACTGAAAACGTGGAAGAATCGACTTAAAATTAAAAAGCTTGAGTTGTTTGCCATAAAAGAATTTAGTCTTTTTGATTTTAAGTTGATTCTTCCACGTTTTCAGTAGAGGTTGCCATTAATAGTCAAAACATCAAAAATGGAATGCAATAAGGTTATTCCTATAGTATTAGATGAGAATCGATCGTTATTTTTGATTTTATGTTGATTCCTCCATGTCTTCAGCAATGGTTACCAATAATAATCGAAACGTCAAAAACGTAATGTAGAATTTTTATTCCTCAAGTATTAGATGAGAATCGATGGCTATTTTTGATTTTAAGTCGATTCCTCCATGTCTTCAGGAATGGTTACAATAATAACCGAAATGTCAAAAATCCAATATAGAATGGTTATTCCTTGACTATTAAATCAGAATTATTTTAATTAATGTCAACATGAGCTACAAATTGCAAGTGATATATGATTAATAATAAAGGAACAAACATATTAATATTTCAAATGAATTTGGATAAAGTTTAGCAACGATCCGTTGCAGTTTTTTATCTTGAGACAGTCTTATAACTCAAAAACAGTGTATGAAAAAAGTTTCAAATAAAAGTTTTTTATATCTTTTTTTTTTTTTTTTTAATGCAATCGAATGCAAGAGGGGTGCACCAGTAAAGATGTAGCCCCTATGGATCTCGAAAGACCCTTGCATTACCGAAGAGAAGGGAAAGTTGATTAAGTGAGAGGGTGTAGACGTAGGTGTCTATGCACCCTGGTTTGAAGGTTTGAAGATCATAGGTGCTGGGAAAGATAGAGGCTGGGAGAGAGTTCCAGTTCCTTGAAGTCATGGGGATATATGTATTCGCGAATGAAGTGGTCCGGCACTTTTTCCAATTTGACCGCGAAAGAGTGTTGGGAGTCGGCAAAAACGTGTGCTGCGTGCAAAGCATGCTTTGGGGGGAATTATTGATTTTATCTCATCAGAGCACCTGCCGTGATAGTATCTATAGAAAAGGGAAAGGGCAGAGACATCTCTTCGATCAGGGGGAAACTAAATTATGCTATTGTTTGTCGACGTAGAACAAGCTTTCAAGGGCATTTCGAGGTCAATTTCTGTTTTTTAAATGGAAACCTATATGTTTCTGCACAAATTCTGAATCTACCAAAAAAACTGAACATCTTTTATTAGAACTATTTTTTTATACGACATCAAATAAAAAAAAATATTAAATCAATTAGATCTCAAAAAAAAATCTTAATAATTATTTTTAACAATTATTCAACTTAATTATCAAATAATTAATTATTAAATAAATATTTATTAAATCGAAAAATCACAACAATGAAAATAAGTGTTTATAATGATTTTAAAACTTCGTTATACTCAGATTTAAGTGATTATTTTCTACTTAAACTTTTTGAGTTTAAAAAAGTTTAATTCTCCTGTCAATCCAGTAGTTATATTGTATTACTATAATAAAAATAGACTATTTTTTTGTTGAAGACAGAATTAAAATGTTCTTAATTTATGATGAATGTGGAAGAAGCGTTATGGGGTTGCCATTAAAATGGATGCCGAGCGGTTTCCTAATAGGAATACACCCTCACAAGCTTCATTTTATTGTCTTGTAAATATGTTAAAAAAAACAAGAAATGTAAATTCTACAAAGAAACTGAGAAACAGGCCAAAATAACGAAATTGGAACTGGAATTCATCCAGAAGACTTGCTCCAGAACACTCTGGAATGTCACAGAACAGTGTCGCAAAATTATTAAATTATTTATTTAATAATTAAATATTAGATCATTATTGTTTGATAATTAAGTTGAATGATTGTTAAAAATAATTATTAAAATTTTTTTTGAGATATAATTGATTTAAATTTTTTATTATTTGATGTCGTATAAAAAAATACTTCTAATAAAAGTTGTTCAGTTTTTTTTGTAGATTCAGAATTTGTACAGAAACATCTAGGTTTCTATTTAAAAACAGAACTTTGAAACTTTTTTTCATATAATGCACTGTTTTTGAGTTGTAGGACTGTCTCAAGATAAACAAACTCACCCGGTATATAGATAATTAATTCGACCTTTAAGTGTTATTATAATTACTATTTAATGAAATATAGATGGAATTTTTTCAAAAAAATTGTATTAAATCATCTCGTGTAGACGCCGTATCGCCATAACATTTCAATTTAAATAAATACGAAGAAGAGATAAGACCAATTGGGTGGGCAAATATTTTGTATTTATTTAAATTAAAATATTGTGGAGATCTTATTGACTTGAACGTTTACTTGGACTACTTTTTTGATAAAATTCTTAGATTTGAAGATATTCAGCATTTTGAATGATACCTTTGAGGATCCGGAATTTGTCCTGTACGGAAAATTCTGGATATCTATAAATCTAATGGTTTTATCAAAAAAGTAGTTTAAGTAAACTTTCAAGTCAATAATATTTCCTAGATAATGAGATAGAAAGCAAGTTTCTAAGATGAGTGCTTTTCATTTTATCAAGGAAAAACTGAGATTATTTGCAAAAAATTGCAATTTTTCAAAAGTTCAACCTAATTGCGGCACGGGATACCATTATGCAATTAAGATGAAACTTTGTTTAAGTTGTAGAAAATTTAATCAAGTTTAATAATGTATAGAATGGTATTTGTCGAAAAAGTGCTCCATCGTGGTCAAAATGGGAAAAAATCGAAAAAAGTGTGAGTTTTGGGGTTAAAGTCTGAAAATTTCGAGGTTTTTCACCCACCAAAAGCTGTCCCCCACCCTTTCGAGGTCGCAAATTTAGATTTGGCATACCCACACCATACCAAACGATTCTAGAAAAAAAAAATATTTTTCAGGAATTAATGTAAGCTGAAATCCCCCTAAATACTGGGCTATTGTGGGATTTTCTAGCAAAATGTATAAATCGACCTAAAATTTTTAAACTCCAGACGATTTAAAGATAAAATCATAAATCTATATCTACTCTTATTAAACGAGCAAAAATTGTATATTTATTTGTTTGTATATATATTTGTATCTTGGTTCTATTTTGAAAACGACTCTACCGATTTTGATGAAATTCACGGGGTAGGGGGTTTTCGGGGTGACAATTCGATCTGTCACGGTCTCACTTTCTACAAAATTGTTTTTGATGGGTTTTTTGGTAATCAAATTAATTATTCTCAGGTAGACAAATCCCATTCTTATGGTTTTAATAAAGGTTTATCATTTTTTTTTAATTTGAAAACGGCTCTCAAATAAAAATCGACCTTATTATCAGAATTTAAAATTAAAAATAATATTAAAATAAATGTTTTAACTGAAGGAAGAAGTTACCGAGCATCGCTCGGTGCCTCCAGGTACTATCATTTTAAAGGAAATTAAACGCTCTACAATTTCTTTTCTGAGGACTTTTACTGTAAAAGGAAATGTATCTGCAAATGTAACATGTATCTAGATATTTTGAAAAATTTGTATCTAAAGCCATTTTCACAAAATCTTCTATATTTGTATCTAGATATGTTGAAATATATATCTTTCAACACTTAAATTATGTTTTTGGGAAAATAGTAGAAATTGAAAGTATAATATTGAAAAAATATATATTTTTTTAAACTATGATATGTATATATAACAACAGGTGGGCTGAAAAGTTCGTAGGCTAGCATTGAAAAAAAATTTTTTGGATAGAATTTGATTTTATTATTCAATATAGTTCCCTTTGCGGACGATACAACGATTATAGCGGTCATACAATTTTTCGATGCCATTTTTATTATACCATTTGTCTTTAGCCTCAAAATAGGCTTCAGTTTCTTCGATTACCTCTTCATCGGAACAAAATTTCTTTCCAGCGAGCATCCTCTTGAGGTCTGAGAACAGGAAAAAGTCACTCGGTGCCAGATCTGGAGAATACGGTGGATGCGGAAGAAATTCGAAGCCCAATTCTTGGAATTTTGCCATCGATTTCATTGACTTGTGATACGGTGCATTGTCTTGATGAAACAGCACTTTCTTTTTCTTCAAATGAGGCCGCTTTTCCGCGATTTCATATTTTAAACGCTCCAACAATGCTACGTAATAGTCGCTGTTTATGGTTTTTCTCTTTTTAAGATAGTCAATGAATATTATACCATGAATATCCCAGAATACTGATGCCATAACTTTGCCAGCCGACTTTTGCGTCTTTCTACGCTTTGGAGTGGGTTCATCACGTGCAGTCCATTCGGCTGACTGTCGATTGGACTCCGGTGTGAAATTATGGAGCCATGTTTCATCCATCGTCACATATCGACGCAAAAATTCGGATTTATTACGTTTGAACAGCTCCAAACACTGCTTCGAATCATCGATTCGTTGTTGTTTTTGGTCGGTTGTGAGCTCGCGCGGCACCTACTTTGAATAGAGCTTTCTCATATCCAAATATTCATCCACGATATGACCAACACGTTCCTTTGATATCTTTAGGGTCTCAGCTATCTCAATCAAATTCACTTTACGGTTATCAAAAATTATTTTGTGGACT
Organism: Forficula auricularia; assembly: GCA_024734495.1. NCBI lineage: Eukaryota > Metazoa > Arthropoda > Insecta > Dermaptera > Forficulidae > Forficula > Forficula auricularia. The sequence continues at coordinate 91,166 of JALMQS010000293.1, read as the reverse complement.
TTTTTAATGTTTTCGTCGGTAACTGCCTCTTTGGGGCGTCCACTGCGTGCATCGTCATCGGTGCTCATTTCGCCTCGTTTAAATTTAGCAAACCACTTTTTTACGGTTGATTTTGCTGGTGCAAAGTCCGAATAATGTTTATCAAGCCAAACCTTGGTTTCAACAGTTTTTTTTCGCCAAAAAGCAATGCTTTATTAACACACGAAATTCCTTTTTATCCATTTTTTCAAAGTACTTAAAGTTCTTTCACTAAAAATGATATAACTCAGAAACTAATAGTGCAACAGCTGTGAAATTTATACACGTATCTTTTGAAGGTTGGGGCTAACTAAAAATCATATCGATTTGATACTAGTGGCGCCATTCATGTGTCAGCCTACGAACTTTTCAGCCCGCCGAGTAAATAAGGGATTGGTAGAATAAGGGAAATTGAAAAAATTATGGAATAATCTCACCTGGAAGATGCATAGGTGGGAGCGCTGGCTATTCTGGAGAGAAGATTCCAGCAGACTGGCTTGTTTTCTCTGGAGAACGTCGTTTTAAGTTGAAGGGGCTGACAGGGACAGTCCCACGTGGTGGGGTAATGGTGGGGACTGGACTTTGTACCCTGCAATAATTAATACATTTATTATATAAATTCCTAATAGAGGCAAAAGGTAACTCTTATAATAATCCGATTGAACAATTTATTTTAATTTAATCCAACAAGTGTGAACATGTTTGTGTTCCTGTTGCTAATAATAATTCTAAATCCATTCCAATATATTTATTTATTAATATGAACTCACTTTATTAGATACGTAATTTCTAATATAATAAATAAGTACCTGGAGGCACAGAGCGATGCACGGTAACCCCTGACCCTCCTCCCGAAACCACACACCTCGCCCCCAACACTGGACCCCCACTCCGCCCCACCCCACCCCAGATCCAACACAAATGCACCTCCTGCACCCCCCACATCCATCCCCCACCCCGACCCAGTTTTTGCATTTCTATATTTCTAATGGTCCACATATTATGTGTATATTTGTTTACTCGTACACCAATTTGCCCACATTCGTTCATATTGATAAACATTATAAAAAAATAAATAGGAAAATAATAATAATAAATAAATAATCGTATAGGATCTGAAATAAAATCATAAAATTAAAAAAAATGTGTGCTTCTCGGGATGCGCGACAGAAGTGATAACTTTCACCAAACAAATATTTTTTTAGGAAGACAATTTCAAAGATAATTGCCCGGAGAAAAGAGAATTGAATATTTAATTTTAATTAGAAGAGTGGTGGGGGGGGGGGAAGAATAATTATTAATATATTTAATGTTTCTGGATTTAAAATTAATTCGTGTCTTTCTTTCAGCTTAATTCAATTATACATATTTCAAATTTGCTCAATAAATTCTATTTATAAAATACATAGCAATATATAATATATTCAATTATTTCCACACTTATAATAAAGTCAAAATCAAAAATATTCATTTTAGTAAAAGTAAAAAACAAAGATTTTTAAAATAGTTCTCTGGTCCAGTGGTAAAATTTCTGCCTCTGATGCAAGAGGTCTCAGGTTCTAATCTGACATCAGGGAAGTGGTTTTTTTTTATTGAGATTTTCATCTATCAATAATTACTTTAATTAAGAAAAAAACAATTAAGATGTATTTTGATGAGGTCCAGACCTAGCCAGATCGTTTTTTCATCCTCAAAACTTGTTAATAGATTTTGTTTCATCAAAATCGGTAGGGCCGTTTTCAAAAAAGAACCAAGATACAAATAGATAAATAAATAAATATATATATATATAAATAAATATACAATTTTAGTTTGTTTAATAAGAGTAGATAAATCTAAATGGATCGGCCAGTACAAGAACCAAGGAATAAAGAAAATACAATTTTTTGAAAATACTCGTATAATTATAAATTATCAATTAGACCAAAATAAATATTTTATTATATTAAACTGAGATTGTCTAATCCTGTGATAGATATAAGAACTTGGCAACCGAGCGATGCTCGGTAACTTTTTGCTTCAGTTAAAAGTTATTGATATATATTAATCCGCAAAACCCCATACATCGACCCCCTGACCCCCTTCACTCTACCTCCTGCACCCCACATCCACCCCCTCCGCTACTTACACTAAAAACAATCTGGCAACAACGTATATATTTAACCTAAAAAGTGGATTACTTTAGTACTTGTTTCTCCTCAGCCATTGTAGCAACAGCTTTGTAATCGTTTATTAACAACTCCCGCCCCATTCCCGCCCGCAACCTCGAAACCCCGTACCTCGCCTAAATAACAATTTTTGAGTTCATCAATTAAATTTCTAAATCAATATATATAAAATTAAGTTTTTGTCAGTAAATTGCTCCAAATCACGCCGTGGTTGGGCACGGGTGCGGGGGGCGGGAGGTGCTGGGTGAGGTTCGGGGGTTGTTGTGGTGGGGAATGGGGTTCGAAGGTTGTGGTCCAGGGGCCGTGCCCCAAGAAGTCTAAAAATGCAACAAATAACCGCCCGAAATGGGGGGGGGGGGTCAAAAAATGAAAATCTTTGCCATTTACCAAACTCAACCAAATTTTGTATACATAATCAGTGGGTCACAGGAGTCTAAAAATGCAACAACTACCACCCTCCCCCCTACATGATTATAAATAATTTTATTAAAATGGATATTGATGAGGCAGTCCAAAAAAAGAAGAAGATAATTTACACTATCTTTTATTCATAAACCGACGTTTCGGAGGATATTCCCTCCTTCTTCAGGGTTTTGAAAAGTCAGTGAAGGAAATCCAATGCGGCATTCCCCTCTGTCTCCTCTTTCAGTGGCAGTAACAATAATATCTTGTATTTCATTCTCAGCAGAATTGCTAATGTAATATTTATTACACTTTCCTGTCTCCTCTTTCAGTGGTAGTAACAATAATATCTTGTATTATTACATTGTAATTCTGCTGAGAATGAAATACAAGATATTATTGTTACTGCCACTGAAAGAGGAGACAGAGGAATGCCGCATTGATTTCCTTCACTGACTTTTCAAAACCCTGAAGAAGGAGGGAATATCCTCCGAAACGTCGGTTTTATGAATAAAAAGATAGTGTAAATTATCTTCTTCTTTTTTTGGACTGCCTCATCAATATCCACTTAATTCACTTATCAGTCCGTCTCCAAAAATTACTCCAATCTTAATTTTATTAAATATTAAATTTAATTGAGGGGCCAGGATGTATGGTAAAGTCAAGTGGATGGCCACATCAGAACACGTCAGCTTATTTTGAATATGTCTGTGTTGAATAAAATACTGGAAATCATGAATTTTTATAAAAATTGGTATTTTCAAGACCAGGTATGATCTCTATTTTTCTTTTTTAATCAGTAAAGAAAGGGATTAAAGAAAAAGCTTGAATATTAAGAACAAAAATGAAGTTAATTAAGTTTAATAAAATTAGACATATAAGCTAGAGACTACTTTACCTACTTGTTGGATAGCTGGTCAATTGTTTAATCTAACAGGTCGGGATAAATGAACCCGAACCCGCAAGATCCTTACCCCTTTTTTTTACTATTTTTATTTTCTTTCTCTCAGCTGTTGTTATTGTTGTTGTTGTTGTTGTTTTATTTGATAAAAATCAAACATTGGAGAGAATTCATCTGTTGCATTGTATCATTGTCTATAATTGAATACAAAATGATGCTTTAAAAACGTTTATTAATAGTTCAAACATTTCGAAAGAAAATCTTTCTCTTTTTCAATAAAAAATGCGGGGGGGGGGGGGGGGGTTGAAAAAATAATAAAAAATACAAGAAGCTAAATTTAAAAAATTTTCATTCTGAAGGATAGAGAATTTCTCCCGAATCGTTTAGACCAGTGTTTCCCAACGTGGGGCCTACGCCACACATGGCGACAATTTGATTGTTAAGTGGGGCAATTCGAAAATGGGCTCGATCTAGTGATATGTATTTGTGTTTTATTTTATTTATTTCAGTTTTCGAAGCATATAACATATTTTCAAGAAAAATTTTTAAAATGAAAAAAAAATATTATACCTATGTTATTTTGTGTTGGGGAAAATGCGTCATTTAAATTTAAATATGCATTTATTAGTCTAAGTTTACTCTACTTCATCTTAAATCTATTTATCTATCTATCTACTCTAGGGTGACCGGGTCTCATAGAGGGGGGGATGTCGGAATCTTATTCTTCTGGATCCCACAAAACGATTCCCTTTCCAGATATTGAGATAGCCAAAATTTGAGCTCGATTAAACGACGTTAACCCATGCCGCTCGTCGCTTAAAGTTTTAAAAAATCCAATTTTTGGCCAAAAAGCTGACATATGGAGCCATAACTCCAGAACGGTAAATAATAGAAACACGCTTAATATCTCAAAAGAAAGCTAATGTTGTTCTTCAAAATTTATATTCTATACATAATTGTTGTTATTTTAAGTCAAACCGAGTTACAACAGCGTTTAGTCCCAAAAACGTGACTGGTACTATTAGGAGCATACTTCGTATATTTTGATATTAAGTGATAAATTTTGCTTTTTTTTGGTATTTTTTGAATTTAAAATAGAAATATCCACTTTAAACTCAAAAATGTACAAAAAAAAGCAATATTTATCACTTAATATCAAAAACATGCGAAGTATGCTCCTAGTGGTACCAGGTCACGTTTTTGGGGATAAAGGCTGTTGTAAGTCTGTTTGAATTAAAATAACAACAATTACTATATATAGAATATAAATTTTGAAGAACAAACATTAGCTTTCTTTTGAGATATTAAGCGTGTTTCTATTATTTACCGTTCTGGAGTTATGGCTCCATATGTCAGCTTTTTGACCAAAAATTGGATTTTTTTAAAACTTTAAGCGACGAGGTGCACGGATTAACGTCGTTCAAATTTCGGCTATCTCAATATCTGGAAAGGGGAATCGTTTTGTGGGGTCCAGAAGCTCAAGATTCCAACATCGATTTTTTGCGGTCACCCTAATCTACACTACGGTGCAAAAAAATCGACCCACATAAAAAATTTATTAAATTGCAAAAAATGTTTACAAATATTGATATAATATGTTCTATTAACTTTTAAACTAACATATTCAATAAATATTGTTGATAATTTTTGAATTTTATATAACAAAATGAATAAAATTAAATTAAAAGATACAATTACAAATTATTATACTTTTTCAATATTACTTTAATTTAAATAAAGTTCTAATAAAAGATCAAATTCCATTGAAATATCAATAAAATGAATCGCTTTAATGAATTCAGCATCATTGATAGAAAAATAAAATATACAAAATGGACATTTCTCAAGTTCAGCCAGATCAAATTGTGTGCCAAATTAATCAAGGGCTAAGTCAACAACAAGTGTCAAGTACACTTGCAATAAGCAATAAAATAAATAATGTATGGTTCCTTGTAAAAAAATTAAAAATGATTTAGTATTTGATAAAGTTTTTATTGGTGGAAGGATTTTTTGCACTTCAGTGTATATCTTTATCAATCATAATCGGCTTGAACGATGACGCCTAGCGTGATTTTTTAATTTTAAAACCCACTAATATTTCATGACAAATAAAATTTATTAAGGGGGGGAAAAATTTCTTTTTAATGCTTCTATTAAGAAAGGACAAATTTCAAACACTGCTGGTGGAGAGAAGAAGGAAGCTTCTTATTTGTTTCCTTCATTGACCCTTTGAAACCCTGAAGAATGAGAGAAGAATCGTCCTAAACGTTGGTTTTAAAAGAAAATGGGGAAAAAAGAATGAGAGTACAAAAATACATCTTATTTGGAAATAGAATAATTTTTTTCTTCACCATCCTTGGGCTGCCTTCCATTACTTTTCAACTAAAATTTATTAAAATTAGGAAATTTAAATGATTATTTGATAGAGATTTTCTTTAGGAGACGGACTCAGGCAATATGCGATGTTGATATGAATAACGGTGTGTTGTCAAAACAAGATTATAGAGGTTTTATTATTTTACATTTATTTAGCAAACCGACGTTTCGAGATTCTTCCTCCTTCATACAACAGTCAATGAAGTAGTTCAAAACATAATTACAGACAGAAAGTAATTATGTTTTGAACTACTTTCATTGACTTTTTGTTTACCCTGAAGAAGGAGAGAATAAATCTCCGAAACGTCGGTTTAACAAATAAATGTAAAATAATAAAACTTCTATAGTCTTATTTTTTTACAACCACCGTGGACTGCTTTCATCAACATCCAATTGCATTTTTAAATGATTAATTAAAACCCACTACGGAGTCCAGGGGCTAAATTATTAGACAGTAAGATGACCGCCGAAGGCGGGCTTTGCATCTAGTATTTATATAAATAACAAAAAAAAATTCTTTACCATACAGTGTATGGTCAAGTATTGTAATCGTTCATGAAAAAAGTGTTTTTTCCTTCTTTTTTTCGAAATATCTCAAAAACGACTGAAACTATTTTGATTAAAAAAAATTGAGCGAAACCATGGCATTTCGCTCTACAAAAAAGATCTAATAAGTGAACATCAAAAAATTATATCTTTCGAGATGTCTGTTAGTTAGTCTGTCAGTTAGTCTGTGCGTTACCAAATTTTTGTGGACGAGCTAGCTCAAAAACTAGTTTGAATATCGAAACCAAATTTCACACGTAGTTTGGTCCATTAAGATTAAGAGCTGATTAGATTTTGGTGCATATCGACCCAAAATTAAAGGGGGTTGGAAGGGGGGACTAAAAATTAAAAATCTAGGCCATTTGAACAAACTCAACCAAATTTTGTATACATAATCAGTGGACCCCCAGAAGTCTAAAAATGCAAAAACTAACCTCCTAAAATGGAGGGGGTTGGAGGTGTAAGGTCAAAAATGAAAATCTTGGCCAGTTACCAATCTCAACCAAATTTTGTATACATAATCAGTGGACCTCAAGAAGTATAAAAATGCAAAAACTAACCCCCCCCCCTACATGATTATAAATAATTTTAGTGGCCAGGTTGTATGGTAAAGTCAAATGGATGGCCACATCAGAACACGTCAGCTTATTTATAAAAAAAATTTATATAGGGGGCATAAGAATTTTAGAAAGGCTTTGGTGGGGTATGGCACAAAAAAGGTTGGGAAACACCGGCTTAGACTATAAATAAACGTTTTAGTGAATTTTTTTTATTTGTTTTTTAAGATTTGTATTCGGTTTATATAGAATAACAGCAAATCAATAAAAGTGTATCAGTTTCGTAACATATTATATAAATAATACAACGCGCAAAATCATAACCAAAAGAAAAATATTGATTTATTTGTTATTTAATTATTTATTTTTATTTTTTAAAAAATAAAACCGACTTCGCAAAACTTAAATGCAACAAATAAAATAATAATACCATAAAAATCAAATAAAATCCACTAAAAGGTATAAAATAATTATTATCTTATTTAGTTACAACTAAACAACGAAATATTAACATGAAATTACTTTTTGAAGTCGGTACCAAACAAACTATACCTATAAGCGAGCGTACCCGCCAAACGTACTAAGTAAGATCCGTCAAGCGCGATTCATAAAATGTATATGTTTGGCACCGACTTCAAAAAGTAATTTCATGTTAATATTTCGTCGTTTAGTTGTAACTAAATAAGATAATAGTTATTTTATACCTTTTAGTGTATTTTATTTTATTTTATTTGTTGAATTTGATTTTTTTGAAGTCGGTTTTATTTTTTTTATTAAAAATTATTTTTATTTTTCTCTTTTTAGTGATGTTATTAATAGTGACTTAATATAATCCCTTGCATGCATCTCGTATGAGAAAGCGTCAGGCGAACGAATCAGAAAATGTTAATAAAATTCAATTCATAAATATAGAAAATTTCTCGAAACGTTTGCGGGTTTTAAATGAAAGTTATAAATTTTTTTTATAAAAGATTTTATTTATTATAATTTCGATTATTTGGTCATAAAAATTGGAGTTTTACGTTATTTTGTCATTGATTATATCTTCAGAACTTGACCAAATTAATATGGTACCACCCCTAAGGTACCCTCTTTCCAATAAAAAAATAATCATTAAACTCGCTTAATAAATAAAGAAGTTAGGCCTGAACAAACTTAACAAAAAAGTCTAATAACAATGAAAAAACAGTACCAATCGGAAGCTGGACTGAACCCAATGCAATTTTTTTTTTTTTTTTTTTTCAAAATCGGTTCACAATTTGGTTTCTTTTTTGAAGTCGGTTAAAAAGTAAAAACACAAATTGAGATTTAGAAAAGTAATTATTTATCTAATATCATTCATGAGTGGTCAAACAAACTCTGGGGAAGTAAATAATTTGAAAACTTTCATCCCCCCCCCCCCCCCGCCCAGAAACAAACCCTTATATTTTTCAATGCGAATTTTTCTTCGGGTTGATTATGGATTTTGTATACTTTGTCCCATTTCCTGTTCCTGTTTATTTAACAAGGATATCCTGAATTGAAGTGAATCACAAAGAGAATTAGATAGAGAGAGAGAGAGTTCACCAAGTTCCGGTTGGTATCATTGGAGATCATTAATTTAAAAGGGATATATATGGTATATTGCTAAATTGTTATCTCTAAATTAAGGGCAGATTGTAGGTATAGTCAATCTCACAAGGGAATTAAATATAGATTTTCGATAAAATATATGGTATACCCTTTAAATAGAAAAGAAATTTTGTATATATTTTAAATTAAAAATAATAATTAGATATTTTATTAAAGCTTTGTTGGTTAAATTGTTAAAATTGAACAAATAAGGGATTTTAAAAATAAAAAGTGCAAAAATTATTTCGCGGATCATTTAAATTCAAACAATCACTCCTTCCCAGAAGGAACCGGTATTAGATTAATAAAAGGAAAAAAGAACCCTAAATTAATTAGCGCAATCGAATCTTTAGAAATCATTCAATAGAAATTCAAAACGCTGTTTGAACAATCAAATAGAGTTATCCAATAGTAATCTGCTTAAGATGTTTGCTAACAAAAAATAAAAGAAAAAAGAAAAACCCTTCTTTTGTCAGCCTTTCTAAGGAGAAAGAAGAAAGGGAAACATATTGTTATATTTGAATGTGAACCAAATAGAATGTCTTTATTGGTTCCTAGCCGACCAGCAGTGACGAAGAAACACCAAGTTTTCAATATCCATATTATATTGGCTCCATGAAAAACATTTATAATTGAAGAAAGACTGATGATGAAGACCGAGTCTTCGAAACTATAGTCTCAAACAAATAAATAATATATATACAGATATATCATCTCGATATGTGTGTATGTTTATTTGCATCAAGCAGAGGACAACCTCTTTGTTTCTCTTTGTGAATCAACAACTCTGCTACTCTCGGCAAAACAAAAACTTTTCAATTGTTAAAATTGAATTATACAAATTGTTATTAACCCATTTCTTCCCAGGGTCGCGTTCACCCAACACCAAATTTACCTTCACAAAAAGCAGTCAAAATTAACTTATTATATAAAACTCAAAATGCATATGTTAAATGGCATTCACAAGCTCTCTGTTTATGTGTTTTTATTTGACAATTAATCTAACATTATGTGAAAAAAAAATACTGAAGACTGTTTTTTTTCAATATTATTCAGTAATTTATTTCAAGTGTTAAAATATTTAGTACATATTTTAGGTGGGATATACATGGATATTTTTTTCTTAAAATCAGTAGAATAAATAGAAATCTATATAATAAAAATGAATTTCTGTTTCTTTGTAAGCGCAGGTTTCTCAAATGCCTGGACCGATTTGGCTAATTTTTTTTTTAAAAAGTCCAATTCAGGTTAATACGTAAAAAAAAATTGGAAAAGTTGCCCGGAAAATTCAGGAAAAACAAAAAAATTCAGGTTAGCCAACATAACTTGCCAAACAATAAAAGAACTAAACTAGCAAACTAAACATGTGTTGGCGGCCCTATTTGTCAGATTTATGAGTGCCATTCATTCTTAATAGTTCTAACCACATTATCGTTGAAGAAGAATTTAATAATGCAAAAAAGATTTAAATAAACTATCTATTTTTTTAAAGTACATTTAAAAACAAAAATTAAAAAAATAAACTGCAACGGATCGTTGCTAAACTTTATCCAAATTCATTTGAAATATTAATATGTTTATTTCTTTATTATTAATCAGATATCACTTGCAATTTGCAGTTCATGTTTTTTTTTTTTTTTATAATGATATTGATACAAGAAGATGTTGCACGAAGAAGGTACAACCTCTGTAGTCCGTGGTGGACCCTTGTAACGTGAAGATAAGGGGAGATTTAGGGATTGGGTAGCAGTCGAAGGTATCTGTGGATGCTGGTCTTGAAAGATTGAAGGTTATAATGTTGTGCCGCCGACAATATTTTCCTTGAATATAAATATAATTATTCTTAAGGGTAATGTTTGTCGATCGGCTTCCCTTTTGATGTTCGAAGGCCCCTTTTTGACAATAGGAAAGCGGAGTTTACAATTCGCTTCCTGGACCGGAGAAATCTTCTTGGAAAATGAATGCAATTATTTGTAAAATCACTTGATATGTTGTAGATTGATTTCTGGCTGGCAGGGAAACGATTAACTCGAGAAAATATATGAAAAGGTTCAGCTTGAGTCGTTCCGATGTGGCTTGTTTGCTTGTTAATAAACAACTGAATTAATAATAATGAGAAAAAATCAAATATTAATTAGTATTGTTTGGATCATGTGACCGGTGTCAGAGAGATAGCAATTAAGAGTTAACTACGATTCACCCTGAGTAAGTCCGCCATTACATAGGACCGCTTTGGCGCGTCCAACACGTTTTTGCATACGTGTAAATAAATAAATATAACATTTTATAAACGCTTAAAAATGGTACAATTAACTTTTTATTTAAGGATATTAATTTAATAAGAGTGATTAGGTACATTTAATGCTGGAATATTGACTTTTCTTCTTCTGGGATTATCTATAGGTATATAAAACAAAAAATTAAACCTTTATTTATTTATTATTAGAGTCGCATTGCAGTATCGTATTAGTAAATGGATTGTATATTTTTTTTATTTCCCATATTCTACTACTCCTTCATTCTAGGAGAGGGAAAAGAAAGGGGGATAAAAAAGAGGGGAATGTGATTAGAGTGGGGGATGAAAGAGGGGTAGGTTAGAATAAAATAGAACCAATTTTAAGTGATAATATTATTAAATGAGTAATTGTTGTATATATCTACTCTTATTAAACGAGCAAAAATTGTATATTTATTTATTTATATATATATATATATATATATTTATTTGTATCTTGGTTCTATTTTGAAAACGGCCCTACCGATTTTGATGAAACAAAATCTATTAACAAGTATTGAGGATGAAAAAACGATCTGGCTAGGTCTGGACCTCATCAAAATTCATCTTAATTGATTTTTTCTTAATTAAAGTAATTATTGATAGATGAAAATCTCAATAAAAAAAATGACTCGCAGGATGCCAGATTAGAACCTGAGACCTCTCTAAAATGAATATTTTTGAATTAGACTTTATTATAAGTGTGGAAATAATTGAATATATTATATATACCTAGCTATGTATTTAATAAATAGAATTCATTGAATAAATTGCGGCGAGGCAAATTTGAAATATGTATAATTGAATTAAGCTGAAAGAAAGACAACAATTAATTTTAAATCCAGAAACATTAAATATATTAATAATTATTCCTTTGCCTCTCCCTCCCCTCTTCTAATTAAAATTAAATATTCAATTCTCTTTTCTCCGGGCAATTATCCTTGAAATTGTCTTCCAGAGATGCACATATTTTTTTAATTTTATGTTTTTATTTCAGATCCTATACGATTATTTTTTTTATTATTATTTTCCTATTTATTTTTTATAATGTTTATCAATATGAACGAATGTGGTCAAATTGGTGTACGAGTAAACAAATATACACATAATATGTGGAGCACTAGAAAGATAGAAGTACAAAAACTGGATGGGGGGTGGGGATGGATGTGGGGGTGCAGGAGGTGGGGTGCAGTTGTGGGGGATCCGGGGGTGGGAGGCGCAGTTGGGGTGGGGTGGGGCGGACTGGGGGTGCAGTGGTGGGGGCGAGGTGTGTGGTTGGGGGGGGGGGTCAGGGGTTACCGTGCATCGCTCGGTGCCTCCAGGTACTATATATAAATATAGAATCGGGTTCTCGAAAACGGCTCTAACAATTTTGCTAAAAATTGGTGTAGGTACTTATAAAGTCTCATGAGTTATTAGTCGTCTATAAATTTTAATCTGATTGAAATAAAGGAAGGTGGTGTATATTAGTCATGTCGCAAAATAAATATTTTAATCGTTCATATCTCGAACCTTGAAATTTGAAACTTAAGCTATCTATAGAGGCTACAAGAAGTATAACAAGATTTTGGCTAAAATAGAAGAACCGGGAGTTGATGTTTACGTACGTAAGAATGTACCCCCGGTGCGTTTGGCAACCATAAATCTCAGAGCTACTAAATTCGAAACTTAAGCTCGATATAGGCTAGAAGGAGTACAGCAAGTTTTTGGCTGAAATTTGAACACCGTAAGTGGACATTTACACGAGCTAGCTCAAAAACTAGTGTGAATATCGAAACCAAATTTGACAGGTAGTTTTGGTCCAGTGAGATTAAGAGCTGATTAGATTTTGGAGCATATCGACCTAAAGTTAAGGGGGGTCGAGGGGGGGGGGGTGTTAAAAAGTAAAAATCTAGGTCGTTTGAGCACACTCAACCAAATTTTGTATACATAATCAGTGGGTCCCAGGAGTCTAAAAATGCAAATAACCAACCCCCCCCCCTTACATGATTATAAATAATTTTATTAAATATTAAATATAAGTGAGGGGCCAGGTTGTATGGTAAAGCCAAGTGGATGGCCACATCAGAACACGTCAGCTTAATTTTCATCAAAATCGTTTGAGCCATTTTTGAGATATTTCAAAAACACTTTTTTCATCCACGATTACAATACTTGGCCATACCCCAAGGGCGGAGGGGGCGACCCCCCCCATACAAGCCCGTGCCTGGCGGGAGTGCAAAACGCCGCACGCAGATGCCAAAAAACGGCGGCCAAATCGACAGGGAATTTATAACAATTTTTTGTAAAAAAATTAAAAAAACATCGTCCCCCCCCCCCCCCCCCCGCTTGGACAATTTGATCGCGACACACTTTCGAGATAAAAGTAGATCTTATATACATCAGGCACCTTATATACATTCTCCCCCCCCCCCATAAAAAATTCCTGGATCCGCCCTTGCCATACCCTGTATAATAAAGTAAAAATTATACTCTTATATTAATGATATTATAAAAGAAAATAAATATATTTTAATATTATGAGCAGATTTTGCGAAATTTTGAAATTTCTCAAAAAATAGGAGTAAAATCTCGTATGTTCTCATCAATAAGAAAGAATTTATTTCTATTATATAATATGATTTATGTAAAATGTAATAATTTTAATAATAATAATAATATAAGATGATAAATCGTCTAGAATGAATTTTATAATAGAACTTTGTCCCTTGGTAGGGAAGATTCTTTATTTTTACTTTTTTAAATGAAGTTAGTGAGAAAGTGTTTCGCAATGCGGATAAATTACAGCATACACACATCTCATCTATATTCTCTCTTTTCTTGGGGCGTAAGTAAACTCCTTTAAATTGCCAATATAAGTATATATAAAAAAAACAAAAAAAACCCTAAAAATATTAGGATTCTCACCCGACTGAGTTTTGCCATATATCATAATATCTTCCATTACTAATAAATATAATTTGAAGATTATTTATTTATTTTTGTAAGATAAATAAAAGAAAATGAAATATAATAAATCAACAAAAACACTTGTGTAAAAAAAGGCAAAGTTCGATTAATAAAAACCGTTTGCCAAAAAAAGTAGTGAGATCTAATGTGTTGCCAAGTTCAATATCATCAATGTATTAAATGAGTCTATAAATATATTAGTAATTTCAATTACAACGCATGTTTTTCATTTCACATGTCGATCTATATTTATTATATTCACATTTTTAGTTGAAATTATTTTCCTAAAACTTGGCTTTTACTCATTAAATTATCTACTCTTATTAAACGAGCAAAAATTGTATATATATATATATATATATATATATTTATATTATTGTATTTGTATCTCGGTTCTATTTTTAAAACGGCCCTACCGGTTTTGATGAAACCAGCTCTATTAACAAGTTTTGAGGATGAGAAAACGATCTGGCTAGGTCTGGACCTCATCAAAATTCATCTTAATGGATTTTTTCTTAATTAAAGTAATTATTGATAGATGAAAATCTCAATAAAAAAAAATGATTTGCCGCGTATCAGATTAGAATCTGAGGCCTCTTGCATCAGAGGCAGAGTCTATACCAGTAGACCATAGAACTATTTTAAAAATCTTTGCTTTTTACTTTTACTAAAATGAATATTTTTGAATTAGACTTTATTATAAGTGTGGAAATAATTGAATATATTATATATAGCTATATGTATTTAATAAATAGAATTCATTGAATATATTGCGGCGCGGCAAATTTGAAATATGAATAATTGAATTAAGCTGAAAGAAAGACAACAATTAATTTTAAATCCAAAAACATTAAATATATTAATAATTATTCATTGCCCCCCCCCACTCTTCTAATTAAAATTAAATATTCAATTCTCTTTTCTCCGGGCAATTATCCTTAATTATATATTATATGTATGTATTTTATAAATAGAATTTATTGAATAAATTGCGGCGCGAAATAGAATCTCAAATTATATCTATTTAAACTTTATAATAAAACATTTATATTTATTCTCTGTTACTAATAAAACATCAATAAAGCAGCCACATGGGGGTCCAGGGGCGAAGAATCTTCCTAGCAAAAGACCCGCCAAAGGCGGGCCTTGAAGCTAGTATAAAATATAATTTGACCTTCTTTTATTTATTTATTTATTTATTTTAGTCGAATAAATAAAGGAAAATTAAATATAAATAGGAGACGGATTTTTTTTAATATATGGAAAGATATGGGAATATGGATGGATGTATCCCCTTGAAAAAGAGGTCATCCTTTTATAGGATTATTTTTGAAGGGTGAGAGAGATAGGCAGGGGTTTTGGAGGTGTGGTGGGGGTAGGGGGTGGCTGATAGGGAAAATCAGAGGGTGTTTTGAATACAAGCAGTAAGCAAAGGGATAAATAGAATCGAGAGAGAAAGAGGAAATTAAATCCATTTCATACTCAAAATGATTTCTGTTCGTCTGAATCCGGGAATGGGGATTCCCCCGCCCCAAACTCCCCACTTTCATTCTGAACACAGCCACAAAGATAATAAAATCCGTTTTCTTTGCCTTTTAAAGATTCAAAAATGAAATTCAAATAAGGTTTTGTTTGTTCAACAATTAAACTGAAAATAAAATTAAATAGAAATAAAAATGATTAATTATTACTTATCTTTTAATTATTTGATAAACAATTATATCTTATTATATTAAAAGAGTAATTCTTGTATATAAATAGAATCGGTTTCTCGGAAAACGGCTCTAATGATTTGGATGAAATTCACGGGTTAGGAGGGTTTTGTGTTAGCGATTCGATCTGTCACGGTCTCATCTTCGGCTAAGTTGTTTTTGATGGATTTTTTGTTAATTGAAATAATTATTCACAGGTGGTTGTTCCGATGTATGTATAATTACATTTTTATTCCATTTCCTTTTAATAAATACTTGTTTTTTTTTTTAATTTTAAATCCCACAAAAAGATCATTACAAATATTATTTTATATTATATATATGCATTTATTAAAAACCTTGGCAATTTAATTGATGAACTCAAAAATTGTTATTTAATTAAAAAAAATAATTATACGATATTTATTTATGTAACTATATACCTACACATAATCTGTGGGCCCCTAGAAGGCTAGAAATGCAAAAACTGGGGGCGGAGGTGACGGAGGGGGAATGAATGTGGGGGGTGAGAAGCAGTGGTGGGGGTTTCGGGGGTGGGGAGAGGTGGGGATTAGGGGTGAAGGTGGGAAGCAGTGATGGAGTGAGGTGCGGGGTTTCGGGGGCGGGTGTGGGGTGAGGGTTAATATATAGCTTTTAGCTGAAGCAAAAAGTTATCGAGCATCGCTCGGTTGGCCAGGTACTTATTTATTAAATGAGCAATTCTTGTATATAGGTATATCGAATCAGTTTCTCGAAAACGGCTCTAAAGATTTCAATGAGCATAATGGATTAGTGGGTTTTGGGGTCGACAATTCGACCGAAAATGACGTTTTCGAGATACCGATTTTAAAAAATATATAGTACAAAAAATACTCATTTATTATTATAAAAAATGATAGTTAATAAGCAAAGTGAATTTAAACAAATTTCAGATTTTTATTTAGCAGTAGAATTTATTTATTTATTTAATATTTTTAGTAGATTATTATTATTATATAAAGCTTAGTAAAAGTGAAAGTTAATTAATTTTATATTATTGTTTGTTATAGCGACAAATTTAGTTTGAGCTCCAGTTTAATTATTCATTATACTTTTGATGCTTTATCAAGAAAACAAATAAATAAATTATTATCAAATTGAAACGAAAGTGTACCTAATTTTCCTTTTATATGGTAGATATATATCTGATTTGAAAGTTTTATTTGTTTGACTTTTTGCGACAAGTTTAGTAGTAGGTAGTTTATTAGAGGTAGGGTTGGTTTAAATCGAGTGGGGGTTTTAGAGGGGGGGGGGTAAGATATGAAAACTTTGTCCCTTTCTCGTTTAACTAATAAATAGAGAATTTCAATTTGCTATTATATTATTTATTATTCCTTATTGACCCAGCCAGGGTGGCTTTGTCTGCCTCAAGGGGTCTTTGTGTGTGTGTGTGTGTGTCTGTCCACTTTATTTGTAAACACACCTGTAATGTTATGATTTAGACACCTGTTAATTAAAAACAAACAAAAATTTCTTAATTTCAATATAATATATTAATATTTGTTATAACCTATTAGTGGGTTTTAAAATTAAAAAACTAATTAATAAATAAAAGATAATTGAAAAAAATGTAAACAAACTTTTTTTATTGAGATTTTTCATCTATCAATAATTACTTTAATTAAGAAAAGATCAATTAAGATGAAATTTGTCGAGGTCCAGACCTAGCCAGATCGTTTTTTCATCCTCAAAACTTGTTAATAGAGTTGGTTATCATCAAATATCGGTAGAGCCGTTTTCAAAATAGAACTAAGATACAAATATATATAAATATATAAACAATTTTTGCTCGTTTAATTAGAGTAGATAATATAAAAAATAAATTAAAGTGGCCATCCACATAACTTTAACATACACCCCTGACCATCTCTTATATTTCTTTATTTTTAACCCCCCCCCTTTTTTCCTCCTTTATAATCCCATAAAGAAATAATGAATCTCTTTTTTATCATTGGACTATTTCTAAGTAAGCTTCAGCTAAATAGATTTGGAAATTAAAAATTTTATAAAAAAGTCCTACCCGCATTTTGGCCTCATTACTAGTTAATAATATCTCTTTTTAAATATTAGACTCTTGAAACTATAGTCTAAAGCAAATAAATTACCTATATATAATGTATATATGGGGCATTCCACCCCAAATCGGATGGTTTGAAAAAAATTTAATTTTTGATTTCCTTCATATTTTTACACTTTTTTAGTACCCATCAAAGATCTCTTCCTGATAAATTTAAAAAAAAATTTTGATCACCGGCTTAAAAGATAAAGAATTTTTGCTTTTTAGCTTATAACTTCTTAAAAAATGACTCAAATTCAAAAAAAAATTTGAAATTTTTTTTTAATAAACTTTTTAGAAAAAAATACAAAAATTGCGTGGTTCAAAAAAATAGAACTATCAATATAAGTTGTAGACTCTTTAATCGATTTGTACTGGACCCTATTATAACCTTATGATATATTTAATCAAATTATTTATAATCATGTAGGGGAGGGGGGTTAATTTTTGCATTTTTAGACTCCTGGGATCCCACTGATTATGTATACAAAATTTGGTTGAGTTTGATCAAATGGCCAAGATTTTTATTTTTTGACCCCCACCCACATTTTGGGAGGTTAGTTTTTGCATTTTTAGACTTCTGGGGTCCCACTGATTATGTATACAAAATTTGGGTGAGTTTGTTCAAATGGCCTAGATTTTTTATTTTTTAACCCCCTCCACCCCCCTTAATTTTGGGTCGATATGCACCAAAATCTAATCGGCTCTTAATCTCAATGGACCAAAACTACCTGTGAAATTTGGTTTCGATATTCACACTAGTTTTTGAGCTAGCTCGTACACAAAAATTTGGTAACGCACAGACTAACAGACATTTTGACAAAACAATTATTATTTCAAAAAATATAATTTTTTCGATGTTCACTTATTAGAGCTTTTTTGTAGAGCGAAATGCCATTGTTTTGCTCAATTTTTCTAATCAAAATAGTTTCAAGTTTTTTTGAGATATTTCGAAGAAAATAAGGAAAAGAAACCACTTTTTTAATGCACGATTACAATACTTGACCATACCCTGTATGGTAAAGTAATAAAGGGGCTGGGGGGGGGGTAAGATATGAAAACTTTGTCCCTTTCTCGTTTAACTAATAAATAGAGAATTTCAATTTGCTATTATATTATTTATTATTCCTTGTTGACCCGGCCAGGGTGGCTGGCTTGCACTTTGTCTGCCTCAAGGGGGGGTATTTGTGTGTGTGTGTCTGTCCATCGTTTGACAAAGTTCCGTCATTAGCCCCCCTCTCTCTCAGTTTCGAATTTACGTCAACCTAGCCCACACTTGTAGCTCAAGTTGCTTCAGATGAGATTCTGTTCACAAGTTGACCCTAATGACCCCCCCACCACCTTCTCATTCAGCGCTTAATACCCACCCACTTCCGGTATATATATAATCCCACTTTCCTTTAGGCCAACAACATTCAAGTTTAATCGAGAAACGAACCATAGAACGATATATTTATATGGGGGTATTCCACACCAAATCAGACTGTTTGAAAAGATTTAATTTTTGATTGCCTTCATTTTTTGATATATTATAGTACCCATCAAAAAACACTTCCTGGTAAAATTTGAAATTTTTTTGATCTCCGGTTTAAAAGATATCGAATTTCGGTATTTTGCTTATAACTTCTTCAAAAATGGACAAAATTTAAAAATAAATTTTTTTAACTTTTTTTTTATATACTTTTTAGAAAAAAAATACAAAAAAAATATTTAAAGTGTTTTTATATGCGATTTTTTAAGTTTAAAAAATTTTAATCTTGTTGTTTGAGGCATTCCATGCCAATTTTTTGATTTCCTTCATTTTTAACCGACTTTAAAAAAGGAGGAGGTTCTCTATTCCACTGAATTTTTTTTTGTGCCTATGTTACCTCATATCTCCGCCAATTGTCAACCGATTTTGAAAAAAATTTTGCATTGGGTCCAGTCTAGCTTCCGATTGGTCCCATTGTTTTTCGATTTTTTTTCATAGTTATTAGACCTTTTTTATTAGGTTTGTTTAGACCTAACCTCTTTGTTTATGAAACGATTTCGATGGTTCTTTTTTTATTCGAAAGGGGGTGTCTTAGGGATGGTGTCATATTAATTTGGTCAAGTTCTGATGATATAATCACTATTAATAACATCACTAAAAAAGAGAAAAATAAAAATAATTTTTAAGAAAAAAATAAAAACCGACTTCAAAAAATTAAATGTAACAAATAAACTACACTAAAAGGTATAAAATAATTATTATCTTATTTAGTTACAACTAAAACGGCGAAATATTAACACGAAATTACTTTTTTCGGATAAAAAAAGAACCATTGAAATCGGTTCATAAACAAAGAAATTAGGCCTGAACAAACCTAATAAAAAAGGTCTAATACCAATGAAAAAAAAATGGGACCAATCGGAAGCTAGACTGAACCCAATGCAAGTTTTTTTTCAAAATCGGTTCACACTTTGCGGAGATATGAGGTAACATAGACCCCAAAAAAAAAATTCAGTCGAATAGAGAACCTCCTCATTTTTTGAAGTCGGTTAAAATAATAGAAAAAAAAAATTATTTAAAGTGTTTTTATATGGCATTTTTGAGTTTGAAAATTTTAATCTTGTTGTTTGAGGCATTCCACGCCAATCGGGCAGTTTGAAAAAATTTAATTTTTGATTTCCTTCATTTTTTGACATTTTTTAGTATCCATCAAAAAACTCTTCCTGGTAAATTTTGGTTTTTCACTCATAACTTCATCAAAAATGGTACAAATTTTATTTTTATTTTTTTACAAACTTTTTAGAAAAAAATACCAAAAAAAAATTATTTAAAGTGTTTTTATATGCAATTTTTGAATTTGAAAATTTTAATCTTGTTTTTTGAAACTGTATGTATACTCTTCGATTTTTTTGATAATTTATTTTATTTATTTATTTATTTTATTCATTCTACAATTTTTAATACCTGGTTGATAGTGGACCAATTATAATTATCTAATATTTTTTTTCGATTTTTGAAAATTTAGAAAAAAATTTATTCGCTATTAGCCATTATTAAAACCACTTTTTGGTATTGAGTTCTCTTTTTTTTACTTTACCATACAGGGTATGGTCAAGTATTGTAATAACGTGCATGAAAAAAAGGGGGTTTTTCCTTTTTTTTTCAAAATATCTCAAGAATGACTTAAACTATTTTGATTTATAAAAAATTGAGCAAAACCATGGCATTTTGCTCTACAAAAAAGCTATTATAAGTGAACATCGAAAAAATTATATTTTTCGAGATAATAGTTGTTTTGTCAAAATGTCTGTTAGTCTAGTCTGTCCGTTACCAAATTTTTGTGGACGAGCTAGCTCAAAAACTAGTGTGAATATCGAAACAAAATTTCACACCTAGTTTTGGTCCATTGAGACTAAGAGCTGATTAGATTTTTGTGCATATCGGCCCAAAATTAAGGGGGGGGGGGGGTAAAATTAAAAAATCTAGGCCATTTGAGCAAACTCAACCAAATTTTGTATACATAATCAGTGGGACCCCAGAAGACTGAAAATCCAAAAACTAACCCTCCTCCCCTACATGATTATAAATAATTTTATTAAATATTAAATATAAGTGAGGGGCCAGGTTGTATGGTAAAGTCAAGTGGATGGCCACATCAGAACAAGTCAGCTTATTTTTTTTTTAGTTATTTTGAATTGATTTTTATCGTTAACAGGTGTTTAAAATAAATAATTAGTTTGTTTAAAGAAAATCAAAATCAAAAATAGTAATATCATAGGATCACAATCAACCCAGTCTTAAAATAGAATCGAAGTTTTAAATAAAAAAATATCAAAAAATCGACCATACATTTTCACCTGGCATTAACACGAGACTCTAAAAATTATTGATAATGATTTTTAACTTTGTCCCCCCCCCCATCTAATAATATGTGAAGATAAAAAACAGAGAGTGGATTGTAAATGCAGATTGTATTTATCTCTTGTTGATCCCGAATGATGTCGCTTTATGTTAATAGAAACGTTTCCTGAATATAAATAAAGATAAGGAGACACCCAGGCCACCATCATCATACATCATACATCATACATATGGCCATCCATATGCCCTTCACACACTACACACACACACAACAACTGGCTTTCTCCTTGCTCTTTATTTATTCTATTCTCTCTACTAGCCTTAGATATGTTTAAATCTATATATATATATATATATATATATATATATATATATATTACCACATAGGACAATATGGAATAATGTCAAGAAAAAGAAATATATTCTATTATAATAAAAAAATATATATATGGTATATATAAATATTTGATAAATGACCAAATTTCAGAATTCAATTTTTAGCAAATATAAAAAAATAATAAAAAATATTACTAAAACAAACCAAAAATAAACTGCAACGGATCGTTGCTAAACATTATCCAAATTCATTTGAAATATTAATATATTTATTCCTTTATTATTAATCAGATATCACTTGCAATTTGTAGTTCATGTTGACTTTAATTCAAAAATCAAGCTTGAGTTGTTTACCAAAAAGAATTTAGTCTTTTTGATTTTAAGTCGATTCTTCCACGTTTTCAGTAGAGATTGCCATTAATAGTCAAAACATCATAAATGGAATGCAATAAGGTTATTCCTCTAGTATTAGATAAGAATCCATCGTTATTTTTGATTTTATGTCGATTCCTCCATGTCTTCAGCAATGGTTACCAATAATTAATTGAATGTAATGGAAGGCAACCCAAAGGTAGCGAGGAAAGAAAAATTAACACATATAAAATAAGGTGTAATTTATTGGAATCCTTCCTCCTTTCCTTTCAAACCGACGTTTCGGAGGATTTTTCCTCCTTCTTCAGGGTTTCAAAGGGTCAATGAATGAAGGAAAAATTTTATTTGTTTCATTCATTGACCCTTTGAAACCCTGAAGAAGGAGAGAAAATCCTCCGAAACGTCGGTTTGAAAGGAAAGGAGGAAGGATTCCAATAAATTACACCTTATTTTAAATGTGTTAATTTTTTCTTTCCTCGCTACCTTTGGGTTGCCTTCCATTACATTCAATTAAAGTTTCGACCAGTCCGTCTCTCTCCAGAGAAAATTTCGTAGCAAAATAGGTTACCAATAATAATCGAAACGTCAAAAACTTAATGTAGAATTTTTATTCCTCAAGTATTAGATGAGATCAATCGCTATTTTTGGTTTAAAGTCGATTCCTCTATGTCTTAAGCAAAGGTAACGGATAAGAAAACAACGCAGTTGCTATGGTTACTATAAAATTTCTCCCAAATTTTTAGCATTTCACAGAGAAAGCCTATCCATTCTTACTTAAGCAAGGTTAAATTAGCTATATTAAAACGATCAAATGAATAAATTTTAAAGAATTTAAAATTAAAAAAAGTACTATCTTACTCTAGAGTAAAGTACTTTAAAATATAATTTTACTAAAAACTTTATTTATCCTTTTTTGTGGTCCCCAAGGTACTTAATTAGGATATTAAATTTCATCAAAATTGATTAAGTCATTTTCAAGATATTTAGAAAA
Source organism: Forficula auricularia (assembly GCA_024734495.1). Taxonomy (NCBI): domain Eukaryota; kingdom Metazoa; phylum Arthropoda; class Insecta; order Dermaptera; family Forficulidae; genus Forficula; species Forficula auricularia. The sequence continues at coordinate 68,046 of JALMQS010000293.1, read as the reverse complement.
ACTAAAAAAGTACTGAAATAAAGTACTAATGTTTGTGGGCCGATATGTACCAAAACTAATCAGCGCTTCATTTTGTTAAAGTAATGGTAGGTTTTCAATTTCATTTCAATCGGTGCAACGGTGTGGAAAAATCGTGGGCCAAATAAACGATAACATCCATCCATCCGCACGCACTAAATGAAAAAATCGCACTTTTTGGCCTCTCGACGAGACCCCATGCAATTTTTGGCAAAACCGTCACGCGCTAAAATTCAACCTAATTGAATACTACAATTTGTGACTTTTATTGAGAACCTGGGTTCCGTAATCTTAACCTGAGGACCCTTTGAAGTCTCGCTTGCCGCGAGACCGATTACAATACTTTACCCATGCTTCGCATTGGATAAAGTAAAAAACTCACCCGGTAACTATATGTATAATCAATTGAATTATATCACGATCAGAGTTTTTTTACTATTTATTTAAATAAATATTTGGTTTGTTTTGATTTCCTTTCCAGCTTGTTGTTGTTTACTTCAAGATAGCTATGTAGAATAATATTATGTCTTCAATCAAAAAATCATATGAATTGTATTGGATCAACTCGGATCAGGACATAATTCAATTGGTTTTTGAAATTAATTCCACATTAATATTTTTTATTATATTAGAATTTTTTGTTGGAGAAGATGAGTAAATCGATATATACGAGTATGAAATAATTCAAGTAAGTTAAAATCGATTTCTTTTTAGCTTTTTTTTTATAGAGATTTCGGCAATTCTATGGTAACTGTGGCTCCGGGATCTGACGATGGATTCTTATAGTACTCTTCAAAATAAGACGAAAATGAAGAATACCATTTTTTGAGATTTCGCTTAGTTTTCGAGTTTAAAAAATACTGTTTTTTTTTATTTTTTTTATTTTTCAATTGTTTTTATATAGAAACCACGGAAACCATGGAATCACGGGTCGTGAAGGAATTAATGTAATTTTTTTAAAAAAAAACCGCTTGAATTTCATTAATTACATAATTATTTAAAAGAAGAAAAAATATTGAAATTATCTAAATTAGTGTGTAAAGAGGATGTCTAAAGACCAGTTGTATGTCCGCTGGTAAACTCTTTGTAAAAGTTGACAAAGGGTAAAGCCTTACAATTCACCTTGTACCGGCCGTGTGGCCAATCAGATGACACGCCATTTCATCTAATTGGCCATCCCACCCGGCACAAGGTGAATTCTAAGGTTTTACCCTTTGTCGGCTTTTACAAGAGTATACCAACAGATTTACATCTGCCCCAGTGACATTTTGTAAAATATTGAATAAAATGTAAATATAAACAAACAATATACTATATAGATTAGTCCAGATTAATTTGCCGCAACGCTGACGTAATGCCGCCGACAGGGAGCGCCGTCGGCATATTTGCGGCAAATTTGAAATATAATCGTAATTTGGACTCAAATTTTGAAATGAAACACTCCAATTGATTTTAAATTAAGAAACATTAAATATATTGATAATTATTCCTCCTCCCCGCCCCCTTCACCACTCAAAAATTAAATATTCAATTTGCTTTTCTTTGCGCACAGAAAGAGCGCACGCCCGAGTTTCTCATGGCCATACTGGAGCAGCCTGTCATACAAACAACACCTGATCTCTTTTAAATATTTGGAGCCTTATATCGATTATCGATCCCAAATTTAAAAAAATGATATAATATAATTCTCCTCCTCACACGATCCCACTTATTTAAATAAATCTACATATTTCCACACAAAAAATATCACAATGCTGTAGATTATAGAAATAAGAAATACTCCCAGATTCATATCTAGATTCTCATTTCTGTAGCTGTGTCAGGACGAAAATGAGGCGAAACTTTTAAGAGAGTATGTATTTTCGGGAGTTTACAGGTATACATTTGGAGTGTGGTTTTTTAAGAGGAATAAAATTTTTGGACCGAGACGCCGCCCGCCAGGGTACCAGCCCGGAGGGCCGAGCTTCGAGGGCGTGCCGAAGGCACTCACGAAAAGCTCATAAAGATATAGCAACGCAGTTTGGTTTAAATCAAAAAATGAATATTGATTTAAAAATAATTAGTAAATGCCCAAAAAAATTCGAATATGTAAAAGTCGTTGCCGGTTCGGTTAAGATATATACAGTTCGGCTCAGGTTCGACTCGTATATCTTCATTTCGGGGTGGCTTTTAGGAGATTAGGTTGACGTTAGCTTAAAAACCAGCCCGAAATGAAAATATGCCAGAACCGAGCCGAACTGAATATATCTTAACCGAACCTTTCAAAATTCGTTCGGGAACCCATTTTTTTACTTTACCATACAGGGTATGGCCAAGTATTGTAATCGAGCAATGAAAAAAGTGTTTTTTTTCCTTCTTTTTTTCGAAATATCTCAAAAACGGGTGAAACTATTTTGATTACAAAAATTGAGCGAAACCAAGGGATTTCGCTCTACAAAAAAGCCTTTATAAGTAAACATCGATAAAATTATATTTTTCGAGATAATGATTGTTTTGTCAAAATGTCTGTTAGTCTGTACGTTATCAAATTGTTTTGGACGAGCTAGCTCAAAAACTAGTGTGAATATCGAAACCAAATTTCACACGTAGTTTTGGTCCATTGAGATTAAGAGCTGATTAGATTTTGGTGCATATCTACCCAAAATTAAGGGGGTTGGGAGGGGGGATAAAAATGAAAAATCTAGGCCATTTGAGCAAACACAACCAAATTTTGTATACATAATTAGGGGACCCCCAGAAGTCTAAAGATGCAAAAACTAACCGCCAAAAATGGGGGGGGGGTCAAAAAATGAAAATCTTTACCATTTGCCAAACTCAACCAAATTTTGTATACATAATCAGTGGGACCCCAGAAGTCTAAAAATACGAAAACTAACAGCCCAAAATGGGGGGCGGTGTATGGTCAAAAATGAAAATCTAGGCTCTTGTACCAAACTCAACCAAATTTTGTATACATAATCAGTGGGCCCCCCAGGAGTCTAAAAATGCAAAAACTAACCCCTCCCCCTACATGAATATCAATAATTTTATTAAATATTAAATATACGGAGGGGCCAGTTTGTATGGTAAAGTCAAGTGGATGGCCACATCAGAACACGTCAGCTTATTATTTTTTATGTACATTCTCAAAAACAGTTTATTAAATCTAAGCCATAATTTGCTAAAATTTAAATTTAATTTTTTTGTTTTTTTATTATAGGCAAATAAAATGTGGATTATTCTATGACGTCATCACAGCCCATAAACTAAATTTATTTTATAAGAAAAAATTGAAAATTTTTTGAAAAATATGAAATAAAATAATAATTATAATAAAATAAATTCAATTTAATCTACTTAAACTGTTAACAATTAAAATTTTATTCTATTATTTTAATTAAATAGTTTTTTATTTATTTCAAACCAAATGAGCGGGAACATGAATATGGAAGCATACAAATTCGAAAGTACCCAAAATCATGGACCACCCTATTGTGTAGCTTATACGTAAATCCTGCACTATAAAAATTTTAAGAAAAAATATAAAAACCGACTTCAAAAAATTAAATGCAACAAATAAAATACACTAAAAGGTATAAAAATAATTATTATCTCATTTAGTTACAACTAAACGACGAAATATTAACATGAAATTACTTTTTGAAGTCGGTGCCAAACATATACCTTTTATGAATCGCACTCGGCGGATCTTACTTAGTACGTTTGGCGGATACGCTCGCTTATAGGTATAGTTTGTTTGGTACCGAATTCAAAAAGTAGTTTCGTGTTAATATTTCGTCGTTTAGTTGTAACTAAATAAGATAATAATTATTTTATACCTTTTAGTGTATTTTATTTGTTGCATTTGGTTTTTTGAAGTCGGTTTTTATTTTTTTCTTAAAAATTTTTTGACATATTTTAGTATCCATCAAAAAACTCTTCCTGGTAAATTTTGAAATTTGTTTGATCTCCCGTTTAAAGTTATCGAATTTCGGCATTTTGCTTATAACTTCTTCAAAAATGGACAAAATTAAAAATAAAAATTTAATTTTTGTTTTTTATATACATTTTAGAAATAATTTTTAAGAAAAAAATAAAACCGACTTCATAAAAAAGGTATAAAATAATTATTATCTAATTTAGTTACAACTAAACGACGAAATATTAACATGAAATTACTTTTTGAAGTCGGTGCCAAACATATACATTTTATAAATCGCACTCCAGGGATCTTACTTAGTACGGTTGGCGGGTATACGCTCGCTTATAGGTATAGTTTGTTTGGCAACCGACTTCAAAAAATAATTTCATGTTAATATTTGGTCGTTTATTGTAACTAAATAAGATAATAATTATTTTATACCTTTTAGTGTATTTTATATTTGTTGCATTTAATTTTTTGAAGTCGGTTTTTATTTTTTCTTAAAAATTTTTATTTTTCTCTTTTTAGTGATGTTATTAATAGTGATCATATCATAAGAACTTGACCAAATTAATATGGCACCATCCCTAAGACACCCCCTTTCGGATAAAAAAAGAACCATCGAAATCGGTTCATAAACAAAGAGGTTAGGTCTAAACAAACCTAATAAAAAAGGTCTAATAACTATGAAAAAAAATCGAAAAAAATGGGACCAATCGGAAGCTAGACTGGACCCAATGCAAAAAAAAATTTCAAAATCGGTTGACAATTGGCGGAGATATGAGGTAACATAGGCACAAAAAAAAAAAAAAAACAAATTCAATCGAATAGAGAACCTCCTCCTTTTTTGAAGTCGGTTAAAAAGAGAACCCTATCCCGTATAGCACAGAGACCAAAAAAAACCAAAATGCAACTTGTTTGATTGGTTGAATTATAGTCATTATTTAGTTTTATTTAAGTTGAATTACAGTTTCAAAACGTTAGTTATGTCTCGTTTTGCAGGTGTGTTGTATTATCGTTAAATGATAGGGTCGCACAAACTTCAAAATATTTGGGATACTTTCACTCAAGATGAGTGTCAAAACTTAATAAGTGCGTTGCCCAAAAGAATTCAAGCAGTAATTAAAAATAAAGGCGACGTCACACAGTGGTAAAGTTTTATTTTGTATGTTTTCCTTGTTTTTAACAAATAAAAAATAATTTTAAGTTAAATGTTACAATAAAATGTTTTAAATTGTTTAAAATGTTGTTCCAAACGATAATAAAAATAAATATTTAAATTAAATTTACCGTGAATTAGCATAATTTTATTTAAAAAGAAAAAATATTGGTGGGCCAATTGAGATGGGACAGGGCTCGTATAAAATGTTGATTTGAAAGTTTTTTTCTCGAGAGTAGCAGAATTTTTATATATTGAATGAGACAATAAAAGAGTGTGTCTTCTGCTGGAATTAGAAATTTTATTTATTTATAACGAGACTATAGTTTCGAGGGCTTTGCCCTCTTCATCAGTCTATTACAATGGATTCACAGGAATTAATTCAAACCCATTTTTAATTCCTGTGAAGGCAAAAGCCCTCGAAACTATAGTCTCGTTATAAATAAATAAAATTTATAATTCCAGCAGAAGACACGCTCTTTTATTGTCTCCTTCAATCTAAAATGGTGATTATTGATAGCGACTAAACGACATTAGGTATAAGTGAATAAAACACACGTTTATTAGATGTAATGTAATTTAATATAAAATATATACTTGATAAAAGAAGTTAGGAGTGTGTTACAATTGCGATTTGCAAGGTGTCAGAACAAAGGAGTCATGGAATAGATTAAAGAGAAACGACAGACAGACAGACTGGCTCTTTTGCATGCCTACGCCATCTCGCGGCTTGTCACATAAGTTCCATCAATTATTGTATATTATTAAAGAATTGTGTAATTATTCATTATATTAATCAAATCAAAGAAATATAAAATTATAAATAAACAGTTGCAAATTGGTAACAAAAATATCGGCGACAACCTTTTAGTAACGGTTGCTTTATAATCTTTGCGAATATAATTTGACGATAATACAACACAGCTGCAAAACGAAAAAAAAAACGAGACATAACTACCGTTTTGAATCTGTAATTCAACCTAATTAAAACTATATAATGACTATAATTCAACCAATCAAAAAAGTTGGATTTTGGTCTTATTTTGGTCTCTGTGCTATACGGGTATTCGTACACCCCTCGAGCGAGATCGTTCTTCTCTGTGTGTTTCAAGTTGAATGAAACGAAACAGACATGATCTCAGGCACGGGTTACAATTTTGTTTTTTTTGTTTTTCGACACATTTAGAAATCCTTTTAACACCCACCCCCTCTTTATTCTCATCCCAAGTGAAGTTCGTGCTCTTGCAATTCAAGTAGGATATTAAAAATAAGAAGAAGAAGTAGAGAAGGAATATAAAAAAAAGCAAATAACCTGTCAATAGGAGAGAGAGAGAGAGCAGATGATCGATTTTATACTTTCTCCATCTCTGTTTCTTTATTCGTTTAGGGTGAATAGGTGAAAAAGAGAGAGAGAGAGAAAGTAGTAAAAGATTAAATAGATATAATAAAATTTGAAGTTTATTTTATAGTCCCAAGTCTGGATGGAGAGTGATTTAGAGAGAGAGAGTACGATTTTTCATATCATAAAACTAGGAATTGAATTAAAAAGCTGAAAATGGGAAGAATTAATTAAACATTTAGGGCCAGTTTCATAGAAAAAAAAAAAAAAAAAAAAATAGAAATGGATCGATTGATTATTGAAAACCAATCGACTTGATTGGGGAATAATGGAATTGAAATAATTATCGGAAAAGAGGTTTTTTTTATCTAATTAGATTTTTCCTCTTATTAAATCAAGGACTAAAGATGAATAAGGACACTCGATGGTGGAGAAGTAATCTCCGGAATCGAAGCAAAAATACAATGTATAAATTAATTAATGTAAAATAATTGGTTTAATAAAATTTATAAAAAAAAATAATAATCCACGGCTTACTCAACTCTAGGTTGAGAGTTACCCTGGAGTTCTAAGCAATATGAATTTCTTATTTTTAGGATAAATAAACTGAATTTGCTTCTTTCCAGTAATTTATTTTGTTTTTCAAATGGTTATTCCAAAAATTTCGAGAGCGTTTCAGCATCTCTTCCTCAGTGGAAACTGTGGGACCACACAATAGGCAAGTCAGTGAGTTGTTATAATTACAGGTGTCAAAAAAGTACTCACCCACTCCCCGACCAATGTGCCGACTCCATCAGTTTGTACAGAACATTGATAAAAAGCTCGATCACCCAACACACACATACATATATATACAAATTTAAAATGAGACAACATACGGATATACAATTATTTACATCTCTTTATAATAAAGTCCAATGAAATTTGAAAATCGAAAAATGGTCAGCACCAGAGCTGGTTTAAATTTAACTAACTAATTACTGTTAATGACCAGTCGAACTGAGGGTCATAATTTTGATTTTGAAAATTTTAATATAATTGACTATGAAAAAAATAAAATAAAACGTTTTTTCAAGGAATCGTGTTTCATCCAACAAAGCCTAAAAAACACGGTAAATTACAAGGTAGACACGGGCTTTTTAATGAGGGAATACAAAATTTTAATTGAAATGACAAATAAATAAACATTTATGCTTTTTTTATTAATTAATTGCGCGTGCCAGAAAGCGTAGACAATTTTGTAACTAATTGAACAACAACTTTTATTCAGTTTACTTTCTGAAAGAAATAATGTCAATACAAAATTATATTATAAAATAATAAAATCAAAAATTAAATTAGTTGAATAAAAGATTTCACTGTCGATGGTAACAGAATTGTTTTTATTTTAGGTTAAAAATAAAATAAAATGAGAGAGTCTTCTGTTTTTTAAATAAAATAATTTTTGAATTATTTCTAGAATTAAATTTTAACAGTCGAGTAGAAATTTAAACAATAAATTTTATTCAAGTATTTTGTAAATTTAAAATGATTTTCTGAACGAAGAATTTTATGAAAAAAATCGGTTGTCTGTAAAGTCGGTTTACTGACGATAGTTGAACGTGACAACGTCATAAGAAAATACCATTCCATCAGTATTTTCTCATGACGTTGTCACGTTCAAACCGACTTTACAGACAACCGATTTTCTTATTTATTTAATGTCACCGGGAACAAAGCCCATTTAGACAGCACATAAGTAGAGTGAACATGACCTTAAAATACCCACAAAAGCATGTTCTATATCGACAGACAATAGCGTAGTTTAGTTTCCTCTTGGTATAAACAAACTTTTATTTGAAACTTTTTTTATATAATGCACTGTTTTTGAGTTATAAGACTGTCTCAAGATAAAAAAACTCACCCGGTATAACCTATGTCAAAAAACCCTACCCAACCCAAATTTTGAGTTAACAATAGCCTAAGAGAAATTATCCTTTAAAATAATTTAAATAATGAAAACAATTTTTTTCCTCTGTTCACTAAACATATAACAATGCCCTGTCATTCAATAAGTTAAATTAGTTATTTTCTGTACTTCCTGAAGATGGGTTGATAGCCCGAAATATATAGGTATATTGAAAAAAAATTTACATCTTTTAATTATTTTTAATTTTAATGTGAAACAAGTAACCAAGAATCCTTAACTCATAGTAAATGAATATTACATATAATATTTATTTACTCTTATCTTTAGTTATTTCTGTCTTTTAGTAAAGTAGTGTTTGGTACCCCTCTGTGGGCATCAGCGATTGCTCTCAGCGCTTTGTTTTGGAATCTTTGAATAATTTCTATGTTGGATTCAGCTGTCGAATCCCAGAGTTGTATGCCATGTTGGTCAAGGGCGGATTCAGGGGGGGGGGGGACCGCCCCCCATAGAGGCTCGTGCCTGGCGGGAGTGCAACACGTGCGTCGCACGCAGAGGCCAAAAAACGGCGGCCAAATCGACAGGCAATTTATAACAATTTTTTTATTTATTTTTTTTTTATTTTAATGAACTTAAAATATGAGATATGAAATTTGTAAAAAAAAACATTTATTTTTTTAAAAAATTTTAAAATTGAAAATAAAGTTTTATGTGTGTGTGGGGGGGGCGTATCCCTCCCCCCCCCTCCTCCTCTTGGACAATTCGATTGCGACACACTTTTGAGATAAAAAGTAGATCTTATATACATCGGGCACCTTATATACATTCTCCCCCCCCCCCATAAAAAATTCCTAGATCCGCCCTTGATATTGGTTTTATTATTGTTTTGTAGATGAGTATTTTGTTGGTTTTAGTCATTTGTGAGCGTCTACCAATTAGCCAGTATGATAAGTCCCAGTCGTTTGCGTTTCGTATTTAATGATCTTAAAACTTCATTATACCTACTCAGATTTAAGAGATTATTTTCTACTTAATAGAACTATTTAAAATTCTTGAGCTTAAAAATTTTATTTCTCTCGTGTCAATTCAGTAGATAGTTATATTGTATAGCCTAAGAAAAGAATGGAAAACTTTTCATATTAAATTCAACAACACCGAAATTCCACATAAAAATATAGTAAAATATCTAGGAATACATTTAGACAATTATTTATATTTTGATCTACATAGAAATATTCAATTGCGAAAAGCCAGGGCTGCATTTATGAGTCAATAAAAATTTTTAAGAAAAATAAAAACCGACTTCAAAAATTAAGTGCAACAAATATAAAAATACACTAAAAGGTATAAAATAATTATTATCTTATTTAGTTACAACTAAACGACGAAATATTAACACGAAATTACTTTTTAAAGTCGGTGCCAAACAAACTATACCTATAAGCGAGCGTACCCGCCAAACGTACTAAGTAAGATCCGTCGAGTGCGATTCATAAAAGGTATATCTTTGGCACCAACTTCAAAAAGTAATTTCGTGTTAATATTTCGTCGTTTAGTTGTAACTAAATAAGATAATAATTATTTTATACCTTTTAGTGTATTTTTATATTTGTTGCACTTAATTTTTTGAAGTCGGTTTTTATTTTCTTAAAAATTTTTATTTTTCTCTTTTTAGTGATGTTATTAATAGTGATTATATCATCAGAACTTGACCAAATTAATATGACACCATCCCTAAGACACCCCCTTTCGGATAAAAAAAGAACCATCGAAATCGGTTCATAAACAAAGAGGTTAGGTCTAAACAAACCTAAACAAACCTAATAAAAAAGGTCTAATACCTATGAAAAAAAATCGAAAAAAAATGGGACCAATCGGAAGCTAGACTGGACCCAATGCAAAAAAAATTTTCAAAATCGGTTGACAATTGGCGGAGATATGAGGTAACATAGGCACAAAAAAAAAAAAAAAAAAAAAAAAAAAAAAAAAAAAAATTCAATCGAATAGAGAACCTCCTCCTTTTTGAAGTCGGTTAAAAAAGATTGTTCTTCTGCAAGCATCTGGACCCAGAAATAAACCTGCAATGCTACAAACTATTGGTCAGACCAATAATAACTTATGGCTGCAATATTTGGTTCAATCAAAGTGCATCGGGCATGGAACAAATCCGAGTCTTCGAAAGAAAATGCCTAAGATCATGCTTAGGCAAACATAGATCTACACATTCGAACTTCCAACATTACATTAGTAATGAAAAAATTTATAACTTAGCCAAAATTAATAGAATAGACTGCTTTATGCTAAAATTAATAAGAAACCACTACTGCCAAGTTGCAAATGTTTTCGAAAACAGTCTAATATTCGGATCACTCTATCCGAACGATCAATATTTTGAAATAACAAAATCTACCGGATTTATCCCACCCGAAGCTTTTTTATTTTTGGATAATAAAGGATATATACAAGATGAAAACGGGATCCCCATCATCTATCATGTGTTTAGGAGAAAAAACAATAAAAGTATAGAATACGACGCCCACCTAGATGGTTTGGACCCGTATAGAATATATAGATTTAATAGAGCCATCTCTGAAAAAGACAAGACTGAAAGGAAAAATATAAAAATACTGGTGGATTGAAAATTATCAATAATAATTCAATCTTTTTATAACCTTAAATTCTTCTGCTTATACTTGAATAACTTGATAAATTATGTAATCTAAATTGTAAAGTATAAATTAAGTAAAAATTGTAATAAATAATTCTATATATTAACCTCCTTGGAACAACAATAAACTGTATGGCCGGGTTTTTCAAAGCCTTTTCCCGTGCAAAAATTCAAAAAATTTAATTATACAAATGTAAATAAAAATTACAAAAAAAAAACTTATTGTAAAATTAAAATTAAAAAAAAACTATATTATGTAAAAAAAATCTACTGGGATCCATTTAAAATGGCCCTTTTCTTTTTTCATTGTATTAAATTTAAGATACTATACTTCTTTTGGATTGTTAGAAGTAACTTTGTAATAAATTGTATATATTTTTTTTTCTGGCTAATAAAAACATCCTCTTAAAACTAAAAAAAATAGTTATATTGTATTATCATAAAAATAAAAATGAAGCTTTTTATTGACAGCGAGCTAACCAAGGGACCCGGGTTCGAATCCGACTCGAGGCATCCAGCTAAAATCTGACCCCGGGGGTAGAGACAAATTAAAAAAAATATATAACTAGTATCGTAATTAGGCTATGGCTAGAAAGGCCGAAAAGCCAAAAAAAAAGCTTTTTATTGTTGAAGAAAGATAATTTTTAAGGATTTAGGTGTCGGTTCTAGGTGAAACATTATAATATGAGGAGAATTTTCTAGGTTAGGTTTCACAACTTTTGTGAAACCTAAAGTTGAAGAAAGATGTTTAATTCAGAAGACTTGCGATACACTCTGGAATGTCACAGAATATTGTCAAAATTATTAATTATTATTAAATTATTTATTTAATAATTAAATATTATTATTTGATAATTATATTGAATAATAATTATTGAATTAATATTTTTTTTTATTATTTGATGTCGTATAAAATAAACTGATGTGTTCTGATGTGGCCATCCAATTGACTTTACCATAAAACCTGGCCCCTCACTTATATTAGTAATATTTAATAAAATTATTTATAATCATGTAGGGTAAGGGGTTAGTTTTTGGATTTTTAGACTTCTAGGTGTCCACTGATTATGTATACAAAATTTGGTTGAGTTTGCTCAAATGGCCTAGATTTTTAATTTTTAACCCCCCCCCCCTCAATGTTGGGTCGATATTCACCAAAACTACGTGTGATATTTTGTTTCGATATTCACACTAATTTTTGAGGTACCTTGTCCACAAAATTTGGTAACGCAATGACTAACAGACTATTGACAAAACAATTATTATCTCAAAAAATATATTTTTTTTGATGTTCACTTATTAGAGCTTTTTTGTAGACCAAAATGCTATGGTTTCGCTCAATTTTTTTAATTAAAATAGTTTTAGACGTTTTTGAGATATTTCGAAAAAAATAAGCAAAAAAAAAACACTTCTTTCATGCACGATTACAATACTTGACCATACCCTGTATAGTAAAGTAAAACTAGTTCTAATGAAAGTTGTTCAGTTTTTTAGTAAATTTAGGAAATGTAAAGAAAAATATGTTACCAATGAAAAAACAGAACTTGACCTTGAAATACCCTTGAAAGCTTGTTCTAGGCCAACAACCAATAGCGTAGTTTAGTTTCCCCCTTGATATAAATAAACTTTGCTTTTATAATCCACTGTTTTTGAGTTACTATATAAGACTGTATCAAGATAAAAAAAAAAAAAAAAACTCACCCGGTATTATTAATTATATTTCGAATAGCTTATTAGATTTAAAATTATTACTAAGTGTAAGGTTAACTTTAGAAAAAGATTTCACTTTTTCGAACTCTCAATTTTGGGCATGATGGAATCCGGAGAGGAAGGGAATACTTTCACGTATATTATGTCATACAAAGTAATAGATATAAGTCAAAGTAAAAAAAATATTTACATTAAAAACACTTTATTTTGCTATTTGTATAATAAATGATGTTTATTGTTACAAAAATTAAAAATTTGTGACTAATGAAAATTATAGGATATTTCTAGTAAATTCCATTGGATTTTCCCAAAAAACATTTCTTATATTTGGATCGGCCCCCCATTGTAATAAAGTACTAATAACATACAATTTATGATCAAGACTTGCATAATGAAGGGGTGTATTGTCGAAATCATCTTGGTGATTTATATTAGCACCATTTTGTAACAATATATTGATTGTTGGAAGATCACCATTGCCACAGGCCCACATTAATGGTGTAGATTGACAAGAATCGAGTGAATCTACTTCCGCTCCTTTTGATAGTAAATATTGGACAATATGTGCGTGACCATTCATAGATGCATAATGCAAAGGACGACCCCAAATAATATCTTCATAATTTATTAAATGTATATTAAGAGGATTTTGGTGAAAGTAGAATTCTATGTCTGGGAGCGATCCTATCCAAGCTGCCCACCATATATCCATAGGATAATCATTAAATAAAATACTGGGAGGGAAGCCGAAAATTCTATGATTATGATTATCTTCAAATAATTCTCTGGAAGGGTGGCTGAAATTTGCTGGAAGGGAGCCTATCGAGGCTGCCTCCGATATTATATTAGGATTATCTTCAGATGATGATCTGAAAGAGGTGCCGGAAATTCTACTCTGTGCATACGACATATTAACAGAATTATTTGGTGGTCTGTAAATGGGGCCGAAAATTCTATAAAGGGGGTCTCTACTGGCTGCCTCCGATATATTATCAGAATCATCTTCAGATGATAGTCTGGAAGGGGGGCCGGAAATTCTCCCCGCTGCCTCCTCTATTTCTTCAAATAGTGATATGGAAGAGGGTCTGAAAATCCTTTGGATGTAGTCACTCCACGATGTCCCCGATATATTATCAAGAATATCTTTAAATGATCGTCTGGAAGGGGGGCTGGAAATTCCCTCCGCTGCCGACGATATATTAATGGGTGTATCTTCAGATAATCCGGAAGGGAGGAAGAAATTAGCTTGGGGGGAGCCTCTACCTGCTTCCTCCAACATATTATTAGGATTATCTTCAAATGGTGATCTGGCAGGGAGGCCGGAATTTCTCTCCTCTGCCGACGATATATTAATGGGTGTATCTTCAGATAATCCGGAAGGGACGAAGAAATTAGCTTGGGGGAGCCTCTACCTGCTTCCTCCGACATATTATTAGGATTATCTTCAACTGATCGTATGGGAGAGAGGCTGGAAATTCCCTCCGCTGCCTCCGATATAGTAATGGGATTATCTTCAAACGCTGAACTGGAAGAATGACGGAAAATTTCTTGGCGAGAGCCTCTCCCTGATGCCTCCGATATATTATTAGAACTATCGTCCAATAATGAGCTATCGTTTATCAATTTACTTTCCAATTCATTTAACTAAAATATAATAAATAAATTAAAATCATAATTTAATTGAAAAGTTTTTGTTTTGCCGAGAGTAGCAGAGTTGTTGATTCACAAAGAGAAACAAAGAGGTTGTCCTCTGCTTGATGCAAATAAACATACACACATATATATATCGAGATGATATATCTGTATATATATTATTTAATTGTTTGAGACTATAGTTTCGAAGACTTGGTCTTCATCATCAGTCTTTATTCAATTATAAATGTTTTTTCATGGAGTCAATATCATATGGATATTGAAAACTTGGTCTCTCTCAATATATATGTGTGTATGTTTGTTTGCATCAGGCAGAGGACAACCTCTTTGTTTCTCTTTGTGAAAATCATAATTGTATTTAAAATAAAAAATAAAAAGTCTGGATTGCAAATGAAATAATTTCAATGATAATAAATTCCAACATTTCGATATTATTTATTCCCTTCAATAATCCTATAGAAAATGAAGATTTGACGTTTCTGTTCCTACCCTAGGAGTGGAGCAAAAAAATGAGTGCGACAAAACTTCAAGGGCGCAGATTAAATTTTAATAAAAGAGAAAGAAAATAACCGTGTGCTAATATTTTATTTATCTATGGGCAGAGGTGGGGGGGGAGGGGGGGGAGGGGGCAGTGAGGCAAGAAAAGTTCTCTTCATCCTGTTTAAATTTCAAGCATGTACTCGGCGGGCTGAAAAGTTCGTAGGCTGACACATAAATGGCGCCACTAGTATCAAATCCATATGATTTTTAGTTAGCCCCAACCTCCAAAAGACGCGTGTATAAATTTGACAGTTGTTGCACTATTAGTATCTGAGTTATAGCATTTTTAGTGAAAGAACTTTTAGTACTTTGAAAAAATGGATAAAAAGGAATTTCGTGGGTTAATAAAGTATTGCTTTTTGGCAGAAAAGTGGTTTGCTAAATTTAAACGAGGCGAAATGAGCACCGAGGAGGATGCACGCAGTGGACGCCCCAAAGAGGCAGTTACCGACGTAAACATCAAAAAAGTGCACAAAATAATTTTTGATAACCGTAAAGTGAAGTTGATTGAGATAGCTGAGACCCTAAAGATATCAAAGGAACGTGTTGGTCATATCGTGGATGAATATTTGGATATTTGGAACTTTTCAGCCCACCTGTTATTTCTATAAGGGTTGTCCACATTTCAGAATTAGTACCTGGAACCACCGAGCGATACATGGTAACCAAACGGCCCCTGGTCGTTCATAACCAATTTGTGAGTTTTTTTAATGTTTTCTGGAATAACAGCCTCATTTGGGCGTCCGCTGCGCTCTGCATCATTTGTGCTGGTACGACCATGTTTAAATTCAACAATCCATTTCTCTACCATTTGTCTCGATGGAACAGAGTTCGGATAATGGCCATTGTTTGGTTTCCACTGTATTTTTTTTTCATCAAAAAACAATACTTTATTAAAACTCGAAATTCAGTTTTTCCTATTTTTTTTTTCAATAACAAAAGTTGCTTCACACAAAATGTTATAACTCACGAATCAATACTCAGATTGCTGTCAAATTTATACACGTATAGTTTGAAGGTTGGTACTAAATAAAAATCATATGGAGAAAATTTTAGTAACGCCATCTATGTGTCATCCTATGGATTTATTGAATGACCTAGTATATTATTTTAAAGTACATTGAATGCTCTCAGAGGAATTTTACTGTAAAACGAAAGGTATAGGAAATTTTTTTTTTCATACATTAACGATTTTCGCGGGCAAATATCTCAAAAACCATAAGGAATAGAGAAAAATGTAAAATATACAATCTTGTATCAAATTTCATAAGCTTTAATTTCTATAAGAATAATTTTTTTCCTACGAACCACCGTTTTTGAGATATAGGCGAAAAATCAAAAAATAGGACATTTCCATCCCCCCCCCCCCAACCCTAAGCCCGGTAGCTAGGACTGGGGACTTTTAGTATTTTTACCTCCTAACAAGACCAAAAAAATTCTACACTCTTCAATGTTTTCTATAACCCATTCGTTGACTGGACTAATAAGGGTTGTCCACTTTTCAGAATTATATTTGTCAAAGTTTGAATAACTGGAACTTGGCACCCTTTTAGAGAACTTGGCTTATTTTTCACAGTGAAATTTAATTTTGTTATATTTACTCTAACTATTAATGACGCAAACCAACTAGCCCGGAAACGGTTAGCTTCAATTTCATTGAGAAAATAGTAATAAATTAATCGAAACGTTGACATTATTCTTGGAATGATATTTTTTGATTTGTTCAAAATTCTGGCAAATTTCTAAATAATTAAATATAAATATACAGTCCAATCCATAATTAATAAATAAATAATAATTGTAAAATAAAAAAATAAAAATTCACTTACATTTTCTTTTAATTCCAAAATTTGATTTTGAATTCTTTTAATATTACTCTCCACATCTTTATTAAAATTGACAATCTAAAAAATAGACAAATAAATAAATTAACAATAAATACAAATTATTTATAATAAATAAATCAACTTACAACTGTTTTTATAGTTTCCGAAGTTTCTTCTATTCGTTTAATTGAATTATTATTACGGATCATCTGAAAATAAATTGTCAATAAATAAAGTACAAAGTATTTCTAATAAATCTTATTATATTAAACCAGCGATGGTGGAGAAGTAATCTCCGGAATCGAAGCAAAAATACAATGTATACATTTATTAATGTAAAATAATTGGTTTAATAAAATTTATAAAAAAAAATTTAATTGATGATCGTGGGGGAAAGGATTAAACCAATCGACTTGATTGGGGAATAATGGAATTGAAATAATTATCGGAAAAGAGGTTTTTTTATCTAATTAGATTTTTCCTATTATTAAAAACAAGGACTAAAAATGAATAAGGACACTCGATGGTGGAGAAGTAATCTCCGGAATCGAAGCAAAAAATACAATGTATACATTAATTAATGTAAAATAATTGGTTTAATAAAATTTATAAAAAAAAATTTAATTGATTGGTCTAGGACGACAAGATAATAATGGAATTGAAATAATTATCGAAAAAGAGGTTTTTTTATTTAATTTGTTTTTTCCTCTTATTAAAAACGAGGACTAAAAAATGATCAAGGACATTCGATGGTGGAGAAGTAATCTCCGGAGTCGAAGCTAATTAATTAAAAATCGAATTTCAAATCCCACAAATGTAGTTTTTTTCTATATTAGAATTTGGCAATTTAATTTAAAAATGGTTATTTAATTAAAAAAAAATATTATACGGTATTTATTTATATATCCATAAATATATACACATAATCTCTGGGACACTACAAGGCTAGAAATGCAAAAACTGGGTGAGGGGTCGGGGGTGAGGGTGGGGAGTTGTGGGGGGTGTAGTTGTGGAGGGGTGCGGGGGGAAAGTGGTTTCTAATGTGGGACGGAATTGGGGTGGGGGTCTAGGTGGGAGGTGGATGTCTAGGTGGGGGTGGAGGGGTGCATGAGGCAGGGTGAAGTGGTTGGGATCCGGGGGCGAGGGTGGGGTTTCGGGGATTAATATATAGCCTTTAACTGAAGCAAAAAGTTACCGAGCATCGCTCGGTGGCCAGGTGCTAATAAATTAACTTACATTTGTATTTGATACGACGCCATTTTCTAATAGTGGTAAAATTGAATTTTTATGATTGATCACCTAAAATAGACAAATAAATAAATTAATAACAAATACAAATTACTTATTTCTAATAAATAATAATAAATCAACTCTTTTTTCTAGTGCTAAAATTAAATTATTATCTTCAATCATCTAAAATAGACAAATAATTAAATTAACAATAAAAATTATAGAAAATATTAATGAATAAATAAATTATTACTTAGTGATTTCAATTCTGATTTTTTTGTATCTACTCTTATTAAACGAGCAAAAATTGTATATATATTTGTTTATATATATATATAAATTTGTATCTTAGTTCTATTTTGAAAACGGCTCTACCGATTTTGATGAAATTCACGGCTTAGGGAGTTTTTGGGATGACGATTCGATCTGTCACGGTCTCATCTTCGACAAAATTGTTTTTGATGGTTTTTTTCGTAACTAAATTAATTATTCTCAGGTAAACAGATCCAAATCTTGGAGTTGAAAAATAGTTTCTTTTTTGTTTACTTTTGTACCCAGACAGACAGACAATGGGCCGGATTAATCCATTGCTCTCAAAGGACTTGAAGAACTACTGTGATTGTGGATTTTAACATATTTTATTCTCCCTAAACTTTAGAACTATTAATAAACGTTTCGAGGGGTCGAGCGGGGTGGAGGTGGGGAGGAGGTACAGTGGGCGAATATTATATATATTTGTATTTTTTTTGATTTGAAAACGGATCTCAAATAAAAATCGACATTTTTATCAGAATTTTAAATTAAAAATAATATTAAAATAAAACTTTTAACTGAAGGAAGAGGTTACCGAGCATCGCTCGGTGCCTCCAGGTACTCTACTCTAAAATTGTATATTGAAGGAGACAATAAAGAGTGTGCCTTCTGCTGGAAAAGCCCTCGAAACTATAGTCTCGTTATAAATAAATAAAATTTATAATTCCAGCAGAAGACACACTCTTTTATTGTCTCCTTCAATATATAACAATTTTGCTACCCTCGGTACAAAAACTTTCAATTTAAAAATTGTATACTATATATTTATTTGTTTGTATCTTAGTTCTATTTTGAAAAGGGCTCTACCGATTTTGATGAAACAAATTCTATTAACAAGTTTTGAGGATGAGAAAACGATCTGGCTAGGTCTGGACCTCGACAAAATTCATCCTAATTGATCTTTTCTTAATTAATGTAATTATTGATAGATAAAAATCCCAATAAAATGTTTGTTTACATTTTTTTCAATTATCTTTTATTTATTAATTGATTTTTTAATTTTAAAACCCACTAATAGATTATAACAAATATTATTATATTATAATTGAAAAGTAATAGAAGGCAGCCCAGAGGTAGTGAGGAAAGAAAAAATTAACACATATAAAATAAGGTGTAATTTATTGGAATACTTCTTCTTTTCCTTTCAAAACCGACAGTTTCGGAGGATTTTCCCTTCCTTCAGGGTTTCAAAGGATCAATGAATGAAACAAATAAAATGCTTCTCTTCTTCTCTCCACAGTAGTGTTCAAAAACTTTCTTCATTTTTAACAAAGGCATAGAAAAACAAATTTTTTTTCCTTCTTTTCTTAATTAAGATTTCTATGCCTTTGTTAAAAATGAAGAAAGTTTTTGAACACTACTGTGGAGAGAAGAAGGAAACATTATATTTGTTTCATTCATTGACCATTTGAAACCCTGAAGAAGGAGGGAAGAATCCTCCGAAACGTCGGTTTGAAGGGAGGGGAGGACGGATTACAATAAATTTTATATGTGTTAATTTTTTCTTTCCTCACTACCTCTGGGCTGCCTTCCATTACTTTCAATTAAAATTTCTACCAGTACGTCTCTCTCCAGAGAAAATTTCGTTGCAAAAAAATTATTATATTATATTAAAATTAGGAATTTTTTTTTAATTAACAGGTGTGGGGATCAGATAGGGGTAGGTGGAGCGTGCCAGCCTGCTAACCAGGGGACCAGGGTTCTAATCCGACTCGAGGCATGCAGCTAAAATCTGACCCCGGGGGTAGAGACAAATTTAGAACAAATATAATTAGTAACGAAAATTGGCTTATGGCTAGAAAGGCCGAAAAGCGAAAAAAAAATTAATAGGTGTGTAAATCTTAACATTCCAGGTGGATTCATAACAAAACTGGTGTGTTTACAAATAAAGTGGTTCAAGTGGCAGTTGTGGGGGCGAGGTGTGTGGTTTAGGGGGAGGGATTACCGTGCATCGCACGGTGGCTCCAGGTACTTATTATTATCAATCATGTGAATAAATAAATAAATAAATAAAAATAATAGAATAAATAAATAAATAAATAAATAAATTATTACTCACAATATTTGTAACACGTTGTCCTAGTAATTTAACATCCGATTTAATTGAACTATTATCATCAAGTACCTAAATAAATAAATCAAGAAATAATAAATAAAAAGTATACAATAAAGTAATTATAATTAAATTATTATTTAAATAAATAAACTTACACTTTTCAACTTAGATTCAAATTTTTCTTCCATCGATTTGATTTTAATCTCGAGTTGATTATTTTTCTCTGTCATCTAAAAAAATAAATATTAGGAATAGTCTTATTTATTGGGAATAATGCCCTCCTTGTCTTTCTTATGGGATAATATGTAATTTAAGGTAGTTGTTTCACCATATGGGTTTTCTTAGGATTTTTTTGAAATTTATTCAGATTATTATTTAAATACTTGTGCATCGATTGGAGGCAAAACGAAATTTATGAACAACTAGCTGACGCCCGGGCCTTCGGCTCGGCGTCACCTACCCCCTGGCGGGGAGCGTCTCCTTTTATGGTTAAAATTTATATAGATAATAGCTGACCCGACCACGCGTTGCTGTGACTAACTCTTTTACCCTCCAGAGAGACGCTGTTTCCTCAAAAAAATATTTTTTTACATGCCCCAGGTGTGATATCTATAAAAACACTATATAAAAAAACACTCGTGTATTTAAATGGAATGTTGTATAAAAATTTCAAATAAATCGGTGAAAAACTTTTGGAGATCCTTCAACATACCCTTAGGAATCTCATCTCATTGTTTTTCTATTGTATTTAAGACCCTCAGCCATTTCAAAAAAACTAAGCCTTTTGGCATTTGTATTCGAGCTCATTCATTCATTTCAATATTATTTATTTATTTCAAAGTTAATTATAAAGGATTATAGAAACTATACTAACTAAAAGGAATTCATTAGCATTTGGAATTTCTTTAGAAATATATTTTAAAGATTAAGACCAAAATACAATAGGCCCGTAGAATTCTTTAAAGAAAACAAAATCATTTGAAAACCCATTGTTATATTGTTTTGAAATCTAGGAAATTTCAGCCTATTGAAATTATTAAAAACCTATTTTGAGCCTAATTAAACATAAATTTTCTATAATCTAATAATAAACTTTAAAAGTTTATTATTTTTAATTTTTAATTTGACAATTCTCCCCAAATGATTATTTATTGAATTTTTACAAGACAAAAACTTTATTTTAATTTAATTTGAAAGGTTATTTTTGCCGAATAATTGAGTAGCAGAAGGGGACAATAAAATATTGTCTTCTGCTGGAAAAATAAATTTTTTAAATTCATTCATAAAGAGATATACTTTGTCTTCTTCATCAATCTATTACAATTAATTCACAAGAGTTGATATATGAAAGTGTTCTTTACACGTGTGTAAAACATCAATAAAACATCCACGTGGGGGTCCAGGGGGCGAAGCCTCCTGGCTAACGGCCCGCAGAAGGCGGGCCTTGAAGCTAGTATCAAATAATAATTAACATATTAACGAGAATTGTTTTGATCGAGCTTTTTAAAACAAGATATATATCGCGATACTACTGCTGGTTGAAGCTATTGAAGCGTGCTAAGTCTTAGGCTAGTTGTTCCGCCAAATAGGTTTTCTCAGGATTTTTTCGAAATTTATACACATTATTTTTTAAATACTTGTGCATCGATTGGTGGCAAAACGAAATTTATGAACAATACAGTTCCGGAGATATTTAATTTCAAAAATCAAGCAGATAGAGAGGCGAAGGAGGCAGTAAAAAAGGAAAAACCGGACGGAACGAAAAACACAACACCAGAAGATATAAAAAAAGTAGTCCGATGTAAAATAAAAGAAAAGTGGGAAAAAGATTGGAAGGAGAACAACACCTCCAAATTAAAAACAGTAAGGCAATCCACGTACCAAGCATCACCGAGTGACCATTTCGATCGTAAAACTCAAGTAATCATCGATAGGCTCAGGATAGGCCATACTAAACTAACCCACGGACACTTAATGAACAAAGAAGATAAACCAATATGCGAAAAATGTAAAGTACAATTAACAGTGCAACATATTTTAATTGAGTGTATGTCCCTAAATAAAGAACGAATAAAAACCGCCCTCCCTAATGATATAAAAGAATGTTTAGACACTAAGGCTGGTGTGGAAAGAACAATAGAGTTTCTCAAAGAAACAGTGTTATATAATTGTATATAAGTAATAACAAAAAAAT
Organism: Forficula auricularia; assembly: GCA_024734495.1. Classification (NCBI taxonomy): domain Eukaryota; kingdom Metazoa; phylum Arthropoda; class Insecta; order Dermaptera; family Forficulidae; genus Forficula; species Forficula auricularia. The sequence continues at coordinate 45,534 of JALMQS010000293.1, read as the reverse complement.
GTAAAATTATAATATTATAAATAATGTACACAAAGTGGTCGTTGATGGCCTTGGTAGCTAAAAAACGACCTAAAATAAAATTTAAAAAAAAAAAAAATTTCAAAAATCGAGTTTTTCGGGCTCTTTAGCATTGCACTATTGGAAAATTTACATACATATTTAATCATAATTAAGAAACCCTTCTTACCATTTTTATAAAAAACTAAACCAACATTAAACAATAACCAATACATATTTTAAGACAATTTTGATTCATAGTTACAACACAATTTCTGAGATAATAAGGAATAAATAACGAAAAATGTATTAAAAAAAATTCTAACTAAAAACACTTTGGCAACAGCGCATTTATTTAACCATCGAAAGATGCATGCTCTAGATTTTTTCAAAATTATAATTTTCATAAGGTGTAACGTAGGCGTTGATTATATTTGTTAAAAAAATATCAAAACGATTTCTATAGAAATTTAAAATGTATTTAATCTGTGATTTTAATATAAAAATATTCAAACTCTTACAATGGTGCCAAATTTGTCAAACGAGCACGGTATTGGCTAGAATTGGTACATAAACAGCAAAAAGTTTTGCGCTTATGAATCATAAATCCTTATTGTCTGTTCTATATACTCTAGCATTAATTTTTGCTAGTATTGTCGCGAAACAACTAATATTTCGAAGACTTGCATCATACTAAGAAAATCTACCTCACGGCCCTGGATCTGTTAGCAGGTAACACACTTTGAGAAACACTGGTCTATAATATAAAAATCTTTTCTTCGTTCCCTAATTTAATTTAATTAATCAGAACATTTTGTCAAGACTAGACTAGCTTCTAATAGTAATTGAATCTTCTACTGTTTTAAAAATTATTTAGTATCTTGTCTGATGCCGCAAAGGCTCATGGTTCGCCCGAAAAGATTTCTCTTTTTTTAAGGTTAAGTTTATTTAAATAATCAATTATTCCTCTTTTTTTAAGGTTAAGTTCATTTAAATAATCAATTATTTCATTATTGAAGTTAAATTTCAACAATCAATATTTATTTATTGACAATAATAAAAAAAAAAAATTAATAAACACTTACCTTTTTATTTGAATCCTCAATTTTCTCAATGAATACATTTAGATTGTTCTCTTTATTTTCTGCTTTCACTATCATTCTCTACAAGTAAATAAATAAATTATTGATTATTAAAAAAAATAATAATAATTTTTATAATTAGTAATGAAGCTTTTGAAGCGCTTTTATTTTTGTGATTAATTTGTTTAAAGTTGAAATTTTTAATTAAATCACACATGATTACTTTATAATTATTTATTGAAACAAATAATTAAAATTGTTTTAGGTTAAAAATAAAATAAAATGAGAGAGTCTTCTGTTTTATAAATAAAATAATTTCTAATTATTTCTAGAGACTATAGTTTCGAAGGCATTGCCTTCATCATCAGTCTATCACAAATATTTCAAATCAAAAGTTATATTCAAATCTCCCAAGAGGAAACATGAAGAAAAAGACATTATATATTTTTCAAAATTTTCAATGTATAAATCTTAATTTGTAACTAATTTGAAATATTTGTGATAGACTGATGATGAAGGCAATGCCTTCGAAACTATAGTCTCTAGAAATAATTAAAAATTATTTTATTTAAAAAAACAGAAGACTCTCTCATTTTATTTTATTTTTAACCTAAAATAAAAACAATTCTGTTACCATCGACAGTGAAATCTTTTATTCAACTAATTAAAATTGTAATTATTTTTTTTTACTTATGGAAAGTGGTGTAGGTTTTAGGTGAAACATGATGTTAGTTAATAGAGTAAAGGGTGTGTAGTTTCACAGTGAATGAAATAAAACTCAAACTTTGTATAAACCTCTTTGAGTTTTATTTCATTCACTGTGAAACTATACACCCTTTACTCTATTAACTTGTAATTATTTGTTTCAATAAATAATTATAAAATAATCATGTGTGATTTAAATAAAAATTTAAACTTTAATTATTTATAATAATTAACATTAATAATTAATAAAGCTTACCTGGAAACAATGGGTTAATACTTCATTTTTCGATTTCAAAATTGCACATTCTTTTTCTGCTAATAACTTTTCATTATAATATTTAAGCGAAATTTCATCAAGATTTAAATCCATTTTCAATTAATATTAGAGTTAAGAAACTACGAAATATACGAAAAGGATTAAGGAAATTAAGAAATAAGCTTGTGAATTATTAAATGGATAAATGAAAATGGTTTTCTTAAAGAGATGGGTAGTTTGTGAACGAACTAGTTGAAATGAACTAAGATGAGCGGTCACTTTTTGGTGAACTATAGTTCAATCTTTCAATCGACTTCGGGATTGTTCGGCTCAAGTCGGCTATCTCCGTATAACCTGTACATCTACACACTCCTCATGCCTCAATGCTGCCAACGGCGAAAAAACAATAAACAGAATACCTAATCACCATTAATTTAAAATTTAATTAAAAAATCATGCAGGAATGCTAATCGAATATAATATATAAAATAATAAAAGATCCAAAATATTTAACATTTTTTTATAATATTTTAAATGGAATATTTTAAATTTTTTTTTAATATTTCAAATTGAATTTTCACTACATTTTTTATTAATTTAAATTGAATATTTAATGAAATTAAATAATTATTTGTATAATTATTAAAAAAAAAATGTTTGGCTCTTATTTGGAAAAGCCTAAAATTTTTATTTAACAATTTGTAACTGGATAAGAAATAAGAATATTCTTAGTTCTTGAACGGTTCTTATTTCTTAGTTGCTAAGTTCACATAATTCACTTAGTTTAGTTCTATTTTCTTTAGTTCTTTAGTTCTACTAGTTCTTAGTATCTATCTCATTCTCTAGAAAAATTTGTTGACTTGAATCTTTACATGGACCACTTTTTTGCTAAAACTATTTGATTTATAGATATCCTACATTTTCCGGACATGATATGATCCGAATCCTCATGGGTCATGGAAAATGCTGGATATCTATAAATCTAAGAGTTATATAAAAAAGTGGTCCTAGTATACGTTCAAGTCAATAAAATTTCCTACAGAATGAGATAGAAATCAAGTCCCTAGGATCAGTAATTTTCATTTTATGAAGGAAAAACTGTGATTTTTTCAAAAAAATTGCAGTTTTTCAACAAAAATTTGTATTGGGCGGTCGCCACACCTCGCTCAACACTGGCGACGCCACTGCTGAAAATTCCTTAACTACGCCAATGAGTGGCATCAACTTACAAGTCCAAGCCTGTTTCAGGCATCCTTGCAATACACCTTAGCTCTAAAGAAAGAGAGATCATTCTATTCGCGCTCTTTTTAGTTATTTCAATCGATCAGATTCTAATGCAAGAATCTCTCACCCGTATATTAAATAATAAAAAAGTAAAAACCATTTTAAGACTCGGTACACTAGAGCTGCCCTAATAATTATTAATAAACTTAAATATAAATTGTTCATTTATGGTTATAATACTATATGGACGTGAATCACATTTAGGCTCGGTTTGTATGTCGCAAAGTAAATGCTTTTACCACTAACCAAGGTAGATGGTAAATGGAGCAACTGGGATGGCCAATCAGATGACAGGCACATTCAGTGGCTGTCATCTGATTGGTCATCCAATGGCTCCATTTACCATCTACTTGGTAGTGGTAAAGCATATTACTTTGCGACATACTAACCGGGCCTCCTCCATTTATTTCGAAACTTATTTCAAAATTTTCAAATTTCCCTCGCTAATTCTACCTTTGTAAATTGTCATTTATATTTACTTAATTATTTTATTCACCCACAATAATAATAATAATAATAATAATTTATATTTCCATAATTAGTTAAATTAGATTGATTAAATTATATTTTATTTAAATTTTTCAAACATTTCGGCTCAGACAAAGCTGAAGGTCTGAGTGATGTTATGTTTTCTCACCGCCAGGTTCGCTGTCATCAGTGTTCCCCCACCATTACCCCTTGTCGCGCTGAACTTATGAATGTCCCCTTGGCGATAAATCATTATTTTTATATATATATTATAATAAAAGAGAGCGGGAATTAAAATCGCTCATTTGAAAATACATATATAGTTCATATAAAAGGAGTCTCATTAAACATACTTTTTCAATTGACACTGTTTTTATACAGCAATACTTTTGGCTGAACCGAAAATCAGATGCCCTCATTTTTTTTCTTCTCTGAAATACAAGAATCCAAGGTGCTTTTTTCACTATTATTTTTATCCGACGATTGGCTGTTCGTTTTTAATGTATGTTTGATTAGGAAAAAATGGTAGCCCCAAAAACACCCCGCCCGACGATTGGCTGGTTCGGTTTTCAATAGGTGTTTGATTAGAAAAAAAAAATGGGAGTCCAAAACACACCCCGTCCGGACTTAACATTCGGAGGTTCGGTTAATATATATTCAGTTCGGCTCGGTTGGGTGAATATATATTAACCGAACCGGAGTCGTTTGCACATATTCGGTTCTATTACGTGGTTTGATTTAATAAAAATATTGTAAATAATATTAATAATATTTATTATATTATTATAATATTAATAATTACATTATTATTGATCTACTGCACTTTTAATTAAAATCCGATAATTATATTTTTAAATCCCCGGGTCAATATTCGTTGAGTGCTGCTCCCTGGGAGCGGTCAAATAACTAAGATAGAGGAGGAAGGAATTGGCAGAGTGGGGGAACCGTTTTGACAACGGAATTGGCCCTTGAAATAACAGACCTTCAGATTTGCTTTTACCTAAATTTTAAATTAATGGTGATTGGGTATTCTGTTCATTGTTTTTTCTCCGTTGGCAGCATTGAGGCATGAGGAGGGGGTTGTAGATGTACAGGTTATACGGAGATGGCCGACTTCAGCCGAACAATCCCGAAGTTGATTGAACGATTGATCTATAGATAAAAATTATATAATACATTTTAAATTTCTATAAAATCCTTTTGTTATTTTTTAACAAATGTAATCAACGCCTATATTACATCTTATGAAAATTATAAGTTTAAAAAAATCTAGCGCACGCGCGCTTTCCAATTTCTACTCTCTCTTTCACTGCTTAAATAAATGCGCTGTTGCCAAAATGTTTTTAGTTAGAATTTTTTTTTATACATGTTTCATTATTTATTCCTAATTATCTCAGAAACTGTGTTGTATCTATGAATCAAAATTGTCTTAAAATATGTAGTGGTTATTGTTTAATGTTTGTTTAGTTTTTTATAAAAATGGTAAGAACGGTTTCTTAATTATAATTAAATTTGTATGTAAATTTTCCGATATCCCGTATAGTGCAATGTTAAAGAGCCTGAAAAATTCGATTTTTGAAATTTAATATCTCCGGAACTGTATTGTTCATAAATTTCGTTTTGCCACCAATCGATGCACAAGTATTTAAATAATAATCTGTATAAATTTCGAAAAAATCCTGAGAAAACCTATTTGGCGGAACAACTAGCTTAAGACTTAGCACGCTTCAATAGCTTCAACCAGCAGTAGTATCGCGATATATATCTTGTTTTAAAAAGCTCGATCAAAACAATTCTCGTTAATATGTTAATTATTATTTGATACTAGCTTCAAGGCCCGCCTTTGGCCCCCTGGACCCCCCACGTGGCTGTTTTATTGATGTTTTATACACGTGTAAAGAACACTTTCATATATCAACTCTTGTGAATTAATTGTAATAGATTGATGAAGAGGACAAAGTACATCTCTTTTTGAATGAATTTAAAAAATTTATTTTTCCAGCAGAAGACAATATTTTATTGTCCCCTTCTGCTACTCAATTATTCGGCAAAAAGAGCCTTTCAACTTAAATTAAAATAAAGTTTTTGTCTTGTAAAAATTCAATAAATAAGATAAAAATCGTCATTTGGGGAAAATTATCCAATTAAAAAATTAAAAATAATAAACTTTTAAAGATTATTATTAGATTATCGAAAATTTAGGTTTAATTAGGCTCAAAATAGGTTTCTAATAATTTCAATAGGCTGAAATTTTCTAGATTTCAAAACAATATAACAATGGGTTTCAAATGATTTTGTTTTCTTTAAAGAATTCTACGGGCTTATTGTATTTTGGTTTTAATCTTTAAAATATATTTTTAACGAAATTCCAAATGCTAATTAATTCCTTTTAGTTAGTATAGTTTCTATAATCCTTTATAATTAACTTTGAAATAAATAAATAATATTGAAATGAATGAATGAGCAAAACTTTTTGCTGTTTATGTACCAATTCTAGCCAATCCCGTGCTCGTTTGACAAATTTGGCACCATTGTAAGAGTTTGAATATTTTTATATTAAAATCACCGATTAAATACATTTTAAATTTCTATAGAAATCGTTTTGATATTTTTTTAACAAATATAATCAACGCCTACGTTACACCTTATGAAAATTATAATTTTGAAAAAATCTAGAGCATGCATCTTTCGATGGTTAAATAAATGCGCTGTTGCCAAAGTGTTTTTAGTTAGAATTTTTTTTAATACATTTTTCGTTATTTATTCCTTATTATCTCAGAAATTGTGTTGTAACTATGAATCAAAATTGTCTTAAAATATGTATTGGTTATTGTTTAATGTTGGTTTAGTTTTTTATAAAAATAGTGAAGAAGGGTTTCTTAATTATAATTAAATATGTATGTAAATTGATATCACGTATAGTGCAATGCTAAAGAGCCCGAAAAAACTCGATTTTTGAAATTAAATATCTCCGGAACTGTATTGTTCATAAATTTCGTTTTGCCACCAATCGATGCACAAGTATTTAAATAATAATGTGTATAAATTTCTGAAAAATCCTGAGAAAACCTATTTGGCGGAACAACTACATTTAAGACTTAGCACGCTTCAATAGCTTCAACGATATATATCTTGTTTTAAAAAGCTCTATCAAAACGAATTCTCGTTAAAATGTTAATTAATTTATTTTATAACTAGCTTCAAGGCCCGTCTTCTGCGGGTCTTTTGCCAGCCAGGAGGCTTCGCCCCCTGGACCCCCACGTGGCTGTTTTATTGATGTTTTACACACGTGTAAAGAACACTTTCATATATCAACTCTTGTGAATTAATTGTAATAGATTGATGAAGAGGACAAAGTATATCTCTTTATGAATGAATTTAAAAAATTTATTTTTCAAAGCAGAAGACAATATTTTATTGTCCCTTCTGTTACTCAATTATTCGGCAAAAAGAAACTTTCAACTTAAATTAAAATAAAGTTTTTGTCTTGTAAAAATTCAATAAATAAGGTAAAAATCGTCATTTGGGGAGAATTATCCAATTAAAAAATTAAAAATAATAAACTTTTAAAGATTATTATTAGATTATCGAAAATTTAAGTTTAATTAGGCCCAAAATAGGTTTCTAATAATTTCAATAGGCTGAAATTTCCTAGATTTCAAAACAATATAACAATGGGTTTTCAAATGATTTTGTTTTCTTTAAAGAATTCCACCGGCCTATTGTATTTTGGTCTTAATCTTTAAAATATATTTTTAACGAAATTCCAAATGCTAATGAATTCCTTTTAGTTAGTATAGTTTCTATAATCCTTTATAATTAACTTTGAAATAAATAAATAATATTGAAATGAATGAATGAGCTCGAATACAAAAGCCAAAAGGCTTAGTTCTTTTGAAATGGCTGAGGGTCTTAAATACAATAGAAAAACAAATGAGATTCCTAAGGGTACGTTGAAGGATCTCCGAAAGTTTTTCATCGATTTCTTTCAAATTTTCATACAACATTCCATTTAAATACACGAGTGTTTTTTTATATAGTGTTTTTTATAGATATCACACCTGGGGCATGTAAATTTTTTTCTTTTTTTTTTTGAGTCTCTCTGGGAGGTAAAAGCAAACAAACAAAATGGCCGATAATAGCTTTTTAGAAATCTTTCAACTGTCAATATTATTTTTGGTTAAGGGAACAATTTTGACAAGTAATATATAATTCATTTACTGTTTTAAATTTCGTTTTGCCACCAATCGATGCACAAGTATTTAAATAATAATCTGTATAAATTTCAAAAAAGTCCTAAGAAAACCCATTTGGCGGAACAACTACCTTAATATATAGTACCTGGAGGCACCAAGCGATGCTCGGTAACTTTTTTCTTCAGTTAAAAGCTTTATTTTAATATTATTTTTAATTTAAAATTCTGATAAAAAGGTCGATTTTTATTTGAGAGGCAATTTCAAATTAAAAAAATACAAATATATATAGTATAGTATATTAATTGTTGTCTTTCTTTCAGCTTAATTCAATTATACATATTTCAAATTTGCCGCCGCAATTTATTCAATAAATTCTATTTATAAAATACATAGCTATATATAAGTATATTCAATTATTTCCACACTTATAATAAAGTCTAATTCAAAAATATTCATTTTAGTAAAAGTAAAAAGCAAAGATTTTTAAAATAGTAAAAAGCAAAGATTTTTAAAATAGTTCTATGATCTACTTGTAAAGTCTATGCCTCTGATGCAAGAGGTCTCAGGTTCTAATCTGACATGCGGCAAATCATTTTTTTTAATTGAGATTTTCATCTATCAATAATTACTTTAATTAAGAAAAATCAATTAAGATGAATTTTGATGAGGTCCAGACCTAGCCAGATCGTTTTCTCCTCCTCAAAACTTGTGAATAGATTTTGTTTCATCAAGATCGGTGGGGCCGTTTTCAAAATACCATAGAACCAAAGATACAAATATATATATAAATAAATATACCATTTTTGCTCGTTTAATAAGTAGTTAGATATGGGTAAAACTTAAACAAAATTGGAATTAAAATATTCAATTTCAGCGTATTTAAAAAATTATCACATTTTTAAGTCATTAAATATATTTTGTCGTACGTTCAAAAATGGTATTAGCACTTATTATAGTGTCATAATCTGGTACATTTACCTTAGCACTTAAAAAATTTTATTTACTGAACTAATAAATAGTAATATTTTAGTAAATGAAAATATGAGATGAAGAATAATTTTTAAATAATAGAAATTTCATTATTGGGCAGCGTCTCAGCATGTGATTATTAGGTCTGTAATATATATTTGTAATATTTTGGCCCCTCTTTCGCCCCCATGCACTCATTTTGGCTATTGATTTTTACAGCATACATTTTATATAGTCTTAAAAACTAAAATTACCAAATTTGATCTATATCGGAGATCACACATTTTGGGAGGTTGAAATTATTTTTTAGATATTTGAAAAAAAAATTCTCAGTTTTCTAAAGAGTAAATGTACAAAAAAGCTAAAAATTTCTATATTTTGACCCCCCCCCCCCTCTCTTCTCCCCAATACAGTCAATTTTGATAGTTGATTTTTACAGGAATAGTTTCTTAAAGTAAAAAGAATAACTCTACAAAATTTGATCAAGATCGGAGAGAGTTTTAATTTTTGCCCCCACTCACATTTTGGATAGTTGGGAGTTGAATTTCAAAAAATCCTGAAATTAATTTTTAGATATTTGTATTTAGAATTTTATTAAGTAAAAATCAAGTAGATATCTTATCGTTCTTAATTGAAAATGCATAATTAGTGTAAACATATTGCAATGATATTTTGCCCCTTTTTACTTATTTAGGGGTCGAATTTCAAAAAATCCTGATATAACTTTTTAGATATTTTAATTTAGTATTTTTATAAGTAAAAAGCAAGTAGATATTTTATTGTCTTTAAGAGATATCGCATAATGAGTGAAAACACACTTTGCCCCCTTTGACCCCCTTAGGGGTCGAATTTCGAAAATCCTTTGTTAGTGAGCTCCCTATGTCATAGATGTAATATCCATTCCAAATTTCATGTTTCTATGTCCAGTGGTTCTGGCTGTTTTGATGATGAGTGAGTGAGTGAGTGAGTGAATGGGGTGAGTGAGTGAGTGTATCGGGCAAAGAATTTTATATATATAGATAGATAGATTGCAGCGAAAATTAATACATATTTTTCTACCAAATTCTGACATGAAAAATGTCGGTTGGTCCTAATTCTGACATAGAATGTTTTGTTAGTTTGTTATTATTAAAAAGCATGACTAATTGTTTATATGTTATTTTATTGGAATTAAAACATCTATAATATTAAATAACGAGCTTTTTATGCGGCCTTCGGCACGCCCTCGAAGCTCGGCCCTCCGGGCTGATGCCCTGGCGGGCAGCGTCTCGGTCCAAAAATTTTATTCCTCTTAAAAAACCACACTCCAAATGTATACCTGTAAACTCCCGAAAATACATAGTCTCTTAAAAGTTTCGCCTCATTTTCGTCCTGACACAGCTACAGAAATGAGGCTCTAGATATGAATCTGGAAGTATTTTTTTCTTCTATAATCTACAGCATTGTGATATTTTTTGTGTGGAAATAGATTTATTTAAATAGGTGGGATCGTGTGAGGAGGAGAATTATATTATATCATTTTTTTAAAATTTGGGATCGATAATCGATATAAGGCTCCAAATATTTAAAAGAGATCAGGTGTTGTTTGTATGACAGGCTGCTCCAGTATTGCCATGAGAAACTCGGGCATGCGTGTCTTAAGTCGTTTAATTTTGTAAAAATCAAAAAATAAGAATAACAAAATTTAGATTTTTAATAAATTATAAAAAAGTGGCAAATTATTAAAAAATAAACAAATAATATATAAAATATAAATCAAATAAGATGTGATTAATTTCTTCTTCTGTGCGCAAAGAAAAGCGAATTGAATATTTAATTTTTGAGTGGTGAGGGGGGGGGAGGAATAATTATCAATATATTTAATGTTTCTTAATTTAAAATCAATTGGAGTCTTTCATTTCAAAATTCGAGTTCAAATTACAATTATATTTCAAATTTGCAGCAAATATACCGACGGCATCAGCGCTCCCTGTCGGCAGCATTACGTGAGCGTTGCTGCAAATTAATCTGGACTATTATATATTATTCTAAACACATTTCTTTGACTTTAAAAATGCCTCTTTTATTTATAGGGATGGGAGCAGAAATTTTTCTGTAATAAATAAAAATTTTATTTATAACGAGACTTCCTGTTAATCAATTGTAATAGACTGATGAAGAGGGCAAAGCCCTCGAAACTATAGTTTCGTTATAAATCCAGCAGAAGACACACTATTTTATTGTCTCCTACAATATATAAAAATTCTGCTACCCTCGGCACAAAACCTTTCAATTTATTATTTTGTTAGAAAGTTCTCGTAAAAATTACATAACACCCCGGGTGTAGGGGCCCGGCAAGAAAAAATGTCTAGGGTCCTGAATCAAAGTGGGATAAGGAAGGAAATACTTTTACAATACCGGGTGAGTTTTTATTAATCTTGAGGCAGTCTTAAAAAGTTTATTTATATCAAAGGGGAAACTAAACTACACTACAACCTAGAACAAGCTTTCAAGTGTATTTCAAGGTCAAGTTCTGTTTTATAGATGGAAACCTATATTTGTTTTTACATAGCCTAAATTTACAAAAAAACAAAACAAAAAAAAACTAGTTTTTTATACAACATCAAATAAAAAAAGTATTAAATCAATTAGATCTCAAAAATATCCAAATAATAATTACTCTTAACAATTATTCAACTTAATTATCAAATACTAGTGATTAAATAATTAATTATTAAATAATAATTAATAATTTAATAATATTGCGACAATGTTCTGTCACATTCCAGAGTGTATCGCAAGTCTTCTGGATCAAACATCTGTCTTCAACAAAAAATGCTCCATTTATTTATTATGGTAATACAATATATGGTAACTATCTACTGGATTGACAAGAGAAATAAACTTTTTTAAGCTCAAGAATTTTAAATAAATCTATTAAGTAGAAAATAATCTCTTAAATCTGAGTATAATAAAGTTTTTCAGGTCATAATAAACACTTATTTACATTGTTGTGACTTTTCAATTTAATAATTATTTATTTAATAATTATTGTTTGATAACAGAGTTAATTAATTGTTAAAAATTGGGATTCTTACTGAGATCTAATTGATTTAATATTTTTTTTTTTTTGATGTTGTATAAAAAAATAGTTCTAATGAAAGTTGTTCAGTTTTTTTTTTAGATTCAGGAAATGTAAAGAAACATATAGGTTTCTATTTAAAAAACAGAACTTGACATTGAAATACCTTTGAAAGCTTGTTCTAGGTCGACAAACAATAGCCTAGTTTAGTTTGCCCTTTGATATAAATAAACTTTTTTCCATATAAAGCACTGTTTTTGAGCTATAAGACTGTCTCAGGATAAAAAACTCACCCGGTATAAGTCAATTAAAAAATATATTAACATAATAAAATACTTTGTTTAATTATTTATTTAATAAATTATATTTATTTGTACAAAAATGAACGGTTAGATAAATATTTGACGATTGGTTTATAATTTCTCGATTTAGCACAATTGAATGGATCTCGTTCTTTTATATCTTTTAATCTTTTATTGGCCCCCCTTTCAATTAAAAGTTCAACAACAGTCAATTTATTTCCAAAAACTCCATAATGCAGAGGTATTTGTTTGTATTTATTTCGATGATTAATATTTGCCCCATTGTCTAATAATAAATTGATCACCGATAGATGACCATTCCTACATGCTCCAAATAACGGAGTATCCTTAGCTCCCGAGAGTTGATCTACTTTTGCTCCATTTGATAATAAATATTGTACAATATCTAAATGACCGTTCGCTGATGCATTATGCAAAGGACTATAATTATCACATATATTAATTTTATTTATATTAGAGAGATCTTGTGCAAGGTGGTATTTGACTCCTTGGAGGGATCCTTTCTTCGATGCATCCCAAATATGGTTAGTATTATCATTATCTTCTAATGGTGGATCAGTCATTGATTTTCCTTCCGATTCGTTCAACTAAAAATAAAAATATTAAATTTGTATAAAAATATAATAAATAAAATTATTTCAATAATAATAATAATTTATTGAGGGGCCGGTAGCGTAATCGGTTAAATTACCAACTTTTCTAATCCGATTAGGAGAACATCATTCTGTTCGATCCCAGCAATAAGCAAAGTGAATTTATTTGAAAATAATAAATAACCGGCCCCTCGGCTCCAGAAACTGACAATCTCTGGTTCTACAAAACCTCGCGCATGCGCAGGACAAAATTTTCGTAACAAGCAACCATGAATCGTGAGAGGCAAAAACAAGATTACCCCAGGTGGTAACCAATCCACCCACCCTCGAGTGGCAACCGAGCATTCAGATTCTGGGGGATCCGGACCATCACGAAGTCAAGGAAGAAACAATGGAAGAATAACACCAAAAATCCATACATATCTGGGCACCTTTAAAATCAACACACTCGAAAAATTACCTGACCATGGAACTCGATAACATGTTCCGGAAAAAGATAGAGGCGTGGAAGGTCCAACCAGAAAGAAACATCAAGCTTTGCGTGATTCCAAGGGTCCAAACGCAACAAATAAAATAAATAATAATTTACAATTTTTTATTGTTAAAGGATAAATAAATTGAATTGCTTCTTTCTAGTAATTTATTGTAATATTCAAATGGTTAATCCAAATATTTCGAGAGTCAAAACGTACACAATATTGTAGTCGTTGATCTTTCCTTGTCTAATCATTAATATAGGTTCCTTCATATCTACTCTTATTAAACGAGCAAAAATTGTATATTTGCTTATATATTTATTTATATATATATATGTATATATATATATATATATATTTGTATCTTAGTTCTATTTTGAAAACGGCTCTACCGATTTTGATGAAATTCACGGCTTAGGGGGTTTTCGGGATGACAATTCGATCTGTCACGGTCTCATCTTCGACAAAATTGTTTTTGATGGGTTTTTTCGTAATCAAATTAATTATTCTCAGGTAGACAGATCCAAATCTTGGAGCTTAAAAAAGGTTTTCCTTTTATTATTGTTACCCAGACAGACAATGGGTTGGGCTAATTGTTCTCAAAGGCCTTGAAAAACTATTGTGATGGTGATGTGTTGTTGTCAAGCTAAACCCGAACAAAGCTCGGTCTTCCAGGTATATATATATATAAGCATTTGTATTTTGTTTTTTTTTTTTTTAAAAACGGCTCTAACGATTTTGATGAAACAAACTCTATTAACAAGTTTTGAGGATGAGAAAGCGATCTAGATGCGAAGAAGCGGGGGTGGATGTGGGTGGTGCAGAAGGTGGGGGGCAGGGGTGGGTGATCCGGGGGTAGGACGAGGTTTCGGGGGTGGGGCTTGAGCAGGGAGGAGGTGTGGGGTACAGTGGTCGAATACTATATAGATATATTTGTATTTTTTTAATTTGAAAACGGCTAAATCTCAACATAAAAATCTAACCTTTTTATCAGAATTTTAAATTAAAAATAATATAAAAATAAAAATTTCTACTGAAGGAAGAAGTTGCCGAGCATCGCTCGGTGCCTCCAGGTACTTAAATTTAAACAAGCTCGAATACTAATTGTTTTAAATTTCATTCAGACTTCTTTGTGAATAGATGTACATAGTTGTATATACTCGTAAATGTTATCTCAGTTTGTGAATTTGTGTATATATATATATATTGTGTGTAATCAAGCTTTTATCAATGTTCTGTACAAACTGATGGGGTCGCCACATTGGTTGGGGAGTGGTTGAGTACCTTTGACATCTGTAATTAATATTAACTCACTGACTTGGCTATTGTATGGTCCCGCAGTTTCCACTGAGGAAGAGATGCCGCAAGCGCTCTCGAAATATTTGGATTAACCATTTGAATAAAAAAAATAAATTACTGGAAAGAAGCGATTCAATTTATTTATCCTTTAACAATAAAAAATAATAATTTATTCCAACGTTTCGATATTATTGGTTTTAAAGTAAACGTATTCAAGATTGTTTTATAAAAGATTTCTATTTTAATTAATAAAGTAAAGGGAGTGTAGTTTCCCTGTGAAACTACACTCCATTTACTTTATTAATTAATATCACGTTTCTCCTAAAACCTACACCACTTTCCCTAAGTAAAAAAGATTTGTATTTTTTTAATATAAACATATGTACACTGACGGCCAAAAAAACGTAACACTTAAATTAAAAAAAAAACTAATGAAATGTATCTTTATTGAATAAACTTTTAATATTATACTATATTTTTAACGTTTCTTAATAAGTGTTTAACCTGTGAATCAATTGTAATAGACTGCTGAAGGGGGTAAAGCCCTCGAAACTATACCTATAGCCTCGTTATAAATAAATTTCAAAATAAATTTTTATTGTCTTCTTTAATTGATAAAAATTCTGCTACTCTCGGCAAAAAGAAACTTTCAATATAAATAAATAATAATTATAAAATAGCTAAATTCAATTACAATTTTGTGTAATTTCAAAATTTGATTCTCAATTCCAATAATATTAAATTTCAGATAATTATTATTATCAATCATCTCAATAAATAAATAAATAAATTAAATATATCAACTTACATTTTGTATTTAGTATGCAGGAATTTTCTTCTTGTTGTTTAATTGAATTATTATGATCAATCATCTAAAATAGACAAACGAATAAATAAATTAATTTATAATAAAAACAAAATATTTCTAATAGATAAATCAACTTTAGGGGGCCAAATTATTATACTCATTTGAAAAATTAATCAAAATAGTTTCAGCCGTTTTTGAGATATTTCGAAAAAAAGAAGGAAAAAAACACTTTTTTCATGCACTATTACAATACTTGACCATTGAAAATGTTGATTTATTCTACTTATTAATAAATGACCCCAACTAGACCCAAATCGGGCATTTTTATCTTAATTTCCTTGAGAAAATACTAATAAATTAATCGAAATTATTGCACATTATTATTGAACTATACCTACATTTTTTGATTAGATCAAAATACTGGCTAATTTTTAAATTAAAAATAAATAAATAATCGAATCAATATATAATAAAAAATCAATTCACTTACATTTTCTTTTAGTTCCAAAATTTGTTTCTCCATTCCATAAGTACTAATTTTCAAATAATTATTATCATAGATATTCTGAAAAAGTAGATAAATAAATAAATTAACAATAAATACAAAAATTAATTAATTCTAGTGATCAAATTACATTTAGAGCAAAGAAAATTTAATCTACCCAGTATTTTATATTTTAAATTTTCAAAATTTGAAAATTTTTTAAAATTTAAAATAATTTTAAATTATTAATAAAATAATTAAATAATTCAATCAATATTTAATAAATAAATAAATAAATTCACTTACTTTTTCTTTTAGTTTCGAAATTTGTTGCTCACTTCCATGAATACTATTTTCCAAATAATTATTATTCTCGTTCATCTGAATAAATAGATAAATAAATAAATTAACAATAAATACAAAAATAAATTAATTCTAGTGTTCAAATTACATTTAAAGGAAAGAAAATTTTTAAAATTTAAAATATAAAATAATTATGTAAAACCTACCTAAAATACTTTTAAATTTGAAAAATTTATAAAAAAAAATTTCAAATTTTGAAAATTTTAAATATAAAATAATAGGTAGGTTTCACATACATAATAATAATAAATAAATTCACTTACATTTTCTTTTAGTTTCAATATTTGTTTCTCAATTCCATACATAGTCATTCTCAAATATTTATCATTGTCGATCATCTGAATAAATAGATAAATAAATAAATTAACAATAGATACAAAAATTAATTCTAGTAATCAAAATTAATTACATTTAAAGTAAAGAAAATTTTAAAATTTATAAATATAAAATACATATGTCGAAAAATATTTAGTATTTTATATTTTAAATTTTCAAAATAATTTTTAAATTATTAATAAAACAAATAAATAATCCAATCAATATTTGCTAAATAAAAAATAAATTCACTTACATTTTCTTTTAGTTCCGAAATTTGTTTCTCAATTCCATGAATACTATTTTCCAAATAATTATTATTCTCGTTCATCTGAATAAATAGATAAATAAATAAATTAACAAATAATAAAAAAATTAATTCTAGTAATCAAATCAAATTACATTTAAAGCAAAGAAAATTTTGAAAATTTAAAATATAAAATACTAGGTAGGTTTCACATAAGTATTTTATATTTTAAATTTTAAAAAGTTTCTAAAAAAAAATTGTTCAAAATTTTCTTCACTTATTTATTTAAAATGTTTCACCAAAGAAACCACCCCTCCCCCCCCCACCCACATGGTGATTCTCCCTTAAAAACTTACATTTGTATTTAATATTTCAAAGTTCTCTTCAAGTGATTCAATTGAATTAATATTATTATTAATCATTTGAAAAAATAAATAAATAAATAAATAAAAATTTTAGGAAATATTAACAAATAAATAAATAAATTATTACTCACAATTTTTGGAACTTTATCTTCTTGTAATTTAAATTCCAATTTATTTTTAATCATCTGAAAAAATAAATAAAAAAATATTAATATAAATAAATAATTATTTTGATTAGTTATATGTAGAGACCGGATTCCTATATATAGAATATTATACCTGTCTATAAATATTTTATCTTAAGTAAACCTTTTATTTGATAAACCCCTAGACACATAATTCAACAAGCCACCCGGAACCCACACAATAGGGATTAGTGAAGAATACAGATCCTTCATATATAAACAGATATATAATTTCGATATATATGAGTGTATGTTTATTTGTATCAAGCAGAGGACAACCTCTTTGTTTCTCTTTGTGAATCAACAACTCTGCTACTCTCGGCAAAACAAAAACTTTTCAATTAAATAAATTAGTACTTACAATTTTTGCAAATTTTTCTTCTGGTGATTTAAATTCTGATGTCTTTTTCTTATCAATGATCTGAATAAATAAATAAATAAAAATTATAGAAAATATTATTAATAAGTATATACTATATATATAAATAAATTAGTACTCACTTTTTTTACTGCTAGTAATTTAAATTCCCTTTCAAGTGAAATATTTTCATTAATCGACTAAAAGAACAAATCAAAAAAAATAACAATAAAATAAAAATTAAAGAATATAAATTCATAATTCATTTTAATAAATAAATAAACTTACACTTTTCAACATATATGCAAAATTTTCTTCCATCGAATTCATTTGATTTTTGAGTTGCGTATTTTCCTTCATCATCTAATAAATAAATAAATAAATAAACTTGATTAATTATCTATTTCTTTGAGAATAATGCCCCACCCCTCATCTTTGTAAAACGAAAATAATCTTAATTTTAAAACAAACTAAAAAAAACAAGCTTCTTAAAAGTACATAATAATGTATATACTTAATCAAAAAGCGTGGGGGCATTTTGTCGAAATTAATTAAAAGTTTCTGCGCCCCACACTTTTTGATTAAGTAAGTATTTCATTATCGAGGGGTGAACCGCGACCTAATATGCTGTACACCTACTTCCACTTGTACTTCCAAATATTTCCATAAGTACTTCGAAGAGGTGTACACCTACTTCCAATCCCGGATCACCCCTCGTTCATTATTTTGTACATTTTAGAAGAATGTTTTTTAGTTTTTTTTTAATATAATTTAAAATGATTTTAAATTATTTAAGTAAATGTAATTATGTAAGAGCCAAAAAAGGCAACGAATAAATAAAATAAAAAAATGATGAAGAACAAGTCTTCGAAACTATAGTCTCAAACAAATAAATATCATATATATATGTATATATGTAGGTTCTAAATATTAACAGGAAATTTTTTAATTAAGCTCATTTGTAAGCCCTTTCCGTCCCGACAAACGAACCCTTGCAAAGGTCTTCCGCCCTTTTAGTAACCAATGAACATTTTCTAAAATTATATGACTCGAGGAAATACATCGTAAATTCAAGTAATGGTGAGTTTGAGAAATTATCCTGCAAATAATGGAATTTTCCATCTATAGTCACATGATCTTTCTCCCTCCACCCTTAAAGAAACCATATCAGCAGAGCACTTGGAATCTGACTAGCAAACGGACAGATTCAAACGATACGCCATAGATTCAACCCATTAACGAATAACGAACTCTCTCAAACGAATTACGCATTTATAATTAACGCCCTTCGAATTAAATTGTTATTCACCTATATATAGAATATTATACCTGTCAATAAATATTTTTTCTTAAGTAAACCTTCTATTTGATAAACCCCTAGACACATAATGCAACAAGCCACACGATAGGGATTAGTGAAGAGTACCTACAGATCTCACATATATATACAGATATATATGTGTGTATGTTTATTTACATCAAGCAGAGGACAACCTCTCTGTTTCTCTTTGTGAATCAACAACTCTGCTCTGGGCAAAACAAATGCTTTTAAATTAAATAAATTAGTACTCACAATTTTTGCAACTTTTTCTTCTGGTGATTTAATTTCTGATGCATTTTTCTTTTCAATGTTCTGAATAAATAAATAAATAAATAAAAATTATAGAAAATATTATTAATAATATATATATATATATAAATAAATTAGTACTCACATTTTTTTCTGCTAGTAATTTAAATTCCCTTTCAAGTGAAATATTTTCATTAATCGACTAAAAGAATAAATAAAAAAAAAATTATAAAAATTAAAATTAAAGAATATAAATTCATAATTCATTTTAATAAATAAATAAATAAATATACTTACACTTTTCAACATATATGCAAAATTTTCTTCCATCGAATTCATTTGAATTTTGAGTTGGTTGTTTTCTTCCATCATCTAAATGGATAAATAAATAAACTTTATTAATCATCTATTTCTTTGGCAATAATGCTCCCCTCATCCATAATCTTAAATTTAAAAAACTAAAAAAGACGCTTCTAAAAAGTACAAAATAATGTAATAATTAATCAAAAAGTGTGGGGCGCAGTGTCCCACTCTTTTGATTAAGTACTTACATTATTTTGTACTTTTTAGAAGCGTGTTTAAGCAATTTGAAAAATCAAACTTAATTGAATTAAATATTAAATTTTCATTTCAATATAAGTATTATAGGAATTGTAAATAATTTTGTGTTATATAAAGTATTTCTTGAGGCATCCGAAGACGTATTAGATGTTATTATCAAATTTCATATATTTATTGATATTTCACTAATAGTCGAGTGGGTAAACCATATGCCTAGAAATCAAGCTAGCTCAGGTTCAAGCCTCACTCTCGACAACTTATTTTAGTCTGACCCCTACATATTTGAAAATAAACTAAAATATATAGTATTGGTAATGGTTGAAACCGATAAAGCCAAAAAAAAAAAAAAAAAAAAAAAAAAAAAAATTCACCAATCCCGATTTTTTTTAAATTCATCTACTTATTTATTTTTAATATTCCCATTTACAACAAAATCATATTGAGCGCGCTTCTACCTACCTCAACCTTAGCGCTAGCATTTTGTGGTCTGACTGCAAAACCAAAAACAAATAACAAAATGGCGGCCGAAGCGCCTATCTATTTTTCTTTTATCTATTCCTTTTTTTTTTGGTTTTTAGGTTAAAGACGCCATGTTTTTTTTTTAAATATGGAACTAAAATTTTAAATGCACCCTCTGACATGGTTTTAATTTTTAACACTTTTGGTCAAATATGAACGCTTTGGAATTAACGTTTTTTTTACAATGTAAAAGAAGCCGTATGGTATATACGATGAAATTGAAAGAGGAAAATTTGTTTCAAGTTTTAAGAAAAATTTAGGATCGATATTAAAACAGAAACGAACAGCATTTTAGTCAGTATAATTTGTTGAAGGAGACAATTAAAGAGTGTCTTCTGCTGGAATTCTAAATTGTATTTATTTATAACGAGACTATAGTTTCGAATTGCTTTGCCCTCTTCATCGGTCTATTACAATGGATTCACAGGAATTAATTTATGAATTACTATAGTCTCTTTATAAATAAATATAATTTATAATTCCAGCAGAAGACACACTCTTTTATTGTCTCCTTCAATATATAAAAATTCTGCTACTCTCGGCAAAAAAACTTTCAATTTAGTATAATTTGTTATTTTTACACGCTATTATTAGCTTCATCTGTATGTATTTATGTATGTATGTAAATTTATCTATCTATCAATTTGACTTTTGTTCTGTTAAATTCCGCAAACATTTTTACTTTAAATGAAATTTATGTGAAACCTACTAGTATTTTATATTTTAAATTTTATAAAGTTTCTAAAAATTACTCTTTATTTTAAATGAAATTTTATAAAAATAATAATAAAAATTTTTAAGAAAAAAATAAAAACCGACTTCAAAAAATTAAATGCAACAAATAAAATACACTAAAAGGTATAAAATAATTATTATCTTATTTAGTTACAACTAAACGACGAAATATTAACATGAAATTACTTTTTGAAGTCGGTGCCAAACAAACTATACCTATAAGCGAGCGTACCCACCAAACGTACTAAGATCCGTCGAGTGCGATTCATAAAAGGTATATGTTTGGCACCGACTTGAAAAAGTAATTTCATGTTAATATTTCGTCGTTTAGTTGTAACTAAATAAGATAATAATTATTTTATAACTTTTAGTGTATTTTATTTGTTGCATTTAATTTTTTTGAAGTCGGTTTTATTTTTTTCTTAAAATTTTTTATTTTTCTCTTTTTAGTGATGTTATTAATAGTGATCCTATCATCAGAACTTGACCAAATTAATATTCCACTATCCCTAAGATACCCCCTTTCCAATAAAAAAAGAATCATCAAAATCGGTTCATAAACAAAGAAGTTAGTCCTTAACAAACCTAACAAAAAAGGTCTAATAGCTACGAAAAAAAAATGGGAGCAATCGGAACGGAGACTGGACCTAATGCAAATTTTTTTTTCAAAATTGGTTCACAATTGGCGGAGATATGAGGTAACATAAGCACAAAAAAAAAAAAAAAAAAAAATCAGTCGAATAGAGAACCTCCTCCTTTTTTTGAAGTTGGTTAAAACTAAATACATTTCATACTGTTAAATTCCGCAAACATTTCTCTATAAAAATAATTGTTTGCCTAAACTCAATTTAAATGTAATAATACAAATAAATACATTTGATGCTGTTAAATTCCGCAAACATTTCTCTATAAAAATAATTAAGACTAAAAAGTAAAAAAATAAAAAATCCATTTGGCTATAATCCAGCATCATTTCGCGATTGGTCCGCATGACGCTTTTTATATCAAACACAGATATGGATCACCAAATGAATTTGAAATCTGAGATGTTATATATTCAATCTCCCAGTCCCGAGCGCCCAATCTGTTAACACGTGTGTTAGGTGTTTGCCATTAATTAACTTCACTATTTCAAGTTACAAATATATAAATTCGGATATTATTTTAACTAAATATTTGACTCAAATCATCTGCATTCGATTCACGATTGAATCAAATACAGGAAACTTATGATTAATTAATAGCAAACACCTAACACACGTGTTATAAATAAAAATATAAATTTATTTGTAGGTTAAGTTCAAATAATCAAATATATTTTTATTCGTTTGTTGAATTTAAATTTCAACAATTACTTATAGTTTATTGACAATAATAAAAAACAAATTAGAATAAATACTTACAATTTTATTTGCAAATTTCATTCCCTCAATGAAAAAATTTAGTTTTTCTTCGTTATTTTGTGGTTTCATTACCAGTATCTTGAAATAAATAAATATATAATTGATTAATATAATAAATAAATATTATTTATTATTTTAAATAATAACTAAATTAATAATTTGTAGGAAATAAGGACAATAGCTTATGCAAATATTTTTTATTTTTTGCCAACGTTTCGTCAACTTTGTTGACTTCATCAGAGGCTCAAACAAATTGACATCTTTGCATTTTTGTCATTTTATTAATATTCAAAAAAGGTCATTTGTTTGAGCCCTGAGGAAGTCAACAAAGTTGATGAAACGTTGGCAAAAATATTTCCATAAGCTATTGTCCTTATTTCCCTATAATAACTTATTAATTTAATCGATGGACATAAATAATCAAAATAATAAATAATTTGAAAGTTTATATTAGAAAAATCAAGACAAGTTTTTCTTGTGTGCCTTTTTATTTATCCACCAACGTTTCGTCGACTTCGACTTGTTCAGGGCTTCTACAATTATAAGAATATTCTTGATATGAATTTACAAAAGTAAAATTCCAATTCCAAAACAAACATGTGTTAATAGTTTACCTACCAAATAGTTATGTCATTCATCAGAACACAATTTTCAAAAATATTTGGAAAATTCACAAAATGTGTTTTTTTCATCAGAACACAATTTTCAAAAAATATTTGGAACATTCACAAAATGTGTTTTTTTGTGGATGTTAGAAATATTTTTTGAAAATTATGTTCTGATGAAAAAAAACACATTTTGTGAATTTTCCAAATATTTTTTAAAAATTGTGTTCTGATGAAAAAAACACATTTTGTGAATTTTCAAAATATTTTTTGAAAATTGTGTTCTGATGAAAAACAAAATAAATTTTGTGAATTTTCAAAATATTTTTTGAAATTTGTGTTCTGATGAATGACATGACTATTTGGTGGGTGAAATATTAACACATGTTTTTTTTGGAATTCTAATTGTACTTTTGTAAATTCATATCAAGAATGTTCTTAGAATTGTAGAAGCCCTGAACAAGTCGGCAAATTCGACGAAACATTGGTGGATGAATAAAAAGGCACACAGAAAAATAACTTGTCCTTATTTTTCTAATATAAATTTTCAAATTAATACAAATTATGGACGGAAATGATGATAATAATAATAATAATAATAAATAATAACACATACCTCGAAACGTGTGGTTAACACGTCATTTTTCATTTTCATTATTGCAGAATCTCTTTCTGCTTTTAACTTTTCTGTATAATATTTTAATAAAGTTTTTTCAAAAAATGAATTCATTTTTAAAAAAGATAAAAAAAAAAACAAAAGCACTAAGAATTTAATTAGTAAAAGTCTAGATGTTTATCTTTTATCTATGACACGGTAGGACTGTTGTACCTATTATATACTAGTATATATTTAATCTATGTGTTAGTTGTAGCAAAGTACACTGGTTGACTGGTTGTACGTTGTACTGTGTCTATGATTAGAGCTCCCGCGCAGTGTTGCCAACGATTGAATTTATAAATCCACTAGTTTGCAGTGTTTCCAACGATTGAATTTATAAATCCAGTAGTAGCGGTAAACTCAAATAGTGAACAATTGCTCCTATAAAAAATGAGTATACATGAAAAATCACAAGGTTCCATCCAATCAGAAGAATTAAAAACAAAACAATCGCTCATTTGAAAATATATAGATCATATAAAAGGAGTCTCATTAAACATACTTTTTCAATTGAAGCTGTTTTTATAAGATATACAGCAATACTTTTGGCTGAACCTAAAATCAGATGCCTTCATTTTTTTTCTTCACTGAAATACAAGAGTCCAAGGTGCTTTTTTCACTATTACAGCAAGACCCCGCTTGACGCTAATTCATTTAGCGCTATTTCGGTTTAGCGCTCTTTTATTTCAATTCGGGATTCCTCAAATTGTACGCAGCGCTAGGTTTCCAAATATAAACATAACATATTCGAAATAGTGTAGTTATGATTTTTGTTTGGTGCGGTGCTGTACGGAGGCATTTTTTTTATTTAAAACATTTATTGACATTATATTAAGTATAAATTTATATAATACTATAATGATTAATACAGTGATAAATATTATGATCCTAATTTTTATCATGAGTGATATGAAAAACAAGAAAAGAAAGCAAACAAAAAAAGTATTTCACTGAAAACAAAAATGCAAGTGATTAAAAGATTAAATTCCAGTGAACGTCAATCTCAAATTAGTGCTGCATTGAATTTGGCAACTTCAACAATAAAGACGATTCTTAAGAAAAAGAAAAAATACTGTCATCGGCAACTGCAACTAGAATTACCTGTTCTAGAAATAACAGTATAGAGGAAATGGAAAAAACGACTGTCTATATCAGCGGTCGGGGAACCGGGGTAAATTACCCCAAATGGTGTAACAATGAAACTATCGGGGGTAATAAGGACATTTTTAAAATTTTCTATTTTATAAACTATTATAGAATTTTAGTTTGAATTATGTTAATGTTACAATTTTTATTCACTTACAGATAGTTTTCATGTAAATTCCAGTTAATTCAATAAATAATAAATAACATACATTTATAAAACTAAAGATTTGAGCATCTTTTTTTTTGAAAATAGTTGGAATGTTTTTCAAAAAATCAGCTCGGGTACATATTAACCAATGTTTTTTAAAAGAGAAATAATTCAATCTTTAGGACAAATTCTAAGATTTTAGTAGAAATATTATTAAATTTCGATATCAGAGGGGATTCATCCCCTCAGGAGTCGAACCTAGGAACTAACATGCTTGCCGGGCAGACAGTCAATCAGCTCACACCCTCGAGACAAAAACCTCTCGGCGATAGTAATTTTTTGATTTCAAGTTTGAATCTTATTTAGTTTACGAGTAGAATGCTCTGATAGACTGAAGGACATTGTACCGGGCGGGTCATCAATAAGGAGCTGACGGAAATTGCACGTATCTCGGGAACTAATAATCGTAGAAGTTTGGGAAAAAAATCCTTCAGAGGAAATCGACCAAGGAAAAATTGCTGAAATATTTTTAGAAGTTCCCCCGTCACACCGCTCGGTGGCTAATAAAGCTTCGATCGTACAAAAAATGCAATTTTCTCGAAAATTTTCCAATATAAGTTTAGAAATGAATACTCTAACGTTAATGCCACCTTAATGAGTCCATCCTTTTGATAAATGACTTTTTGACTGTAGGACGTAAAACAAAGGCGGAGGAGGATGGTAAAACTTTTATGGACTGCAGTGTCTCTAACTTAAGTTTGACTTAGCAGGAACATTATTACAAAGCTCTGGTTCAAGAAAAGGAAGGTTTGGTGAATAAAATAAAAAACATTCATGCCATTCTAGTTCTTGCCGCCCTCGCGCGAGGCGTCTTTTCATAAAGGTACGCCGTTTTTATTTAAATTTTGCTTCCAAAATCTTAAATGGAACCGTATAATTATTTTATTAGATTCAGAAGGCAGATCAAATTTGCAACGAAATATGTTCAAACCGCATGTCGATATCTTCTTTCGTTTGCGTTAGCGGTGGACGGATGAACTTAAAAAATATTTCCAGCAATTTTTCTTGGTCAATTTCCTATGAAGGATTTTTTTTCCCAAACTTCTACGATTGTTATTTCCTGAGATACGGTGCCTAGTCACCCTTATTGAATCACCCGGTAGTTATACTGTTATAAAAATAATTTTTAAGAAAAATATAAACCGACTTCTAAAAAAACTAAATGCAACAAATAAAAATACACTAAAAGGTATAAAATAATTATTAACTTATTTGTAGTTACAACTAATCTACGAAATATTAACAGTGAAATTACTCTTCAAGTCGGTGCCAAACATATACCTTTTATGAATCGCACTCGACGGATCTTACTTAGTACGTTTGGTAAGGTACGCTCGCTTATAGGTATAGTTTGTTTGGCACCGACTTCAAAAAATAATTTCATGTTAATATATTAATCTAGACTCTATATAGATTGACGACGAAATTGAATGCAATATGATATTAAGCCAATCTATCATAATGGAAATAGCTAGGAGAATTTTTTAATTAATATATATTCAGATTAAGACAAGTTGACATAAGCTTTTATTTTTGCAAGAAATAAATCTTTGGTTTTATTATAATTAAAAAAAATATTAGGTATTAAATTTAATACCTAACCAATTTTCTATTAATCTTCCCCTAACCTCATTATTTACATGTTAAGATAGCCTCGCTTAGCGCTGTTTCGCTTTACGCTCTACTTTGATGGAACGTATCCCCGGCGCTAAGCGGGGTCTTGCTGTATTTATATCCGACGATTGGCTGTTTGATTTTCCAATATGTGTTTGACTAGGAAAAATGGGAGCCCGAACTAAACTTTCGGAGGTTCGGTTAGTATATATTCAGTTCGGGTCGGCTGGCGCCAACCGAACCTGTCTAAAAAACTCCAGCCCGAAAAGGAGCTATACGAACCCAACCGAGCCGAACTGAATATATACTAACCGAACCGGAGTCAATTTGCACATATTGGATTCTATTACGTGGTTTGATTGAATAAAAATAGTGTAAATAATATTAATAATATTTATTATAACATTAATATTGATCTACTGCACTTTTAATTAAAAACCGATTAGACGGAATAAAAATTATATTTTTAAAATCCCCGGGTAAATAAATATTCGTTGAGTGCTGCGCCCTAGGAGCGCTCAAATAACTAAAATAGCAGAGTTAGAGGTGATCAGAGTGGGGGAACCCTTTTGACAAAGAAATTAACGTGCACTGATGAAGAGCAGCGGTATAGCGCTCGAAACGTGTTAAAATATCGATTGCGTCTGCCCAAAATAAAGTAACAAATAGAAGTTGACTTTTATTTCAACTTTTTATTTTCCCCTTACTGGCCCCTTAGCCAATTCAATTTAAATAAAATAGAGGCCGCCAACGCGAGTTCTTTTTTAAAAGAAATTAACGCTTAAAAAAAGGACCCCACAAGTTTGCTTTTACCTTTGAAACTATTTTTTTATTTATTAATAAAAAAATTTGAATGAAATATAAATAAAATTTTTAGGACATTTATTTTTTAAATTTGGAGGAGAAATATACTAGACTAGAGGTTAATATTTAAAAAAATAGTTTTGAAATTGCCTAGTTAAGTGGCAGGCCTACTTGTTCTGGTTGGATGGTGCCTTGGGATCTTTCATGTATGCTCAAGAAATGTATTGAGAGTAATTTCTCTTTGTTATTTAAATTAACTTATCACAATTTATTTACTAAATAAACTTCTTTAGCTTTAATAATAATAATAATATTTCTATCGACGATGAATAAAAATTATATGGTATTTAAAAAAAATCAATAAATTAGCAAACTGCAATACAAGATATTTTTGAATTCAAAACAAATTTACCGTGATTCTACGGTTTCCGTGGTTTCTATGAGAAAACAATTGAAAAAAAATTGAAAAAATGTAGTTTTAAAATTCGATATCTCGAAAAATAAGCGATAATTTTCTTTCTTGATATAATGAATTTAATTAAACGTTACTAGCTACAAATATACTGGGTGAGTTTTTTATCTTGAGACAGTATTATAACTCAAAAACAGTGCATTATATGAAAAAAAGTTTATTTATATCAAGGGGGAAACTAAACTACGCTATTGTTTGTTGACCTAGAACAACCTTTTAATGGTATTTCGTGGTCAACTTCTGTTTTAAATGGAAACATATATTTCTGTACATATTCTGAATCTACAAAAAAAAATGAGCAGCTTTTTATAAGAACTATTTTTTTTATACGACATCAAATAAAAATAATAATAAATCAATTAGATTTATAAAAAAAAAATATTCTAATAATTATTTTTAACAATCATTCAACTTAATTATCGAATAATAATGATTAAATATTTAATTATTAAATAAATAATTTAATAATTTTGCAACTGTGTTCTGAGATATCACAGAGGGTATCGCAAGTCTTCTGGATGAATTCCAGTTCCAATTTATTTTGTTTTTTAAACATATTTACAACACGATAAAATGAAGCTCCTGAAGGTGTATCCCTGTCAGAAAAACGCTCTGCATCTATTTCAATAGCAGACCCATAACATTTCTTCCACACTTCACCGCATAAATGAAGACCATTTCAATTCTTTCTTCAACAAAAAAATCCTCCATTTTGTTTATGGTAATACAATATAACTATCTACTGGATTGACACGAGAAATAAGCTTTTTTAAACTCAAGAATTTTAAATTGATCTATTAAGTAGAAAATAATCTCTTAAATCTGAGTACAATTAAGTTTTATGATCATTATAAACACTTATTTTCATTGTTGTGATTTTCAAATTAGTAATTATTTATTTAATAATTAATTTTTTGGTCATTATTATTTGATAATTAAGTTGAATAATTGTTAAAAATAATTATTAGGATTGTTTTTTGAGATCTAATTAATTTAATATTTTGTTTATTTGATATCGAATAAAAAAGTTCTCATAGAAAGTTGTTCAGTTGTTTTGTAGATTCAGAATATGTACAGGAACATATAGGTTTCTATTTAAAAAACAGAACTTGACATTGAAATATCCTTGAAAGCTTGTCTGCGCCGTCAGCAAACAATAGCGAGTTTTAGTTTCCCCTAGATATAAACAAACTTTTATTTGAAACTTTTTTTTCGATATAATCCACTGTTTTTGAGTTATAAGACTCTCTCAAGATAAAAAAACTCACCCGGTATATATATCTTCTAAACTTAGCAATCTGAACCTTCTTTAATAAGATTTCAATTCTTAACTACATATTTCAAAGTTTTCTTTATTCGAACTTTTCAAAATGAAGGAATTTTACCGCGTTTTCTCTTTTCTTGATGAATCAGGCACACAGAGGGCGCTGAAACACACATACTCTTTTTTAACATGGACTCTTATGGGGAGCTCCTCTCTATCTTATACTCTTTGGCTTATACCATGAGTGGTATTTTTGAAAAAACCCAACTATACAACACCAACAAAAGTTACTCAAACCTCAGGCTAAATATTTTAAATAAATTTTGTTTGAAAGAAGAATAAATTTAACATGTTTTGTAAAAGCCAGATAGTGTCCGCCAGAAATATTTGAAAAAAGCCAGATTTCCCGCTAGCCGCCAGATGAGATTTCTTCAAGCTAGATGGAGTAAAAATAAGCCAGATCTAACAGGAAATCCTCTAAATTAATCAAACTTAATTGAATTGAATATTAAATTTTCATTTCAATATAAGCATTTGTAAATAATTTTGTGTTATATAAAGTATTTCTTGAGAAATCCGAAGACGTATTTAAAGATGTTATTATCAAATCTCATATATTTAATGATATTTCACTAATAGTCGAGTGGTTAAAGTACATGCCTCGTAATCAAGCTAGCCCGGGTTCAAGCCCCACTCTCGACAATCCTATTTTGGTCTTACTGTAGCGGCCCGCTGTTGCTTTGGCGACGAGCCTTTAGACACAGCCGCTTCAGGTGACTCAGTCAGATCGTTGCGACACTTTGCATGACTGATAATGTTTCAGTCATGCTATAAAGTGAAGCAATTCGATCTCGGCTGAGCATTCAGATCTGGAGGGGTTAAACGCCAGCTAGTAGCCCCTCCCCCTCTAACGCAATGCGGATGGCCCCCATCGGCTTTCCATCAGGGCACAAACAACGCCCTGCACACACGCAAACATTGTTAGGATCCCACCGACTTGGTGGGGGGCGCGGACACGCACCACACAGCACTCAGCACTCACGAGCGCCCTAACACTTACCCTATATATTTGAAAATAAACTAAAATATAGTATCGCTAATAAGTTGAATCCGATAAAGCCAAAAAAAAGAAAAAAAAAAAAAAAAAACATTTCACCAAAGCCCGATTTTTTTTAAATTCACTCCCGCTTGTTTATTTTTAATATTCCCGTCTACAACAAAATCAAACTGGAGCGCGCTTCTGCCTACCTCGACATTTTTTTACTCATGATAAATTATTTTGAATCATCTGCTGTGTGAGCAGTCCACCAAAATTTACCTCGAGTGAGAAGCGGTTCTAACATGTTTGCTTCAGTATACGAACCGCCAGAGAACTCTGTAACTAGTATACGCTAAAATACATAGAGCCCTTATGGAGCCTTCCTCTCTATATACTCAATGACTGGAACAAACAGAAAACGTAGCTATCTTCACTATGCATTTTTAACACCTAGTGTTTAAAAGTAAAATGTTAACGTTGCTGTTAAAACTTGGTTTGGAGAATAGCATTTTTCAACGCTAGTGTTATTACTTTACTTTTTAATACTCAATTTAAGATGTTAAATTTTAACGTTTGTTTTTAGAGAATAGACCTGATAGACGTTTTATTTACTTTCCACTCTGACGGTACTACTTACTTCCAGGCAGAGACGTTATTCAAGTCCATGAAAAAACATAAAAAAGGAAAAAAAAAGTTTTCTTATTAAAATCCATCTTCAACTTCATTTTCTCAGCTCTTTTTTTGTTCTCTTTTGACCCTATGTCCATCCTCTATTTCCAACCAAAAAAAAGCATCTCTCACTCTTTTAATATTCCTGAGATTTATCGCTCTCGGTCTTATTAGAATGGAACAGATGCCCAAGTCATCTTTGAAATGAACAAGAAACCTCGAAAAAGCTCCTCTAGCCGGGGGGAGGGGGGTCAGAGATAGGGCTCATGGAATGAGTATAATGGCAAC
This sequence comes from Forficula auricularia, assembly GCA_024734495.1. Lineage (NCBI taxonomy): Eukaryota > Metazoa > Arthropoda > Insecta > Dermaptera > Forficulidae > Forficula > Forficula auricularia. The sequence goes on along the minus strand of JALMQS010000293.1, from coordinate 14,145 downwards.
GACAAATCGTTTCTTATGGCAAACTAACCGTAATTAAACATATTTCATATGCTTAATTAAGAATTATGTTCTATTTTTTAATTTCTTGAAGTATCTTTTTAGACCAGTTAAATCTACTCTCATTAAACGAGCAAAAATTGTTTGTTTATATATTTGCATATTTATATATTTAGTACCTGGAGCCACCGAGCGATGCACGGTAACCTCTGACACCACCCCCCTCCCGAAATCAAACATCTCGCCCCAACTGCGCCCCACCCCAACCGCGCCTCCCACCCCCGGATCTCCCACAACTGCACCCCACCTCCTGCACCTACCACATTCACCCCACCCCGCACCCAGTTTTTTAATCTGGCTAGGTCTGGACCTCAACAAATTTCATCTTAATTGATCTTTTCTTAATTAAACTAATTATTTATAGATGAAAATCTCAATAAAAAGTTTTTTTTTACATTTTTTTCAATTATCTTTTATTTATTAATTGTTTTTTTTAATTTTAAAATCCACTAATAGGTTATAGCAAATAATAATATATATATATATAGGTATATATATATATATTTATATATTAAAATTATATATATGTGTATAGGTATATATATATTTATATATTAAAATTAAACAATTTAATTGATTATAAATTCGAGTATTAAATCCCACAAAGAGTTAATAAGAAATATGATTATATATTGGAATTTGCCAATTTAATTGATCATTATAAAACTCTATAAATTGTTATTTAATTAAAAAAAATAATTATACGGAATTTATTTATATACCTATATACACATAATCTATATATGGGCCACTAGAAAATTAGAAATCCAAAAAATGGAGGTGGGGGGTGGGGTAGTGCAGGAAGTGGGGTGCCGGGGTGGGGTGGAGTGACGGGGTGGTTTTTATAAGAATTTTAAATTAAAAATAATATTAATATATAACTTTAGAACTGAAGCGAAAATTTGCACAGCATCGTTCGGTGGCTCCAGGTACTTATTCTCTAAAGAGCCCCTTGCGGGAAAGTTTTGGGGTAGTTTTTATTTTTTGATCCTAGTTATATGTTTTTTGCTGTCCTGAATCCGAATCTAAGATTTGCTAACAAAAATCTCATTTTTTGTAGGTTTTTTGCTTATAGCTCAAAAACTATCAACTTTTCGTAAATAACCTTCCTTTTCAAAATGAAAGTTCATAAAATTTCCTACAAATTTTATAATTTAAGTTTTTTACGCCGACCAACTATTCGGGCTCAAGCGCTATTGAAAACCACTCATTCTATATACTTGATTTCCATCTGATTCTCTAGGAAATTTTTGTTGACTTGAACGTTTATTTGGACCACATTTTTGTTAAACTCAGATTTACACCGATATCTAACTTTTAGATCCAGAATACAAAACATAGCGGAAAATATGAATATCTTTAAATCTAACAGTTTTATAAAAATTAGTTCAGTGCGTTCAAGTAATATTATAAAAATTGGTAGAAATCGAAGTTTCTAGAATGAGTGGTTTTCATTTTATGAAGGAAAAACTGCGATGTTTTGCAAAAAAATTCTAGTTTTTCATAAATTCAACCTCATTGCGACACCAATTAAGATGAAACCTTGTTTTCATTGTACCAAATTTAATCTAGTTTAAAAATGTATAAAGTGGTCTTTGTCGAAAACGTGGTCTTTCATGGTCAAAATGTGAGAAAAATCGAGAAAAAGTTCGAGTTTTTGGGATTTGCGGAAACAGAAAAAATACGACAATTTTCAACTTAGCGCTTGAGCCCGAACCGTTGGTCGGAGCCAAAAAACTCCAAATAATGAAATTTGTATGGAATTTTATGACCTTTCATTTGATAAAGAAGGTTATTTATAAAAAGTTGATAGTTTTGGTGTTATAAGCAAAAAACCGCCAAAAAATGAGATTATTTTACCTTTTTTTTTTTTTTTTTTTTTTTTTGCAATTTTGACAATATTCCGTCACGAAATTTTATTAGCAAATCTTTTTTTAACACACTTAAAACATAAGGGTCGAAGAAATTATAACTACCCCCAAAACTTTTAGGGTAAAAACACAATTTATCTGGACTATTTGTTTTGATAAAAAAAATTCCCACTAAATATTTTGTATTGTGGATTGTACCCCCCACCCCCATGAAAATTTTCTGGCTACTATCCTCTACAATATATCTATATTTATACTTATTTATTAATAATTATATTATATTTGGGGGAGCAATTTGATTATTTATTTTAATTATTTATTTATTAAGAGAGGAGAATTATTTGTCAGAATGTTAAAGGGTCGACAAATAATCTACAATTTGTTTATATCCTCTCTCTCTCTAGCCAGATCTTAGTGGTGTTATATTATTTATTTATTTTATTTATTTTATTTATTAATGATGTTATGTACATAGGTCAGAGTAGACCCATGTAGTTGTACAATCAAAAAAAAGAAAAAAAAGAAACTGACAAATATAGAGATTAACAATATAAAGAAAAATGAAATATAAATTAGATACAAAAATACAAGAAACAGAACAAAACGTAAAAAAATACAAAATATAAAATACAAAATAAGAAATACAAAGCATAAGTATATTATTACAAAATATAAATTGCGCAATATAAAATATAAGTTAGAGGCTATAGCCGCTGGCATGATAGGGCTTCAGTGAGTCCACACGCAGAAAGCGGGCAGCAGAGGATGGTTGTCTTGAGGCAGAGGGCATTGAGTTCCACAGTCGTTGGGGCTGTGATCTCAAAATGACCTCGATCTGAGCGCAGTCTGGTGCTCGCTTAGCAGGCATGCCAGGCTCTTGATCGTAATGAAGGACCAGGGGTAAGTAGTTCCGCCAGGTAGGAGGGAGACCCTGATATAAGGAACCCTATGGACAAACCTCAGGTACCTAAACTTTAGATAGTTAGGAAGGCTGAAATAAACTTCTATCCGCCCCCCTGTTTATCAATACTATAGGAAATGATTAAGATGATGGATGATTTTTAGTTTTAGCTCAAAGGGTTAGTTGGAAGGATATTAGCCGGACTTGGATGGGAGATGATCTTCAGAGATTAGAATCTCTCTTGGCGGCCTAAAGCCAGAAAATGCTTTTCTAAAATATAAATTTGCGCAGAGGCAGTTGAAAATATGCTTTAATAAAATATTGACACAAAGCCCGCAGAAACATGCTTTAAATAAAATATTGGCACAAAGCCCGCATTTTTTGCCTTTTCATTACAGAACGTGTATACAATTACTTCTTAGACACAAGTCGTCTCTTTAGCAAATCGTTCCCAGGTAATCACCTCGGAGAGTTGTCTCCTTCAATGAGCTTTAACAACTGACATTGCGACGAGGGGCTAGCTGCCTTTATAAACCTGGCGGACCTAATTAGCAATTAAACTGATTGGTTAATTGGTGGTGGTTTGCTGGTGACGTAAGCATAAATGTGATTATAAAAGGGGCGTATCCTCGCTGCTCACCTGTCAGTTGATCGGAAGATTCTGACCGGTGAGAATCAAGCAAGCGCCTTTCTTAAGGCGAAAATGAATCTTTATTTTTAAAAAGCATTTTACAGTGAAAGGAGTAGAGAATAAAATCCTACAATGCTTTCACTACAGAAAATTTATTACTCCAAACTGCCTCATGTAATGCTGCGAATTTATTGTTTCTACCTTGATAATTGAGGTCTGCCCCCTTGTCCAGCAAGACTTCCACTATAGGGACATGACCAATGAGTAAGGCATACATTAACGGTGTTCTACCATAAGAATTCTCTGCATCTACAAATACTCTTTTGGAAAACAAAAATTGTTCAATTGCTAAATGTCCTTCGCGGTTGGCCCAATTCAGAGTAGTAGAATTATAAATTTCATTCACAGACGCTATCGTGATTAAATTCCGCACACGTGACCACAGACGCGCCAACTCAACGCATGCGCATGCGACTACGCCTCCTATCTTAGTTTAATAAAGTTGTAGAACGAAAAGTGTAGGTAATATCTGTATCAAAGCCCAAAAAGGCAACAGGAGTCTCCACAAAACCTATTACCTACCTACCTTCTTTAAAAGTGTCTTAGTTTAATGGAAGTTTCGTAGTAAAATAAACAAACTGTATTTTTATTTGTAATTTGGTTTTCTTGACAAATAAATGCACAAACCGTATTTTAACGTGTAATTTGCTTAGAGGGCAAAGATCCGCGAACGCTGACGTTTGCCCCACGTGTGCGGATACCCGCAGGATTCAGTTTAGAGCCCTCTACTGCTTTATCTGATTGATTTAAGAACTAATAAAACTGCGTTAGATATCCAAGATAACAATTTTTCAGATGACTATTCAAGTTATACTCTAACTATCAAAAAGATGAGAGAAAAAAAATAAAAACCAAAAACTGCGGATTTTTAACCCACTTACCCTATGTTAAATTTCATTTATTTCTTTATAGTCGTGAAGCGTTTTAAGCGGAGATTAAAAAAAACTCCTCTATTTTATATTATGTATATATGCTCGTTTAATATCATAAGATTAAGCTTTAATTATTTTAATAAATAAAATAATTATTTACACCATCCAAAAAAAAAACGAACTTTAATTTGAAATAGAATGTAATGTTGGCTAGAATACCCTGAGAGGTCGGTTTCTGTTTGAGGTTGTTTTTGCGTGTGTATAAAGGATCAATATATTTATATATATATATATATATATATATATATATATATATATGTGTGTGTGTGTGTGTGTGTGTGGTTTTCATAGAGAGAATTTCTCTCAACGGACACAAATTATTTCTGTGTAATAACATCGTTTCAGGTTTAACATTTGCTTTTCTCTATTTCTATCTCTCTCTTTTTTAATAAAAAACAAAAAAAAAAACCTAACCCTAATATGGAGATGGATTTGTGTTGTAAATACCATTAAAAAGGAAAGTCATAGATAGTATTATAGTTACAGGACTCGAATGGAAAATTGACATTTCACAAACAAATACATAGAATGTTTTAATCACATTAATTGAATATCTAAATAATAATACACTGAAGTGCAAAAAATCGACCCACCTATATAAACTGTTATTAAATAGTAAATCATTTTTAATTTTTTTACAAGTAACCATACATTTACTGAAAAATGACTTATTGCAAGTGTACTTGCCACTTGTTGTTGACTTATCCACTATGATTAATTAGGCACACAATTTGTACTGATTGAACTTAAGAAATATCCATTTTGTATATTTTATCTTTCTATCAATGATGCTTAATTCTAAATTATTTATTTTATTGATATTTCAAATGGAATTGGATCTTTTATTAATATTTGATTTAAATGTAAAGTGATATTGAGAAAGTAGGATAATTTGTTTACACGGTTCTATCCAACAAGTTTAGATCTTAATTTGAAACTTGTTTGTAATTCACAAATACACGGAAATTGAATCGAAAATGGGGTTGTAAACATCAAGCCATCCCTATATATATTTATATTGGGTTGGGGAATAAGTTCGTTCGGTTTTTTTCAAAGAGCTTTCTTTAAACAAAAAACAATAATTATAACAATAAATTAATCAATTATGTATTCGCCGTTACTGTTTACAACCTCCTCCCACCTCTCGACCAATTTGTTGATGCCGTTCCGCCAAAAATCGCCCGGTCTGGTGTCGAAGAAGTTGTTGAGCCAGTTTTTGAGGTCCTCTTCGCCGTCGAAGGTAACACCCCTCATTTGATTCGACAAGGAGCGGAAAAGGTGATAATCTGTTGGCGCAAGGTCCGGAGAGTACGGTGGATGTTGAAGAACCTCCCATTCGAGCTCTTGGAGTGCGGTTTTGACGACTTGTGCAACATGGGGTCTGGCGTTGTCGTGGAGCAAGATGACTTGGCCTTGTCGGTCAGGTCTTTTCAGTCGCATAGCCTCATTTACGCGGCGTAGTTGGGCAATGTAGAGCTCCTTGTTGACCGTTGCGTTCCTTTCAAGCATTTCCCAGTGTATCATGCTTTCCCAGTCCCACCAAACGCAGATCATGGTCTTTTTCGGGTGGAGGCTGCGAGGCATGTCTTCGAGGTCAAAGTCGCCGTTTTTGAACTTCGCAAACCATTTCTGTGCTGCGCGCTCACCTATGACACCTTCTCCATACACGTTGCATATGTCACGAGCGGTTTCAGCTGCTTTTTGACCTCGATGAAAAGCGAAGAAAAGTAGGTGTCGAAAATGCTGATTTTTGCCACCTGGGTATTCCATTTCTAAGCGTGGAAAATAGGAAAAACTAAAAATATTCGAAAAAACAAATAACAGAGTTCTGTAGAGCAGAAAAGGCACTGTCTAATGAATACAAACCCTTTGCTCAACAATAAACAAATCCTTTAAATAATCCCCTTTGAATAAAAACCAAACGAACTTATTCCCCAACCTAATAGAAAGAGAGAAATGTTGAAAGGGCGGATAAAGGGCCAAACAAGTTAAAAAACAAGCAAAAAAAACAGATTTCAAGTTTATAATTAGTAAAGAGTGGATTTTCGTCGGAAACCAATCATATTAATTAAAGTTTCCAGAAGATGAGACCCTGTCGGCTCAAAAGCCTCATAATCTGTTATTTTCAACGAAATCGTTAGAGCCATTTTCGAGAAACCGATTTTATATATTAAACAAGAGTTGATCATTTAATAGTTTTAGTAACTTGAACAACGAGCAATGCTCGATAAAATTTTGATTAAAAATAGATTACTTGACGCCCAGTTAAAAATTTGTTTGTTAATGGAGAGATTCAAACTTTAATGTGTTGTGTGGTGTACATAAACATGTACTAATGTTTTGGGATTAGATTGCCCTTCTTCATCAGCACATGTGAGTTTTAAATTATGTTGTAAGGAACGATTTCAAGAAGTGTATTTGAATAATTATTGAAAAGTACAAATGTGTGTCAACAATGGTAACAAAATTACAACATGTAGAATGTTTATGATATTACTTTTGCGTATAAAAAAATTCTTTGAAAAAGTGTTTTTAAAAACCATATACACTGCAAGTCCAAAAAATCGACCCACCAATAAAAACTTTATTAAATAGTAAATCATTTCTAATTTTTTTACAAGGAACCATACATTATTTATTTTATTGCTTATTGCAAGTGTAATTGCCACTTGTTGTTGACTTAGCTTAATTTGAACTTCTTGAACTTCAGAAATATCCATTTTGAATATTATATCTTTCTATCAATGATGTTTAATTCAAAATTATTTATTTTATTGATATTTCAAATGGAATTTGATCTTTTATTAAAACTTTATTTAAATTTAATGGGATATTGAGAAAGTAGGATAATTTGTAATTGTATCTTTTAATATTAATTTCACTTATTATTTTATTTTTTTTTATAAAATTCAAAAATTATCAACAATATTTATCGAATATGTTAGTTTAAGAGTTAATGGAACAAATTAAATGAATATTTGTAAAAAATTTTAAAAATAATTTGATATTTAATCAAGTTTTTATTAAGTGGGTCGTATTTTTTTGCGCCTTGGTATATAATTGTTTACCAATAATAAAGTTGTTATAGGGAAATAAGGACAATGGCTTATGCAAATAATTTTTATTTTTTGCCAACGTTTCGTCAACTTTGTTGATTTCATCATGGCTCAAATAAATTACATACATTTCCTTACATATTTATCTCATTTTATCAATAGGCCAGTCATCAAACAGATTGAAAATATTTTCATTTTTTAAATTTTAATATATCTTTATTTGAGCCCTGAGGAAGTCAACAAACGAAACGTTGGCAAAAAATAAAAATTATTTGCATAAGCTATTGTCCTTATTTCCCTATAACAACTTTTTTAATTTAATCGATGGACATGGGGGGTCGGGTTAGCCGAGGGGTTAGCGTAAAATTCTAGCCCTTTCGACCAAACTCAACCAAATTTTGGATACATATTCTGTGAACCCCCCCAGAAGGCTAGAAATGCAAAAACTAACCGCCCAAAGGGGTCAAAAATGGAAATTCGAACACTTTCGACCAAACTATGTATACAAAATTTGGTTAGTTTTGATCAAAAGGGCTAAAATTTTCATATTTGATCCCCCTCCCCCATTTCGGGTGGTTAGTTTTTGCATTTCTAGCCTTTTTGGGGCCCTCAGAATATGTATACAAAATTTGGTTGAGTTTGATAAAAAGGGTTAAAATATTCATTTTTGACCCTCCCCCTCATTTTGGGTGCCTAGTTTTTTAATTTATAGCGTTTTTGGGGCCCACACAATATGTATAAAAATTTGATACAGTTTGGTCGAAAGTGCCAGAAATTTCAATTTTTACCCCCCCCCCCCCCCTTTTTTTTATCTGATAATGTTTAAAACACATTAAAAATATTGTATGTTCTTTTAAAAAATATATTCAGTTTTTTTCTAGTTAAATTTTTTCATTTTTTTTTACCTCTTCAAAATGTGGTAGAGATCTTTATGACCCCACCCTGTATATGTCTAATATATCAATTCTTCTAAAATATAAAATAGAGTAAGATTCTGTATGTATAGATATGATTGAAAACGTCCTTTGGTTCCAATCTTCACAAAGGCTCCGACCACCCCGCGCCCTCCCCCTTACGACAAATAAAGACTTCGTGACGTCATTGGCATGTCAAGTGTGAATACAAACCAACTCAGGAGCGAGCAATCAGCCCCTGTCTCCCTTTTTAGGCTGTGAATGGGAGCAAAAGGGGGCCAGGTCCCCCTCCCCCACCTCACCCCGCCATTCCTTTTGTCGTAGTCTCTCTTACAATTCCATGAAAAGGTTCAACATCAAATGAGATAGGTAGTCTAACCTAACTACGATACATACAACCTATCTTTCTCTTTTCAAAAACCCCCACGAAATACACACACACACACATATACACACGATCAGCAGTACTTTATTTTAACTGTAAAATAAATTTGGAATATATTTCAATTATAGGAAAGTTTTACCTTTTATGTAATACCTAACTACTAATTGACATTTCGTGTTTCAATTATTTATAAATGCACACCTGTTTTATCCACAGATATATATATAGAATTTTAATATTATATTAAAATACAAGGTTTAAATATAGGGGATGTTTAGTCCCACGCATCTCTAACTTTGTCATCGAAACTAATAGCGAGTGTAATAAAGCCTTATAAAACTCGTGTTGATTTGTTTTTTGACAGAAAGTTGAGGAGTTAGTTGTTTATTCATAAAGAAAATTCGATGAGGTTATCATCTGCTAAACAGATACATATACCAGGTGAGTTTTTTAACTTGAGACAGTCTTATAACTCAAAAACAGTGCATTATTTGAAAAAAGTTCCAAATAAAAGTTTATTTATATCAAGAGGGAAACTAAACTATTGTTTGTCGACCTAGAACAAGCTTTCAAGGGTATTTCACTTAGACCATGAATTATATAGAGACACCCTCTGCTATTCTACACACAGAGTGAAGTGAGGCCAACATCGCCGGGTGGGGTGCAGTGGGGATCCAGGGGGGCGAAGGGAGGGGTTCGGGGGTACCAGGGGTATCGGGGGTACTATATATATTTATATTTTTATCTGGATTTTAAATTAAATATAATATTAATATATAGCTTTTAACTGAAGTTAAAAGTTACCGGGCATCGCTTGGTGACTCCAGGTACTAAATTTTTATTTAAACAACCAGCTGTGAAGAATTCTTTCAATTAACAAAAAACCCATCAAAAACAACTTAGCCGAAGATGAGACCGTGATGTCAACACAAAAAACCCCCTAACCCGTGAATTTCATCCAAATCGTTATAGCCATTGTATTTTGAATTAATTATATTGTTGTTTAACAATCAGAGAAGCACTAGATTGTTCGATTGTTAACTCTTTATATTTATATGTTTTGATTATTTATTAAATTGAGTGTAATTTCTGGCAAGGTACTTTACCTACTAATCTGGTATTTCCTAAATATAAAAATAATAGAAAAATTAATAAATAAAAAAAAATGTTTTTATTTTTGTTTAAATTACGTCAGCGTTAAGATCCAAGGATTCCATTTTCATATTAAAAAAAAAAAAAAAAATTTAAAAGGGTTATAAAAAGGGAAATGGGGTAAAGAGGGTATGAAAGGGGGTGTCGAAGGGGAAGAGATTACCTTCAATAGCAGAAGCTAATCGATTAGAGCCAAATGGAAAGTCTATATAGCTTACAAAAGAACAACAACAACAACAACAACAATCCAGACAACAGCAGCAGACTTGTCTCTTTTTTTAGAATGTCGCTGAATCTATCTTTAAAGCTTTATATATATATATATTATTATATCCCTTTTAAAAAATGTTAATAATATTTATTATACTTTCCAAAATAAAAATAATATTACAAGTTTAATTAAACTTTTACCATTTAATTATTTTTTTTTTTTAATTAAATAAGAATTTGTTGAGTTTTAAAATTAATTAAATTGTCAAATTCTAATATTTAATATTTGTGGGATTTAAAACTCAATTTTTAATCACTTAAACCAATTATTTTACATTAATTAATGTATACATTGTATTTGAGCTTCGACTCCGGAGATTACTTCTCCACCATCGAGTGTCCTTGATCATCTTTTTAGTCCTTGTTTTTAATAAGAGGAAAAAACTAATTAAATAAAAAAACCTCTTTTCCGATAATTATTTCAATTCCATTATTCTTCTTCCCGTCTTCCATTTTTTCTTAATCACTTAAATTATTAAACCAATTATTTTACATTAATTAATGTATACATTGTATTTTTTGCTTCGATTCCGGAGATTACTTCTCCACCATCGAGTGTCCTTATTCATCTTTAGTCCTTGTTTTTAATAAGAGGAAAAATCTAATTAGATAAAAAAACCTCTTTTCCGATAATTGGTAATCCTTAATCACTTAAAATGCTTAACTTTTAATACATAATAATAATTATAATGATCTTATTGTGGGATATAAAATTAAAAAACCAATTATTTATTAAAAGGAAATTGAATAAAAATGAAAATATACATTTCTATCGAGACAACCACCTGTGAATAAATATTTCAATTAAAAACCTATCAAAAACAACTTAGCCGAAGATGAGACCGTGACAGATTGAATAGCCAACACAAACCCCTCCTAACCCGTGAATTACATCCAAATCGTTAGAGCTGTTTTCGAGAAACCGATTCTATATACATATATATGCATGAATTGCTCATTTAATATAATAAGATACTAATTAAAATAAAAATTTTCTTATATTTATTTAGAAATATTATTCTAAATTAATTAAAATTTGATCTATTGCCAACAGTTAAAAAGAAAAAACACTACAATTGATTAATTTATATATTTGAAAATGTATACCTATAAAATAAAAAAATATTTAACTAAAGATTTGGTTTGTTTTTAAAGATACAATTGTGCATCGTTTCAATCCTTTTTTTTTCATTCTCATCAATAAAAGAAACAATTCAATTGAAAAGTTGAGATTTCGGGCAATTGCTAGTGAGTCACGTAAGACACGTGACCTTACACACGTAGGGTCAAACGATAAAATAATAAAAAATGGAAGGAAAGGTGAGATGTACGAGCGGGATAAATTATTCAAGAAATCCTCTTTGGTCACGTGACCAGAAAACAGTCAAGTACAGAACGAAAGCTATTAGTAAGAGGGATTCAAAATGGATGGGCAGGGTTAAAAACAAACAAACAACAACAACAAGAAATACATTAAACCATAAATAAATCCCATTCTAATAAATTAAAAATAGTCCAGTCAAATTGTGCTCAAATGGGGCCCTATGGGGGAACGTTTTGGGATAGTTCTTATTATTTGCAGTGCCTGGAGCCACCGAGCGATGCACGGTAACTACTGACCCCCCCCCCCCTCCCGAAACCCCATACCTCGCACCCACCACTGCACCCCCACTCCGCCCCACCCCACCCCGACCGCGTCTCCCACCCCCGGATCTTCCACAACTGCACCCCAACTCCTGCACCTCCCACATCCACCCCACCCCGCACCCAGTTTTTGCATTTCTAGCTTTCCAATGGTCTACATATTATGTGTCTATTTGTTTACTCGTACACCAATTTGCCCACATTCGCTCATATTGATAAACATTATAAAAAAATAAATAGGAAAATAATAATAAAAAAATAATCGTATAGGATCTGAAATAAAAACATAAAATTAAATAAGATTTGTTTCCAAGTAATATAAAATAAAGCCACTTCAACCACTTTATTTGTAAACACACCTGTAATGTTATGATCTAGACACCTGTTAATTAAAAACAAACAAAAATTCCTAATTTTAATATAATATATTAATATTTGCTATAACCTATTAGTGGGTTTTAAAATTAAAAAACCAATTAAAAATAAAAGATAATTGAAAAAAATGTAAACAAACTTTTTTATTGAGATTTTCATCTATCAATAATTACTTTAATTAAGAAAAGATCAATTAAGATGAAATTTTTCGAGGTCCAGACCTAGCCAGATCGTTTTCTCATCCTCAAAACTTGTTAATAGAGTTGGTTTCATCAAAATCGGTAGAGCCGTTTTCAAAATAGAATTAAGATACAAATATACAAACAAATAAATATATAAATATATATAAAATATAGGGGGGGGGGGGGGGCAATTTTTGCTCGTTTAATAAGAGTAGATAAATTAAAAATAGTCCAGTCAAATTGTGCTCAAATGGGCCCACTATGGGGAAAGTTTTGGGATAGTTCTTATTATTTGCATATATATGTTTTTAGGGGCGCTTAATCCAAATTTGAGGTCTCCCACCAAAATTTCGTGACACATCATTGTAATAAATGGCAAAAAATATAAAAAATCTCATTTTTTGAGGTTTTTTTGAATATAACTCGAAAACTAACAGCTTTTCGTAAATAACATTCTAATTTAAAATAAAAGTTCACAAAATTTCCTACAAATTTTATCATTTAGGTTTTTTTCTCTGACCAACCAAATTAGTCATGTCGCAAAATTAACATTTTAGTCGTTCATATTTCGTCTTCGATAAGTCGCAGAGCCTTGAAATTTGAAACTTAAGCTACAAGAAGTACCAAAAAATATTGGATAAAATAAAAGTACCGGAAGTTGATGTTTACGTACGAAAAAAATGTACTCCCCCTGCGTTTCGCAACCATAAATCTCAAAGCTACGAAATTCGAAACTTAAGCTCGATTCATGCGCGGATCCAGGGGGTGGCGCCCCCAAAGCGTTGGAGATCAACATTTTTTATGTTTATTTAATTTTTTTTTTATAACATTAAATTTTAAAATTGAAAATAAAGTTCTATGTGGGTGGGGGTGGGGCGGCGTGTCTGACCCCCCCTCCCCCCCCCCGCTTGGACAATTCGATCGCGACACACTTTCGAGATAAAAAGCAGATCTTATATACATCGGCCACCCCTGAACTATATAGTTCAATTGAACTAGTTCCATATAATGAACGAACTATAAAAGAACTATTCCCTAAAAAGAACGATTTTTCCCATCTCTATTAAAAATGTTGACAAAGGAAATGAATTTAAAAATATAATGCTCTTTTTATTTAGTTTGAGATAGGATCCATTTTTCATTAAGGGGGGGGGGGTAAAACTCAGTGGCTGCCCCCCCCCCCAAATCAGAGGTCTGGATTCCACGCCTGAGCTCGATATAGGCTAGAAAGGGTACAGCAAGTTTTTGCTTGAAATCGGAACACCGGAAGTTGACATTTACATTAAAGATTTTACGTTTTTTTTTTTTATTTTCTCAATAACTGTATTAACGTTTTTTTTAATTGGTGCACTTATCAAGTGTCATGAGTTATTAAGCTATTTAGAGGCAAAAAGTTACCGAGCATCGCCCGGTTCACCAGGCACTAATAATAAAACGACAATAATAAACATTTTCTTTATTAAAGTTTCAAGTGTTGTTGTTGTTGTTGTTTGTTTAGAGTTTCAAGTTGTTAAGTCTCCAAGAACATATTTTGACGTATAATGAAGTCAAAAGAGAAGATGGGCAATCATTGGGGAATCCCCTTCGAGTTGCTTTGAGATACGCAAATTAATCCTTACCAGAACAAAATACCCCTTTATATATACCCCCCACCCTGTCACCTGCTATTTTGGAAAACTTTATTATATCTAAAACATAATTATTTGTAAATAATC
>JALMQS010000292.1:167301-187883 GCA_024734495.1 Forficula auricularia | reverse complement strand
TTTTTTTAATGCAATCGAATGCAAGAAGGGGTGCACCAGTAAAGATGTAGCCCCTATGGATCTCGAAAGACCCTTGCATTACCGAAGAGAAGGGAAAGTTGATTAAGTGAGAGGGTGTAGACGCAGGTGTCTATGCACCCTGGTTTTGAAGGTTTGAAGATCATAGGTGCTGGGAAAGATAGAGGCTGGGAGAGAGTTCCAGTTCCTTGAAGTCATGGGGATATATGTATTCGCGAATGAAGTGGTCCGGCACTTTTCCAATTTGACCGCGAAAGAGTGTTGGGAGTCGGCAAAACGTGTGCTGCGTGCAAAGCATGCTTTGGGGGGAATTATTGATTTTATCTCATCAGAGCACCTGCCGTGATAGTATCTATAGAAAAGGGAAAGGGCAGAGACATCTCTTCGATGAGCCAGCGAGTCGAGGGAGTCGGTGAGGGTAGAATCGTCAATTAGCCTGACGGCTCGTTTCTGAATTGCATCAAGGGTAGCAAGAGAATATTTTGAGGCTCCTCTCCACAGATGAGAGCCGTATTCGAGACAGGGGCGGATTTGGGCCTTGTAGATGGTGAGAAGTTGTGGGGGTTTGTAAAATCGCTTGGACCTGAATAAGAAGCCAATCTTCCTTGCTGCAGATTTCGCCACAGAGGAGATGTGTTCATTCCAAGACAGGTCAGATGCGACAGAGACGCCCAACATGGATAGGCTGTCACACATTTTCAGGGTATTCGAATCGAAGTGAATATCAGGGAAATCTTTATTTTCGCGCCTAGAAATTAGACAACATTGAGTCTTGTTTGAATTAAAGTTAACTAAATTAAGTATATTAAGTAAATTAAGTAATGTATATTTAGAATAATCTTTATTTAATATTGAATTTATCTAATTAATAATTTATTTATTTAAGTAAAATTTAATATAAAGCTAAAAATGAAATAAAAATAATATTTCGACCCTCTTTTACCAATTTGTCCTTTTGCAATTTCAATAATTATTTGGGGTATACTCATGGGTATATTGTAAGGGTTTAAATTAAAGTAAGTAATACTTTGTTTTCACTCTAAAAATCTTTAAAAATATTTGTACAAATGACAGAATATATTAAAAGTTTAAATAAAATATGTTTTTTCTGAAAATTATTTGAAAAAAACTAAATTTTTCTAACTGTTCCACTTTTTTTTTGCACCACAGTGTATAATAGAGGGGCCAGGCGTCTGGTAAAGTCATGTGGATGGCCACATCAGTTTATTTTTAATTCAATTTATGTTTTAATTTATAATAATAAATATATTTGGAGTGGTGGAGTCCCCATTGTGTAGGTGTGAACTTACCAGTGAGGGGCTCAATCATGTGCTGCTTGAATGTGAGCTAAACAAAAAGTGGACACAATTGCTATACTGTGAAATCAACGAAAGTGTAAAATTCCCAATAAATAGTGATAATCTTTTGTCCTTGTGTGAGTGCAGTGAAAAAGTTGTGATGGCTCTTCAGAGATTTGTACTAAGGGCTAGTGTAAATATTTAAAACGAGCTTCGAGGGCGTGCCGAAGGCCCTCCGAGCTGGTACCCTGGCGGGCCGCGTCTCGGTCCAAAAATTTTATTCCTCTTAAAAAAGCACACTCCAAATGTATACCTGTAAACTCCCGAAAATGCATACTCTCTTAAAAGTTTCGCCTCATTTTATTCCTGACACAGCTACAGAAATGAGGCTCTAGATATGAATCTGGGAGTATTTTTTTTTCTATAATCTACAGCATTTTTTCTGTAGAAATATGTAGATTTATTTAAATAAGTGGGATCGTGTGAAGAGGAGAATTATATTATATCATTTATTTTTTAAATTTGGAATCGATAATCGATATAAGGCTCCAAATATTTAAAAGAGATCAGGTGTTGTTTGTAAGACAGGCTGCTCCATCCAGTATTGCCATGAGAAACTCGGCCATGCGTGTCTTAAGTCGTTCAATTTTGTAAAAATCAAAAAATAAGAATAACAAAATTTAGATTTTTAAAAAATTATAAAAAAGTGGCAAATTATTAAAAAAAATAAACAAATAATATATAAAATATAAATCAAATAAGATGTGATTAATTTCTTCTTCTGTGCACAAAGAAAAGCAAATTGAATATTTAATTTTTAAGTGTTCAGAGGGGCGGGGAGGGGGAATAATTATCAATATATTTAATGTTTCTTAATTTAAAATCAATTGGAGTGTTTCATTTCAAAATTCGAGTCCAAATTACGATTATATTTCAAATTTTACGAAAATATACCGACGGCATCAGCGCTCCCTATCGGCAGCATTAGGTCAGCGTTGTGGCAAATTAATCTGGCTTATTCTATATATTAATATAAAATAATACAAAGAATGTGATTGGCTAAATGGTTCTGACCAAAAGCCAGGAAGGGGAAAAAAAACCTTCTCCCTTAAAAAAAAAAAATATATTTATATCTTAATATTAGGTATATACCTACATTTTTGTTTTATTAAAATTTACGAGTTAAGAGGACGGCAGGTGTATGATAAAGTCACGTGAATGAATGGCCACATCAACATATTTTGTCTTTTTTTTTAAATAAAAAAGGATGGTTTTTATTGTATGACGGTATGTATGTTCCTTCAAAGAGGTGTGTTAAGTAAAGATTCCGACCCTAGGGCCCTTTTTCGGTCCGAGTAATAACCAAGGGCTCGTTGTCTATTAAACCACTCTTGTACGTGTGTATCTACGTTGTCTTTATATCCGAGCATACAATGCTGTGTGGCCAGCGAGCAATGCAGCCGCTGTTTCGGCCTAGGGTTCATTCACCGGTCCTTTGACCCCAAATCTAAATATAAATATAACTAGGAAGAGGTGAGCTCTTCAAAGGTACCAACTAACTCGGAGGGCTCGCCTAGGACACCAAGTTCTTCAGACGCCCTCCAATTCCAGCCAATCACAAGCCTGCTGTCCGGCTTAAGAATTTAACAGAGTGGTTTGTTTCATGAGCCAACGCTAGAAGATACACGATTACACTTTTCAATCTATTTTTACAAGAAAACCTATTATCTACATCTATCAGGAGAATAATGAATTAACATGGGGTCAGTGAAAAATAAATATTTAGATAAATAATTTGAATTTTGAAAAATAAAAAATTAAGCACCAGCCTGATTTTATAAATAGTTTATTTAAATTTTTCAGACGTTTCGATAAACATTTTTATCATTTATCAGCCTTGGATATAAATGAGGCATTCCACGCCAAATCGGACGGTTGGAAAAATTTTAATTTTTGATTTCCTTCATTTTGTGACATTTTTGAGTAGCCATCAAAAAACTCTTCATGGTAAATTTTGAAATTTTTTTGATCACCGGCTTAAAAGATATCAAATTTCGCTTTTTCGCTCATAACTTCTTCAAAAATGATTGAAATTAAAAATTTATTTTTGGAATTTTTGTTATTTTACATACTTTTTAGAAAAAAAATACAAAAAATTATTTAAAGTGTTTTTATATGCTATTTTTTAGAATTTTTAAAATTTTTAAAAAATTTTATTCGCTATTAACCATTATTAAAAGCATTTTTTGGTATTGACTTCTCTTTTTTTAGGTGTTTTGAATTGATTTTTATCGTTAACATGTGTTTAAAATAAATAATTAGTAATTTAGTTTATAATAAACGAAATTACTAATTATTTATTTTATTGAAAGAAAATAAAAACCAAAAATCGAAAAAATAGTAGTTATGATAGGACCACTAAAATTTCTAGAATCAATAGAATTTTAAAATAAAAAATTATCAAAAACTTCGAAGAATAAGTACATAGTTTCTAAAACAAGATTAAAATTTTCAAACTCAAAAATCGCATATAGAAACACTTTAAATGATTTTTTTGTATGTTTTTCTAAAAAGTATCTAAAAAACAAAAATTTCAAAAAAAAAAAAAAAAAAAAAAAAATTGAATTTGGACCATTTTTGAAGAAGTTATGAGCGGAAAACCGAAATTCGATATTTTTTAAGTTAGTGACCAAAAAAATTTCAAAATTTACCAAGAAGAGTTTTTTGACTAAAAAATGTCAAAAAAATGAAGGAAATCAAAAATTAAAATTTTCAAACTGTCCGATTTGGCGTGGAATGCCCCTAATATAATAAATTCAATTGTAAATTTATAAATGTTTAAAAGGTTGAGACTAAAAGGACCTCGTAGAATGGATGAATAATTCTTGTTAAAAGAAAAAAATTCCAGCTTCACAGATGGAGTATTTTCTTTATTTAATTAGTACAAACGAGAGACGTTTCAGCCGTGACTCACAGCCATCTTCAGTCTACAACAAGGTAACATGCGAAATGTTTAAGAATTGAGAGAGATGACTTCATCAGAAGGATGAAAGAGTCTATGCACATTTTAAAACGTAGACAGACAGTTGTCAATTACAAAGTTGACACTGAAAATAATGTAAGGTTTTATAGCCATCTCATTGACAAACTCATCAAGTAACTTTGAGTATAATTTATATTTATATTTGTTTGTGCTGTTATGAATCTCCCTACAAGTCTCTTACGGAATCATGTGTTTTGATTGTTGTGCTTTTTGAGTGTGTTTTTATGAGTGTGTTTTTTTTTTTTTATAAATTTTATTAAACCAATTATTTTACATTAATTAATGTATACATTGTATTTTTGCTTCGATTCCGGAGATTACTTCTCCACCATCGAGTGTCCTTATTCATCTTTAGTCCTTGTTTTTAATAAGGGAAAAATCTAATTAGATAAAAAAACCTCTTTTCCGATAATTATTTCAATTCCATTATTCCCCAATCAAGTCGATTGGTTTTAATTAACTCCTCCTCGCTCCCTCATCACCATCCTTATGAGTGTGTTTTACATTAATTAATGTATATATTGTATTTTTTGCTTCGATTCCGATTGCTTCTCCACCATCGAGTGTCCTTATTCATCTTTAGTCCTTGTTTTTTATAAAGGAAAAATCTAATTAGATAACCTCTTTTCCCCCCCTAATTTCAATTCCATTATTCCCAATCAAGTCGATTGGTTTTATTACCTCCTCCTCGCTCCTCATCACCATCCTTATGAGTGTGTTTTACATTAATTAATGTATATATTGTATTTTTGATTCGATTCCGGAAATTACTTCTCCACCATCGAGTGTCCTTATTCATCTTTAGTCCTTGTTTTTTATAAGAGGAAAAATCTAATTAGATAAAAAAACCTCTTTTCCGATAATTATTTCAATTCCATTATTCTCCAATCAAGTCGATTGGTTTATTCATCTTCTCCCATCCCCCCTTTTCTTCATCCCTTATGAGTGTGTGTCTAATTCCTTTAATATATAATAATATTTGCTATAAAGTATTAGTGGGTTTTAAAATTAAAAAACCAATTAAAAATAAAAGATAATTGAAAAAATGTAAACAAATTTTTATTGAGATTTTCTTTTATAAATAAATATTTTAATTAAGAAAAGATCAATTAAGATAAATTTTGATGAGGTCCAGACCTAGCCAGATCGTTTTCTCATCCTCAAAACTTATTAATAGAGCGAACGAATAAGCCGTTTTCAAAATAAAAAAAAAATATATATATACAATTTTTGCTCGTTTAATAAGAGTAGATAGATTCATTAAATTCTAATCTAATAATTAGTTCCAGGTTAGAATTACTAGGAGTGTGAATTTACATTTAAAATGTGTTCCCCAGAACTCGAAAAGGGATCAAAAAGCTATTGATCGTCGTCTTATTTTCTGCCAGCACTCAAAAACAGTACATTTATTTCAGGCATAAAATTAAAAACTTAAATTATTTATCGGCTCGAGCCAAACTGACAAAAAAAGGCCATTTTGACCTATTTTAGAGTCCCATTAAATATTAAACAGCAATATTTGAAATCAAAATATTTAATTGACGTAATAGAAAACAGATTCCTCTTTGATTTTCAAATTACCACTTGTTTTTAGATCAATTACTAACTAAAAAACTAAGACCTTCTGTTTTTATCTATGTTTTTTATCCTATATAATGACATAGTTTTAGTTTTTAATCATAACTCGAGTTCTAATTGAGCTAAAAACAAGGGGTAATTTGAAAATCAAAGAGGAAGCTATATTCTATTACGTCAACAAAATATTTTGATTTCAAATATTGTTGTTTAATATTTAATGGGACTAGAAAATAGGTCAAAATAGCCTTTTTTGTCATTTTGACTGATAATATCTCAAAACTCTGAAGTGTTGTAAAAAATCGGGAAATTGCATGATAATCAGCATATAAAACTCTACTGGAATCCATTGTTAGGTTTATGGGGAAAAATTTTTGTTTAATTTTTGTCGAGCAGTGTTATTAATATATCGATATTAGAAATATCATCGAAATATGTCAATTGTTTTATAGAAAAATATCGATATTTTGATATATTTTCCCCATCCTTACAAAACAGCTCAAAATATATTATAATAATAAACATTTCGTAAAATTGCGAGGTAGGTTTCACAAAAAAAGCAATATAACAAAAATGAGTTTTGAATTCGATATACTACTGTGGGCAATAAATAGTAAGACCTTGTTCTTAATTTTAAAATTCTTTATTTATTCTTCCAAATCTATTTCGTCCCCCTCAAAGTAATCCCCCCGGCCTCAATACACTTGCGCCAACGTTTTTTCCAATCATCGAAACAGTTGTTAAAGCCAATTTCCGGAATAGCCTTCAATGAGCGTAGC
Organism: Forficula auricularia; assembly: GCA_024734495.1. Classification (NCBI taxonomy): domain Eukaryota; kingdom Metazoa; phylum Arthropoda; class Insecta; order Dermaptera; family Forficulidae; genus Forficula; species Forficula auricularia. Next base: position 181,170 of record JALMQS010000292.1, on the reverse strand, counting down.
GATTCGCGTTTAATATCTTCAATTGACTCAAAACGGTCGTCTGAGTTTGCTGAACAGCCTGAAGTCACAAGGAGCTAAATCAGGCGAATACGGTGGTTGTGGAACGATATTGATTGAATTTTTGGCGAAAAACTCACGAATAATCAATGTAGTATGCGAAGGTGCATTTTCGTGGAGCAAAATCCAAGAGTTGTCGGCCCATAATTCCGGCCTCTTTTTACGAATAACTTCGCGCAAACGACGCATAACACTCAAATAGTATTCCTTGTTGACAGTTTGGCCAGTCGGAAGGAATTCGGAGTGCACCACACCTCGATAATCGAAGAAAACTGTCAACAGGACCTTGATTTTTGACTTGCTTTTCTCGACCCTCTTTGAACAGTTTGTACCAATCAAAAACACTTGCTCGCGACGTACAATTATCACCGAAGGCCTTTTGCAACATTCTGAACGTTTCGGCACCAGAAATTTGATTCCGCATACAAAATTTAATGGAACTTCTTTGTTGAATAATTTCACTCATTGTAAAAATCGCCGAATGCACTTTTTGTACTTCAGAAAGAAAAGCGTATACTAAACACCAATGATTATTTTGATGTGACATTTGGCACAGATGTCACTGACAGTCATACCAACCTAGAAAAAATATATTTCGACGAATGGGTTTCCGCGCGAAATTTAAATTAAAAAGTCTTACTATTTATTGCCCATAGTAGTATTTCTGGTGTCAGCCCATCTTCAGGAGTCACCCGAAATATATCGAATTTAAAACTCATTTTTGTTATATTTCTTTTTTTGTGAAACCTACCTCGCAATTTTACGCAATTTTTATTATTATATTAAAATGTTTCACTTAGAACCAACACCTTAAAAGTTATCAAAATATATTAGCATACTTTCAGAAGCTGTAATCAATAATTTATTCAGTTAAGTTAAAAAATGCTTAACCACTACTGAAAGAAATGCGGAAAGAGAGGGTCTCCAAGCTATTAATCCAGCGAGTTCAATTGTTCCAGTCAATGAACGATTAAAAGCATACAACGCCTGTGAATATTGGCATTCGGCAACCGATACGCCATAGCTTGCAAACAGGTTGCAGAATTGATCCATTTTGCAGGCGTTTTCAGTGGCAAGGGAAAGAACCTTGAGATGGCGGTGGGTGTCCTGCTCTGCTCAAGAGTCGGTGACTCAACGGCCGTCGTCGAGGAGCAAATGGCCGAGCGAAAAAACAAGAAAAAAGGAAGAAAAATCGCCGGCTCGCCTGCCTGCTTTGTCTTCTATATAGGGCAGTAGGCCTGTCTCTCGAGTCATACATGGGCAATAAAGACCAGCAGGCTCAGTTCGCGAGCGGAGAGACCGGGGTGTCCTCTGCCATCCATCATGACACCTGTGGCGGCCACCATGGATCATCTTCTCTTCAAGACAGACAACGAGATCCTAAGGAATGTCTTCAGCCGATACATCCAAGACAGCGTCTCTTTCTTGGCCCTAGCAATTCGAAATTATCCAGACCCACTTCAAGAGGTCTTTGAAATTAATGAGAAAACAAACAGGGCTTAATTTCTTAAGAGGGAATTAGCCACTTTTTTTCTCGATAAATTTTGTATTTTCCAGAGAGAAGCATATCTATTCTTACTAAAGTAAGGTTAAATTAAATATTTACATTAAAAAAATAGTACTTGCTTATGTACCGTAGAGTAAAATTACTTGAAATGTAATTTTAATAAAAACTGTATATCTATCTACTCTTATTAAACGAGCAAAAATTGTATATTTATTTGTATATATATTTGTATCTTGGTTATATTTTGAAAAAGACTCTACCGATTTTGATGAAATTCACGAGTTAGGGGGTTTTTGGGGTGACAATTCGATCTGTCACGGTCTCATCTTCGACAAAATTGTTTTTGATGGGTTTTTTCGTAATCAATATAATTATTCTCAAGTAGATAAATCCCAGAGGCGACTGTGGTCAGTGGCTAGAGTGTTGGGTCCCTGACTCAAAGATCGCTGGTTCGAGACCGAGTCTCGGCAGATAGATATTTTCAGTCGCCTCCTCTTGGAAAGTAATGGCAACCTACCAAGAGTATAATTGCCTAGTAACCTCTCCAAATTAGCCGTTCGGAACCGGCTTTAAAAAGTAGGTCCCGTATATCTGTGTAAAACAACTAAACACACTCAGCACAGGTATATGTGGAGAGGAGCCGACACCCGTTTCGGGTATGGCACTCGAAGAAGAAAAAGAAGAAGAAGATAAATCCCATTCTTAGGGTTTTAAAAAAGGTTACTCTTTTCCTTTTGTACCCAATGAGACAATGGGTTGCCTTAATTCATTGTTCTAAAAGGCCTTGAAGAAGTATTGTGATTGTGGATTTTAACATATTTTGTTCTCCATAAACGTTAGAAATATTAATAAACGTTTTATATATGTTTTTATAAAGAGCTTTATTTATTCAATAGAATAAAAATTAATCAAGAATTTATTTAAAAATATATTTCGCATAAGCAGGTCTCAATTTTCTGAAAAAAAACAGATTTTGATAGGTTTTATTTATTAACAATTGGATGAATAAAAATGAATCATATGGTTGAATCAAAACAGGTGCAGGAGGTGGGGGATCCGGGGGTAGTGCGAGGTTTCGGGGGTGGGGTCAAGCGGGGGGGGGGGGGGCTACAGTGGGCTACTATATATATTTGTGGCAGCTCTCAAATCGGTGCCTCCAGGTACTAGACACTTAATAACCAAACTAAATATCCAAAGTTTATTATCCCGTAGATTACGAAATGACTTGAAATTCATTTAAAATTATATTAGCTTGGAGTTGGAGACTTTCCTTGTGAAACACCACCAACTCCAACCTAATATAATTTTAATAATGTTTCTCTATAAACCAACACCACATTCCCTAAATTCGATTGATATTCCTTCGCAAACTGTTGAATGGTCTGATTGATTGTTATTAAATTCTCCAATATATCAATTTTAAAGTGCCTCAGTATTACAGTCGCTTTGTCGAAACCTTTTTTATCCCCAAATGTAAAACTAATTGTTCAAAAAATACATGACTGAATAGAGTGGTCCATAAGGTAAACTCCTCACAGTTAGACTTCTTTTCATGTAGTGTAGAGGGATATTAAAATGTTCTTTCACACTATGATTAAATGTCTAAGTACCTGGAGGCACCGAACGTGCTCGGTAACCACGACCCCCACCCCCTCCCGAAACCATACACCTCGCCTCCAACACGGCACCCCCCACTCCGCCCCACCCCACCCCAAACACCCTCCCACCCCGGACCCCCCACAACTGCACCCCACCTCCTGCACCCCCATCCCATCCCCACCCCCGACCCAGTTTTGCATTTCTATCTTTCTAATGGTCCACATATTATGTGTATATTTGTTTATTCGTACACCAATTTGCCCACATTCGTTCATATTGATAAACATTATAAATAAATAAATAAGAAAATAATAATAAAAAAATAATCGTATACGATCTGAAATAAAAAGATAAAATTAAAAAAAAATGTTTGCGACTCAGGACGCTCGACAGAAGTGATAACTTTCACCAACCAAATATTTTTTTAGGAAGACAATTTCAAGGATAATTGCCCGGAGAAAAGAGAATTGAATATTTAATTTTAATTAGAAGAGTGTATATTTAATGTTTCTGGATTTGAAATTAATTGTTGTTTTTCTTTCAGCTTAATTCAATTATACATATTTCAAATTTGCCGAGCTGCAACTTATTCAATAAATTCAATTTATAAAATACATAGCTATATATAATATATTCAATTATTTCCACACTTATAATAAAGTCTAAATCAAAAATATTCATTTTAGTAAAAGTAAAAAGCAGAGATTTTTAAAATACTTCTATAGTCTTCTAGTAAAGTCTCCGCCTATGATTCAAGAGGTCCCAGGTTCTAATCCGACATGCGGCAAATCATTTTTTTTTTTATTGGGATTTTCATCTATCAATAATTACTTTAATTAAGAAAAAATCAATTAAGGTGAATTTGATGAGGTCCAGACATAGCCAGATCGTTTTCTCATCCTCAAAACTTGTTAATAGATTTTGTTTCATCAAAATCGGTAGGGCCGTTTTCAAAATAGAACTAAGATACAAATATATAAATAAATAAATATATATATAAATAAATAAATAAATATATATATATAAATATACAATTTTTGCTCGTTTAATAAGAGTAGATAAACTGGAGTCTCGGGAAAGTGAATGGTTGTTGAGATTTTGTGGGTTGTATTGATTATGTGGTGTTATGTAGTGTATTTGGTTGTTTTGATGTTGTATGTGTATTAATTTATTGTATAATACTGTAAATTGTAGCTGGGATAATTCCCGTATATTGAATAAAATAACATATAAAAAAAATAAAAAATAACCTTTTTCGAGGCCTTCAAGGCATATAAATAGAATATTAAATGTGGGTCCGGATTACTCTTATCCCAGGCATGTTCTTCTTTATTTAACTGAACTGGTTGTCTAGAGTGTATTCGTAATAAAAGGTACTTCAACTTGGTTTAAACAATATATTTAATAAGATAGAAAGTATAACTTTTATGTACAGGTTAAATAAGAATTAAGATTCGTTGATAGAGAGATGGAAATTGAAATTGCTAGGTCTTAATGATTCGAAGGTTGGGTAGTTTATCTCCTTATTCATATAATGGCACTCCAATATTTCATTGACTATATTTAGTATAAGGTATGACGGATTTTTGTTTTTTGGAAAACCGAATCGAATGTATGATGCTGAGGGAATCTGTACAAATGAGGCATTTATTCTCAAAGTTTTCTTGTTTAAAGAATTTTATAGATTCCCATACTGCGAGACATTCAGCCGTAAATATTGAAGCATCTTTCGGAATTTTAAAAGTTTTACTGGTATTCCTTTGCGGGCACATAAAAGCAGATCCAACCAAACTCGTGCCAGAGCTTTTAGATCCGTCAGTGTAAATTATACAATAATCAACAAAATGAGTTCAGATATGATTAAGAAATAAAGTATTAAGATCAGGTGTATTAGCAGAACAAGGAAGAGTATACGTTTTAATTTTAAAATTTTCTATAGAATAATTAAATGTATATAAACCAAATTTTGGAAAATTTTTAAAATTAGGCATAGTATCGATTATCAACTTATACATAGAAGCGATTAAAGAATTCAAAGACAAAATTGATACAGGTATCGAAATCCAAGGTCAAAAGATCGCTATGTTAAGATTTACCGATGACATTGCCCTTCTAGGAAGCAATAAAAAAGAATTAGAGGACGCCCTGAATGGAATTTACCAAATCTTAATAGAAGAAATCAAAATGAAAATAAACAAGAATAAAACCAAGGTCCTAGTATGTACAAAAAAAGAACAAACGAGACAGGAATGCATCAAAATTAACCAAGAAAACCTAGAAGGAGTTAAGGAATTCCGCTACCTAGGAAGTAAAATAACATGGGATGGGAGGAGCGAAAACGAAATTAAATCAAGAATTGCCCAAGCAAAAATGGGGTTTAATTCAAAACAAAAACTATTATGCTCCTCCTCAATCAGCTTAGAAAACAGGAAGATGCTCTTGAAGACATATGTATGGAACATAGCCATTTTACGGGTGTGAAACCTGGACAATTAGAGAAGCGGGGAGAAAGAGATTAGAGGCTTTTGAAATGTGGTGCTACAGAAGAATGATGAATATTAAATGGATGGATAAAATTACAAATGAAGAAGTTCTTGGAAGAATCGGAGAAAGAAGAACCTTGTGGAAGAGTCTGAAGAAGAGAAGAGGTCAGATGATGGGGCACACATTGAGACATGGGGGACTGCTCAGGGATATTTTGGAGGGGGAGGTGGGAAAGAAAAGGGGAAGGGGAAGACCCAGATTAAAATATTTCAACCAAATAATTAGGAATATGGGATGCGAGACATTTAGAGAGGTCAAACAGCTGGCGGAGGACAGAGCCGAGTGGAGACGGATTGTTGCATCAAACCAGTCTTAGGACTGTATACTCAATGATGATGATAGTATCTTGGACATGAAGAGTACTATTTACATATGAAAATGTAATATTTTGAATTCTACGAGTAGTAAATAAATTTTGAATTCTTTATTCTGGATAATTATGTTATTATCGTAAAATTTTCGGTTTATATTTACGCACTATATAAATAATGGAATATAAATAACAGGAGAAAATTATTAGTAATACAAATTGTTGCTAAATAATTGTGAAATATAAGTTTCCTTTTGTAAAATAAAATGAAATAAGAGTGAAAAGATTTTCAAAGACTCTCTAAATCTCGTTAGAGCTTACTACTCATTTTTAATATAATAAATAAAATTTAAACAATATATTATTAAAATTTTATTTTTATTTTTATAATGTATAAGTAAATATTTGTAATTTAAGAGATAGATATTAAATTAATTTGTCAAAATGTCTCTTAGTGTGTGTGTATGTTATCAAATTTTGTCTACCCTCCAGCTCAAAAATCACTGAAGGCATTTAAACTATATATTTATATCAACAATATAAAGCTCACGGGCCGCATGCCGCCCAGCACTGTAATGAATGCGGTCCGACATAAAATTATAAGCTTCCTTAAAATATTAGATTTATTATACCCCTGTATTAAATTTGATTAAAATTAGTTAAGCCATTTTCAAAAAATTAAAAAAAAAACTAAAAAAGTACTAGAATAAAGTAGCTACTAATGTTTGTGAGCCTATAGTATCAAAAACTAATCAGATCGTTGATAGACTTTATCCATAGCTATTTGAAATATTAATATCATTATTTTTTTTTATTATTAATCAGTTAAAGACCAGATTGATTTTTTGTTAAGTACTTGTTTACGGTAAGCTAAAATACTTTAAAATAAAATTTTATTTAAAACTTTATGTAACCTTTTTTGTGGTCTTCAATGGACTTAATTAGAATATTAAATTTAATCAAAATTGGTCAAGTCATTTAGAAAAAACTTAAAAAGTACTAGAATAAAGTACTAATGTTTGTGAGCCGATATGTTCCAAAAACTAATCAGAGTTTCATTTTGTTAAAAAAATGGTTTTATTTCAATTGGTAGAACTATGTGTAATATAAAGTCACATTCATACGGGACTTAGGTGTAGACCGTTTGGTTCAGTAAAGAAGCATGTAAAAGCTGTGTGATAGTGTTAGCCATGTTTTTTGGCGATAGGTTTTTTTTTTTCAGCAGGCACCTAACTATTAACATATTACTAAGCTAAAAAAAAAAAAAAAAAAAACAGAAAATATACTGGGATAAATTTCTTACAATTTTTGAAACCAACTTTAATAAAGCTCCTATTATCTAAATAATAAAAATGAATTTCTGTTTCTTTGTAAGCGCAAATCTCTCAAATGCCTGGACCGATTTGGCTATTTTTTTTTTTTTAATGTTCGTAATAGTCCAATTCAGGTTAATACGTAAAAAAAAAATTGGAAAAGTTGCCCGGAAAATTGGAAAATTCAGGAAAAACTAAAAAAAAATTCAAGTTAGCCAACATAGCTTGCCAAACAATAAAAGAACTAAACATATATTGGCGGCCCTGTTTGTCAGATTTTTGAATGTCATTCATTCTCAATAGTTCTAACCACATTATCATTCAAGAAGAATTTAATACTGCAACAAAGATTTAAAAAAATTATCTATTTTTTTAAAGCACATTTAAAACCATAAATTAAAAAAAAATCGTCATGATAACTAAATTTTTGAAAAAGTTATGGTTATTTAAATAAAGCTATTTTTTCAAAAATTCCTAACTTCTTTTGGGTTGGGTGAAAAAATTTGAAAAAAATTTCATCCAAGCTTTTGCTAGTTAATAATAAATTGAATTAATAATAAAATAAATTTAAAAAAAAAAAAATCAGAAAAATAGCTTTCAAATGATATAGTTACATATAAATTAAAGTATGAAAATGGACAAAAGGAAATAAAAGTGACGCTGGGCGTTGCGATGCTCATTTTTTCAATTTCTTTTTAAGATTTTTTTTTATAGAAAATCTATTTTTAAGAATAATTTTATTCCCAAGACCTGGAGCGATCTTAGTGAATCCTGAATCACCCTGTACATTATTTTATGTTAATTATAGGAAATAATTTTTTTGCAACGAAATTTTCTCTGGAGAGAGACGGACTGGTAGAAATTTTAATTGAAAGTAATGGAAGGCAGCCCAGAGGTAGTGAGGAAAGAAAAAATTAACACATATAAAATAAGGTGTAATTTATTGGAATCCTTCCTCCTTTCCTTTCAAACCGACGTTTCGGAGGATTTTTCCCTCCTTCTTCAGGGTTTCAAAGGGTCAATGAATGAAACAAATAAAATGTTTCCTTCTTCTCTTAATTAAGAAAAGAAGGAAAAAAAAATTTTGTCTTTCTATGCTTTTTGCTAAAAATGAAGAAAGTTTTTGAACACTACTGTGGAGAGAAGAAGGAAACATTTTATTTGTTTCATTCATTGACCCTTTGAAACCCTGAAGAAGGAGGGAAAAATCCTCCGAAACGTCGGTTTGAAAGGAAAGAAGGAAGGATTCCAATAAATTACACCTTATTTTATATGTGTTAATTTTTTCTTTCCTCACTACCTCTGGGCTGCCTTCCATTACTTTCAATAGGAAATAATTTTTCTTAAGAAAATTCAAATATTTCCAAATCATTCTTTGATTTTTTACATTTCTAATTTATTTAATATAAAGATGTTCCTTAAAAAAAAAAAAAAGGTAAATAAAAAGAACCGGGGCAATCTCGAGGGTTTCCAGGTGGGTGGAAAGCAAAAAAAAGTCATCAAAAAAAAAAAAAAAAAAAACATCCAAGATGCTTCCGTGTGATTATCTTGGCAAGAGGGTGAGGCTAAAAAATTCGAGTGCTAAGAAACCGACCACTACTACCTGAATCTTGAAAAAAAAGGGCAAACGAGTTAAAAAAAAATAAAGGGACCAGCAGGAAATAAACACAAATCGAAAAATTATCGATTAGTGGATTTTTTTTTTTTTTAATTTGAAATAGGACAGTAGGTAATTGGTTTGTAACAAAAATATATTTTCCCCTTTCTCTGATGATGTTTACGGGAATAGGAGGATAGTGATATCTTCAGTCGTTTTATATGCGCTTAATAGGCGTTGGTTTCTCTCTTACTAATCGTTTATTTCTTGTCTTTTTTTTAATGACATCATCAGCGTTGAGTGTCGTCTTGTCCTGTCTGCGTTCCCTTTTCATGACAGTTTTTATGGGACTCTATAGCCGATAATTCTTCCTTTTGCCTTTTGCCCCCCTAATTAGCAGCATTAGATAAAGAATCTTTATTTACCCTTGGTGGTGAAGCTTGCTGGGCGGGCCTCAGGATAAAATTCACAGGATTTTTTTTGGTTAGAAATGCCTAAAACATAGAAAATAATCTGATGTGGCCATCCACATGATTTTACGCCTGGGATCTTCTTATATATACCAGAGATGAAACGGATAGATGTTGTGCCGGATACCGAATACCGAATATTCGGCCAACCTTGAAGCCGGATAGCCGAATATCCGGCCGAACATAGTCGAGTGGCGACTCGTTACAAGAGTGATTAACTAAGCGATCGGGTGGACTCGGGTGATTTCGGGCCCTTTTGTTTATGAGTGACATTACCGCTTTATTGTCTTCTTGAATTGATTGCAAATACGATCATAAGGGGTTATGAAAAAACGTGTTCTTGTTGTTTGTGTTTGTGGTAATTTTATTAGTATTTTCTATAAATTTAAAATAAGGTACCGAAGAAAAATGTCTTCGATAAAAAAAAGATCACCTTTATGGAAATATTTTGATATAAAAAGTGACAATCAAAAGTTTGCTATTTGTTCGTTATGTAATGTTAAAATTTCTCGTGGTGGAAGGAAAAAAGGCGGGTATGTACCAAACAAAACTAGTTTCTCTTTTTATACGTGTTTAATTATTTGCTGGACTTTATCACCGATGGAACGAATTATTAAATGTTGTTTATTTCTGCTTTTGCACTTATCTTTATACCACTTTGTATAAGACAAAATATATTTTTATGAAAACTCATGTCAAGTTAGTAGGTAACATAGTTTTGTTAACGATATAATCTACACTCGTATTTTCTAGAAGTACTACTGCCATCAAGAATCATCTAAAAACAAAACATCCTGATGAATTTAGTACACTGAATATGAATATAGGTTAGCCAATGCCGTGCCAACTACAATTGGGTTAGCTAACCTGGGGACAAGTTCTTCGAAAAATATGCAATTGAGATTAATAGAATCATTCGAAGAAAATCACTTTGGGACTTTTGAACGCAGAGAAATTGGTATTTATTCATCATAATTTGCCCTTAGTGCAGTTTAGAGTATTAATTATTTTGTTTGTTATTAAAAATTCATGAGTCTCTGTTAAATAAAGTGCCTTCAATCTTTATGCTGTATTTATTTGGAAATCCGGTATCCGGCCGGATACTCGTTTCTTATCCGATATTCGGCCGGATTTAAAATTTGAGCCCGATAGGACGGTTACCGAATATCCGTTTCATCTCCTAGCCGCCTTATACCTAATAAGATTTAATAAAATCATTTATAATCATTTATAAATTTATAAGGGTCAAATATTAAAATCTAGGCCCTTGGACCAAACTCAGCCAAATATTGTATATGTTCCAGTAAAAACCCGTTTTTAGTAAGAACGCGTTCCACTGAATACCTTTGTGGGAACTAGAGTTTACTGATGTTGTTTGATTGAAGGAGACAATAAAGAGTGTCTTCTGCTGGAATTATAAATTTTATTTATTTATAACGAGACTATAATAGTTTCGAGGGCTTTGCCCTTTCCTGTGAATACATTGTAATAGACTGATGAAGAGGGCAAAGCCCTCGAAACTATAGTCTCGTTATAAATAAATAAAATTTATAATTCCAGCAGAAGACACACTCTTTTATTGTCTCCTTCAATATATAAAGACTCTGCTACTCTCGGCAAAAACTTTCAATTTGATGTTGTTTGAGTTTGGTCCAAAAGGTCTAGAATCTTCATTTTTGACCTTCACCTCATTATGGGTGTTTATTTTCAAAAATTTTAAATGAAAATGTCAAAAATTAGAAGCGAAGTTGTAGAGGATGTAATTTTTAATTTTCGTTTAAAATTTTTTGAAAATAAACGCTAAAATGAGATGGAAGGTCAAAAATGAAGAAGATTCTAGACCTTTGCACCAAGCCAACCAACATCAATGAAGCTCTAGATTGCCACAAAGGTATTCAGTGAAACGCATTTTAGCTAGTGAGAACGCGTTCTTACTAAAAAACGGGTTTTCCTGCAACATATACATAATCGATATGGGCTCCCAGAAGTCTTATAAGTGCCAAAAACTATAACCTCCCACTGATTATGTATGAAATTTAGTTGAGTTTGGTCCAAGGGCCTAGATTTTCATTTTTGACCCAGCCCCATTTTAGGCGGTTTGTTTTTGCATTTTAGTCTTCTGGGAGCCCACTGATTATATACAAAAATTTGGTAGACATTTATTTATTTTTTCTTGTTTCTTTAGTTTGAAAATCTTATAATTTTAATTTTAAAACTCCCCCTCCGCCCCTTAATTTTGGGTCTGATTTCAACCAAAAATCTATATTTTCATTTTCTGACCCTACACTCCACTTCAATTGCGGTTAGTTTTTACATTTTTAGATTTCTGGTGGCCCAGTGATCATGTAAACAAAATTTGTTTGAGCTTGGTCCAAGGGCCTAGATCTTTATTTTTGACCTGGCCACCCCCCCCCCCCCCCCTTCTAAGAAAAATATAATAATCTTTTCCTTATTATAGGTTCATGAAAATTTAATCAGTTCTTAATCTCAATTCACCAAAACTACATGTGAAATTTCGTTTTGATATCAGACTAGTTTTCGAGCTAGTGCATCCACAAAAATTTGGTAAGGTACTAACTAACGTACTAACAGACATTTTGACAAAATAATTAATATCTCGAAAAATATAATTTTTTCAATGTTCACTTATTAGGGCTTTTTATGAGCCAAAATTCCATGGTTTCGCCAATTTTTTTTAATCAAAATATTTTCAGTCATATTTTGAAAAAACTAAGCAAAAAAAAAAAAAAAAAAAAAAAAAAAACACTTCCACGATTACAATACATACAGGGCATGGTAAAAGTAAAAATCATTTTTCTTTCAGAATTTTTTGTATCTCTTCATTTCAATAATCAGGATAAATAAACAAACAAAATAAGAATGACGTAAGAAGTCTGTTTTGGACAAAATGTTTGTATCTCTCAAACGAAGAATTGCTTAGATTTCGAGCTCTCTAGCTTCGAAATTATGGTAGAAATATACAAAATAAGAAAAAGAAATATCTATTTATTTATTTATTAAACCGATGCTCTAACATTAAATTAATTAGACAAAATTTTCATGAATAAGTCTTTTATTTCAATCAATACAATTTAATAATATAATTATCAACAATACATAAATAAATAGTTCAAATTCTTAAATAATTAAGAAGTGATGCCAACACAGATTAGAAACAAAAAACATTTATAGTATACAGATGTATAGAATGTTAAAAAGTATTAAATAAATAAAAATATGTACATATAGATACATCTAAATACAGATACTTATTTATAAACACACCTTCAAAAATCATACAAATACATTTTGATTCTGAAAATCTTTTTAAAATCTTCCTATTGAGTTTACAGATAAGGGAAAAAATCATGATTTATTATTCTTTCACAAAAATTACTATATTTTTTCCAATTTATTTTAATTGATAGATGGAAAAATTTGTGCTGTCTTGAAAAATATTTCGCTTCTCCTCCATTTCATCACCAAAATGGAAGATATTGACCATTTTTGAGAAATAAAAAATTTGTCCTTTTTCAAATGGTGATCGGGAGAAAGATATAGAGAGCAAGAGAAGAAAAGTTGGGCGGTTAGGAAATTCCTGGGCTAGGACCTTCGGCATCAGAGCTAACATAGAATTCTCCTCATTAGTGATCTCTTCCGGGTCGCAGCAACGAAAATCAAGATCACTATGATAATAGATAACCTTCAAAAGAGAACAAAAGAAGATGCTACTCCAAAAGAATATAATTCAAATTAGTATTGTCATTTAAAATTATAACTTCAAAACTAGTATTTATTTATTACAACTTTTGGCCTTCGAAATCAGATGTTTCATTTTTGGCCATCATTTATATAGATTGGACATTATATTTTTTACAATTTTGATAATGAAGTAAGAAAAAAAAATTAAATAATAATAATTAGATATAAGTAAATATAGTCTTAATATTATTACAAGATAAATTAAGTTAAATAGTTATAAAAAACGGAATTACAACAATCAAATAATCTTACAATTATTACAAGTTATTTTTACAAGTAGTATTTAAGAGACAGAAATGTGTATTATACATTTCATGAGTTCGTAATTTCGGGGACGGTTGAGGGGCTCTGTGCGTCCCAAATATCACTTGCCTCATAATATTACTACGTAAAATCCAAATTATTGTCAAAATGGGCCCTAAAGTGTAACAAATTGTCATAATAAAAACTTGGGGTGACATTCGGCTGGATAATAATAAATCTATAATAAAATCACAACTTTTTCAAGACTTGGTATGCTCTCCGCAAATTTTCATAAAGCGACAATTTTTCGTCAGCGAATACTCTGATTTAAAAAGCCGAAACTTGGCAAGAACTAACTATTAATACAAACGTTGTTGGAAATCGTGACTGTGATGAAATTGCAGTGGGTTGATGGCCATGCTATTTCTGGGTGTTCCTACCTACAGATGACGTCAAGTTCTATAGGC
>JALMQS010000292.1:147677-167201 GCA_024734495.1 Forficula auricularia | reverse complement strand
TTGGCTCCTTAGTGTAGAGGAGGCATAAAATAAATGTTGAATGATAACCTAATGGAAATATTTACATTGTTATTATATTTGAGAATGAAAATTACATTTAATAAGTCATAAGGGAGGTGATTCCATTTCTTTGCTCGTGAGTGTATATTTGAATTAAAATTTATTTTGAAAAATCGAAATACTTGTGGTAATGGATTTGAAATAATATTTAAACAAATCAATCTTTTTAAATAATTTGAAAAAAAATAATATATATATATTTATAAAAATAATAATTTAGATATTATGCATGGCTTGGATTCGAACCAGAATGAGTCTGAATAAATAATTACAAATTAATCCGTATTTAATTAGTCTAGAAATGGTCACTTAACCAATTGCGCTAAAGGCTCACAGAGACAAGGCTCGGAAAATAGGCTTTTAAATGACGTCGGACAAGCATCTCTTGATAGAAATCATTAAATAAAATGGCTTTAAGAAACACCAAGCATATAGCAATGTGTAATTTAATTGAAATTTTTATTGAAATTCAGTTAAAATATGATAAAAAATTAATTCAAAATATGTCCATTGTTGCAATCTAAGCTTTGAAATAGACATTTTATTGTTTAATTGATATATTTATTACTTGATGGTTGTAAAGCAGAAGTAATTAAAAAAATTTCTCTCTTATTTTAGAATCGAATTCCGATTCTATTTTTATTTAAAATATGCCAAAAAATTCTATTGTTTAAAATTCTGATTAGGATTTTCATATAATTCCTGAATAAATTTTTATGAACTCATGAAAAATTGCATCAGAGATACCTGGTTGCATCCAATACATGAATGGAATATATATATGAGTTCCAAATTTTTATTGATAGAGGGAATCAAAGAACTTACTTAGGGAGAGGAAACTCCCAATAGAAACCAGACGGTTTTGCTACACTCAGATTCGAGTGTAAAATGAATATATGTTTGCCGGCTGCTTCGCAGCCAAGTAAACATACACACCAATCTAAGTTCTTAATAAAAAAGGCTTCTCAAAGAAGAATAGTTCTTCTTTTTTTTTCTTTAGAATCTTAATTTATTATTTTTATTTTATCTAGGTGTCTTAATATTCTTCTCCCTATTGAATGGAAGCAAATGCTTGCTTCCATGACTGGGAGGTTTTTACAGGTAGGCGCCGGACTGGCCTTACGTCCAACCCCTTTTAGTCACTTTTTACGACAGAAGCAAGAGGGATACTATGGACCTATTCTACCCCGGCCATAGGGGTCTCAGTGTAAATACTTTTTACAATTAACAGTTATTGGTAGAAAGTCGGGAGATTTCATAAATCAACTGGTTTTGGTCCCTGCGACTTCTATATATTCTCACTTATTTGAAATTATACTGAGACTCCTAATTTACAACCCCTTCCTTTATTTCAATCGTATTAAAATTTATACGCGACTAATAACACATGGCACTTGATAAGTACAATTTTTAAAAAAATCGTTAGTACTGTTTTTGAGTAAATCAAAAAAAAAAGAAATTTTTTCATATAAATGTCAGCTTCCGTTGTTCCGATTTAATCAAACCTTGCTGTACTCTTTCTAGCATAATCAAGCAAGTTTCGAATTTCACGTACCGTAGATCTGAGACTTATGGTTGAGAAAACGTAAGTACATACGCACTGACCAATGAACTTTTGGCCTTTTTGGCGTATCTGGGAACTACAATATCCGGTTATAATTCCTAAATCCTGTTTCTAACTATTAAAGAGCATCAGATTCCTTCCCCTTAGAAGTTACAAAATGAAATTAACTCTTTTCATCTCTGAGATAGAAGCTCTCAAAGTGTCGGGACCTGAGCAATCACAATACTTCACATTACTATAATCTATAGAATATAAATGTAAGAAAGCTAAAAAACAATCTAGAAAAAGAGCGTTGCAACATTCATTCAAAAAATCAGGAAAATTCATTTTAAATAAGACTTAGCACAAAAATATATTTTATGAAAAACTCATAATTAGATTAGCAATACAAAAAGTTTAATTATCCTTTATAAAGCTTGAATTAATTTTTCAGGAAAACATGATGAAAAATTTAGATTCAAAATTTAGAGATATTTGATACTTTTTATTTTCATCTCTGTTTTTATACTATTTGAAAATGTTTATTCAAACAAATTTGTGTATTATTTTAATAATTGATAAACAGGGCCGACTTTAACCCATTGGAGGCCCTGGCGACTTTAGGATAATGGGGACCCTCTAAAAGAAATACAAAGTGTTCCTAAGCATCGATATTAAAATGAAAAGGGGACCCCATGGTTATGGGGCCCAGGCACTATCCAGAGTACCCAATGAAAGAAAGGGACCTGGATCAACCAACAAATTCAAAATGTATAAAAAATAATGGTTAAATTCGATTTATTGAAATTAAAATTTTATGTGATTTCACCCCATTTTTTCCCCTTTAATTTTAATAGATCATATTTGACTTTGTGATCATTTATTTTTTAAATTTATTTAATTATTACAAAGAAAATTTTAGTGATCGACTTAAAAAAATAAAATATACCTGAACGTGATGAATCAGGATCCTGATGACGCATTTGTGCAGCAAGACGGTGTTCTGATTTGCTTCGCATCAAACCTGGACCAGCATTTAAACCAGGAGGCTGAAGAAGACCACCCGTTGAGCTTGAGGTAGTTAAATTTCCGCCTCCGCTACAAATGAAGGCTGGTGAGCATATTTATGGTTAGATCACCAAAGTCTGGGAAATTATGAAAATAAAAAAAATGTTAATTTTAATTCATGTAGAAATGTTATAGTATTAAATCAAAGTTGATTTTAACATAGTTTTAAATATTTCTTAATAAATTATTAGAGAATTTCCCTATTTAATAGTCAATTTTGTTCATCGATAAATAGCTGTTAAAGATTGTATTTTTGTAATTAATTTTAATGAGTTGAAATTTTGTATAAATCACACAAATTAATTATAAATATTTATTGAACGCTACAACAGATACTTGTCCTTTTGTTTTAAACTACAGCACAATGGAAGTGAGAAAAAATTGAATATTTTCAAATGTATTTTTCAAATAGAAAATTTATCAAAATAAAATTTTTAATATTTCCATCCTAGCAGGCCGCAAGCAGTTGGGATTCATAAAAAATATATTTTATTTATGTTTTATTTGATAGTAATTTAAAAAAAAACTAAGATAATAATTTTTTATTTTAAACTATGAACTAAAAGTTGTAGACAGATTAGAAAAAGTTTCGTCCGTATTAGTAGTTAATTCGTATTTCATATAGAAAATAGTTTCTTGATGATTTTTTAAGGGCAATTCAAAAGCTATAGGAAGAAATAAAGGTCTGAATTGTTTCGATCATATCTTCAGCCCTAAGAAATGTTAACTACCCTTAATATAGTCGAGGGTGCCAGCACTTGCGTAATTTTTTATTAACATACATTTTTTCTGATGCTATTTATAACTAAAGGAAATATTTATGAAAAAAGAAATCTCATACCAGTATTCTACAAACATATACAGACAGACGAAAGAATTTCGATGTCAGATCAATCAAGCTTGTTTCCTCTTTAACCTGAATAACGACAAAAAGTCTTTGAAGTTTTTGAAGAGAATGTTTTCTAGAGCAAAGGCTTCTTAAAGTAATGGGCCGCGGGCCCCTAGAGGGCCATGGATTATCCGCGGGGCCGCCAAGAGTCGCAAATGTGTAAAATAAACTATTATTGTTAAGAAAGCTAAGTTTAAATACTTGGATATAATTATAAAATTTCGATAATGTATTGAAATATTGAAATGAAAATATATTTACAACTGCTTATAACATGGACTATTGATTTTCATGCGTTAATTATTTTTAAATCAAGCATTTTAAATTTTGTTTTAAAAATAAGGGGTCGTAGAATGTTGACTTTGGCTTCTAACGGGGCTGACGTAGTTAATTAAGTACTATTTCTTTCTAAAATTGTTTCTTGCTGATTTTAGGAGTAATTCTTGTATTCGAATTTTCTATAATTATATATATCAGCTAAATAAAAAAAATTAATCCGATTGAAATAAAGGAAGAGGGGTGTAAATCTCAACCAAAACATTCTATGAAAAAACAGGCAAGTTCGAAAAAGTAGTGAAATCTACTATGGCCAGTTAAATTTGCCAAGAATAATTAAGTCCAGAAAATAGTATACTTTCAATTAAAATACATTCTTTCCATTTTGAATGACAATCTAAATTTATGGATTCTAAATTTTTAATTTAGATTATTTTCATGAAACTTGGCTGTTCACGAGTTTAGTTCATTAACTCTTTACATTATAATTCGTAGCAGCCAAGCGAGGGGTGATCCACGATTGGAAGTTGGTGTACACCCTTTGGAAAGTATTTTGGAAGTATTTGGAAACATTTGGAAATACTTGGAAATGTTGAAAACACTTGGAAATATTTGGAAATTACTTGGGAATATTTGAGAGTGAAATATTTGGAAGTACAAGTGGAGAAGTAGGTGTACAGCATATTAGGTGCCAGTTCACCCTCAGCCAAGTTTCATGAAAATAATCTAAATTAAAATTTAGAATCCATAAATTTAGAGTTTCATTTCTAGTCTTCTGTGGAGTCCACAGAATATGTAGATATACAAAATTTGGATTTGAAGTTTCATCAAAAGGGCTAGTGCCAACCATATGCTCTGCTAATAAAACAGAAATCAGAAAATTCACTTAATTAAATACTTAATTAAACAATTAATTTCTAATAATTTCATTTTACCCATTGAAATAAGGATTAAATAAGTTCCTTATGCTTAGAAAGCCTTATTAAGTACTTACTCAAGTCTCAATATTTTCAAGGAACTGGGTAAGGCAACTAGGTAAGCACATAACTAGGTAAATAAGTAAATATTAATTAACTTAACAAAGTACTTAAGTATAAAATAAACTTAAAGAAATTTCTCTAATTCAGGAACACTGAAAATTTCCCACCAATATGAAAAAGTGAATTGCGCTAAAAAAATGAGGTAAATTAAAAAACTCTGGGGTTACAGGACCCCTGGCCCAGTGCCCCCGGGCCCAGTTACCCCACCTGACCTTAGCTGTTGGACTAAATTAGTTTGCCTCAAGGAAGCAACAATTTTTTTGGCTAGGAATCCATAAATTGCCAGAGAGATGGGAAAAATGTGTATGATGAACAATACTTTGATTTACCATTTCATACAATAAATAGAGTATTTTCTATAAAAAAATCTTGTTTCATATTTACAGACCTGGCATATTTAATTTTCGATATTATGCTTGAAAAATTTGTAAACATTGAGTTAATAAAAATTATTATTCTTTTTATAATCTTTTATTAAATCTATGTTTCTGATGCTAACTAAAATGATATAACATTCCATGCTGTTATATAACACAGGTGTCATCATTCATCTCCAGTTAATTGTAAATTTTTTGAATGATTAAGCTTATTTTTTCTATTTTTCATAATAGATATTTAGATGCTGAAGAGTCCGAGTTTTTACCTTGACCTAACTAATAAATTCTTTATTAACTTAAAAAAATTGCGTCAATAATTAAAAAATAAATACTTAAAAAAAAACACTGTAAAAGAATATATAACTATTCTTTTTAACCGACTTCAAAAAAAGAGGAGGTTCTCCAATTCGACTGATTTTTTGTGTGTCTATATTGCCTGATATTTTCGCCAATGGCTTGATTTTGATGATTTTTGCATTGGGTTCAGTCCTAGTTTCCAATTGGTCCCGTTTTCGTGGTATTGGACCTTTTTTGTTATGTTTGTTCAGGCATAACTTCTTTGTTTATGAACCGATTTTGATGATTCTTTTTACGTTTGGATCAGTATATCTCAAAGATAGTCAAGATACCTAACTATTTATTTATTTTATGTATGTTCAGCGAAACTTTTTGCCACGTGGACCGATTTCGATGATTCTTTTATTGGAAATGGGGTACCTTAGGGGAATTTGGTCCCATATTAATTTGGTCAAGTTCAGATGATACTTATGATCAATGACGAATTAACGTAAATATCAATTCTTATGAGCAAATAATCAAATTATAATAAAAATAAAATCTTTTATAAAAAATCAATCTTAAAACGTTCATTTAAAACCCGCAAAAGTGAATTAAGTGGATATTGATGAGGCAGTCCAAAAAAAGAGAAGAAGTAATAGTTACACAATCTTTTATTCATAAAACCGACGTTTCGGAGGCTATTCCCTCCTTCTTCAGAAGTTTTTTAGAAAAGTCAGTGAAGGAAATCCAATACATTCCCCACTGTCTCCTCTTTTACAGAGAGGCATTAACAATAATATCTTGTATTTCATTCTCAGCAGAATTATAATGTAATAATCTGGTGAGAATAAAATACAAGACGTATTACTGCCTCTGAAAGAGGAGACGATGAAAGAATGAGACTCGTTCTGTTTTCAAAACCTGAAGAAGGTAGCCTCCGGGGCGTCGGTTTTATGAACAAAAAGATAAGTGTAAATTTATCTTCTTCTCTTTTTTGGACTCTCATCAATATCACTTTCAATTTTTTAAAAATTTGGTGTTGGTACTTGGTGAAACATTTTAAAATTATTGGATAAAAATACTTGGTAGGTTTCACATTAAGATATAAAAAAATAAAACGAATTTATTTTTAGAGAATCTTTAATCTCGATATATTTACATTTCGAAAGAAAGGGCTTACGTTTAGATTTTTTAGAGTCAACCGAAATAAAATTAGCTCTCTCAAATAAAACGAATATACTAAATAATCAATTAGAAGTTAAAAAAAGTACAATCATTGATTACATTCTTTAAATATTTGCAAATTTGTTTTGTGTGTAAATTCTCATTTCTCAGAAGACCATTCAAAATTAAACAAAATAGACTTCTCCCTCCACTAATTTTAAATATTTACCCTTTTGTTATCTTAAAAATAAATTTTACCATTGAGTTGTATTCAAATTCGAAATCCTCTTTTCTCAAAAGCCCATTCAAAATTAATCCAAAGTAGACTTCCTACCTTTTCTCCCTCCACTAATTTTAAATATTTACCCTTTTGTTATCTTAAAAAATAAATTTCATCATTGACTTGTATTCAATTTCGACTTATTCAGGTCAGTTACTTTCTGTATCTCCTGAAGATGGGTTAGTCACCCGAAATATATATATCGAGATTAAAGATTCTCTAAAAATAAATTCGTTTTATTTTTTTAATATCCACTTAATTCACTTATCAGTCCTTCTCCAAAATTACGCCAATCTTGTTTCTAGAGAATTTCTATATTTATGAATTTAATTTTATTATCATTTTCTGATTCATTCACCCGACGCTTTCTCTTACGTGTAGCATGGAGGGTTTTATATTAAGTCACTATTAATAACATCACTAAAAAGAGAAAACTCTTTTTGAAGTTGGTGCTAAACAAACTATATAAGCGATTGGACCCGCCAATCGTACTAAGTAAAATCCGTCGAGTTTGATTCATAAAATGTATATGTTTGGCACCGACTTCAAAAAGTGATTTCATATTTCGTCGTTTAGTTGTAACTAAATTAGATAATTATTTTATACATTTTAGTGAATTTTGTATTATTTTTGAGTTCTTATTATTTTATTAGTTGCATTTAATTTTTTTGAAGTCGGTTTTATTTTTTTTATAAAAATTATTTTAAATATACTTGTGGGAATGTGTGTTTTTCTTTTTTCTCTTCTTCAATATCTTTTAGGTTTCTTCTATCTTGTGTAACGAGATAAATCAGACAGAGGGTGGTCAGAACGAACGAACATCGGGCCAATGGACCACAAAAAATCTAATCCCGTTAGTTTCTAGGCATCCCTCCTACACTAACACATTGATCAATAGACATATAGGCACTTACACATGCACCCCTTCCGCATTCCAAAGCCCTGGAACTATTAAAAAGAGGCGGGGAGTCGTTTTTTTATGTATACTATGACTAGCCGGTTAACAGGTTTGTGTTTAGGGCTCAAAGGGCCTCACCAAGAGCAAGGCAGGTTTTTTTTGGTTGCTGGCTATTGCGTTGTTTATATATTGATGCATTCATTTTCCTCTTCCTTGTCTAGGACCGGAGCGCAACAAACACAGTTAACGGAGATGCTTGGGGATAATAATAGGATATGTTGTCTCTCTCGTTTGAACAGCTCAGGGCAATCCAAATCTCAAACAAAACTAAACACATCAAAAACTTAAGCATTTTGATTTGTTATTCTCACTAATGAAGAAAATAATTTTCATTCAATACTAGCTTCAAGGCCCGCCTTAGGCGGGGCTTTTGCTGGACCCCCACGTGGCTACTTTATTGATGTTTTATTAGTTACTGATAATAAATATCATTGTTATATTATAAAGTCTTAAATAGATATAATTTGAGATTCTATTTAACTGTAATATAAACTCATAACAAATAAGATGAATCAAATATTTAAAATGTATTAAAAATCCACTTGTTATCATTAAGGGGAAATAAAAAAAAGAAGTTATATTATATGTAAGTATTATTATAGATAAGAAGACTTGAAAATTTCAATTATTATTCATTTTGCTAGACACAAAAGTATATACAATATATATTCCTCAAGTATTAGATAATAATCGATTGCTATTTTTGATTTTAAGTCGATTCCTCCATGTCTTCACTAATGGCTACCAATAAAAAGCGAAACGTCAAAAATCGAATGTAGAATGGTTATTCCACGACTGTTAAATGAGAATCGATCATTATTTTTGAATTAAAGTCAACATGAACTGCAAATTGCAAGTGATATCTGATTAATAATAAAGAAATAAACAGATTAATATTTCAAATGAATTTGGATAAAGTTAAAGTTAGCAACGATGTGTTGCAGTTTATTTTTTTAATTTTTGTTTTTAAATGTACTTTAAAAAAATAGATAGTTTTTTTAAATCTTTGTTGCATTATTAAATACTTCTTCAACGATAATGTGGTTAGAACTATTAAGAATGAATGACACTCAAAAATCTGACAAACAGGGCCGCCAACACATGCTTAGTTTGCTAGTTTAGTTCTTTTATTGTTTGGCAAGCTATGTTGGCTAACCTGAATTTTTTTTAGTTTTTCCTGAATTTTCCAATTTTCCGGGCAACTTATCCAATTTTTTTTTACGTATTAACCTGAATTGGACTTTTACGAACATTAAAAAACAAAATTAGCCAAATCGGTCCAGGCATTTAAGAGATCTGCGCTTACGAAGAAACAGAAATTCATTTTTTCAACTTTTATGACCGCGGCTCGGTACGAGGTTTTATAATTTTACGGGACACACCTTATAAAAAAAAACTCATTTTCAAACATTTTTTTTCAATTAAATTATCAACTTCTTGTTCACTAAGATTAAACATTTCTTCCTTTTCAATTTTGACAGAAAAAGGATTTTTAATCCACATATTATTTGAAGGAATGTCCGGAAAGTAGTCTTTAAAACTATTTATTAGCTCCGAAAGATGTTGTTGAATTGAAACCGATAGTAAATTTATAACTTTCTCATTAATATATTTAAGAATAATCAACAGATTAACGATAATTATTTTGATCGCGCTTTTTAAACAAGATATATATCGCGAGACTACTGCTGGTTGAAGCTATTGGAGTCTGCTGAGTCTGGACCAAGAGAGAATGAAAAAGATATGATCCATTTAGCTAGAATCCAACGTAATTTTGCGTTTAGCCCGAATGACACTTGGATGGATAAGTTATATATAAATATATAAAAGTTGTTTACTTTTTTTTTGTGGATTAAGTAGATGTAATGAAAAATATAGGGTACTATTTAAAAAACAGAACTTAACCTTGAAATTCCCTTGAAAGACCTAGAGGTCGACAATCAATAGCGTAGTTTAGTTTCCCCTTCGATATAAATAAACTTAAACTTTTTTCCATATAATGCACTGTTTTTGAGTTATAAGATAAAAAACTCACCCGGTATAGCTAATTTTAAGTCATATCAGAAGTTGTACCGCACCATCGCCTGAATATAGGCAATCAAATCGACATTCATTCTTAAAATCTGCGTAAAATCTAGGAACTACCGTAAAGTATTTGAGTTTTTGAGTTCATTGATAATAATAGAAGTCAACAAAACATTCCTGCCTGCCGGGTATTATTAGTATTAAAATTAATTATTATTACTATTTCTTTATTTATTTATTATAAGTAAGGAAATTTAATGTAAAAAAATCATTAGGCAATAGATTTTTCCCTAATAATTTTAAAATAATATCCAAATACAAAAGATTCTCCAAGTCTAAGTATAGGGAAAAAAAAGACCTAAAAACTAAAAAAATACACAAACTTGGTTTCATTTCAAATAAAATTTCCCTTTTTTTTTGTCTTTTGGATCTTGCATCCTAATAGAACATAATTAATGTCCTCCAGAGACCATGCTACTTTTAATAAAAGTACCTGGAGCCACCGAGCGATGCACGGTAACCAAATTAAAAAAAAATACAAATATATATAGTACACGCTCCCTGGACTGCCCCCCCCCCCCCCTCCGAAACCATGCACCTCGCCCTCACCACTGCAGCCCACCTCCTGCACCTCCCACAAACACCCCACCACACAATTTACCCACATTCGTTCATATTGATAAACATTATAAAAAAATAGATAGGAAAATAATAATAAAAAAAATAATCGTATAGGATCTGAAATAAAAACAAAATTAAATTATGTTTTGTTTCCAAGTTATATAAAAAAAAATCCACTTCTACCACTTTATTTGTAAACACACCTGTTTTGTTATGAATCCACCTGTAATGTTATGATTTAGACACCTGTTAATTAAAAAAATCCTAATTTTAATATAATATTATAGTATTTGTTATAACCTATTAGTGTGTTTTAAAATTAAAAAAACCAATTAATAAATAAAAGATAATTGAAAAAAATGTAAACAAACTTTTTTATTGATATTTTCATCTATAAATAATTACTTTAATTAAGAAAAGATCAATTAAGATGAAATTTGCCGAGGTCCAGACCTAGCCAGATCGTTTTCTCATACTCAAAACTTGTTAATAGTGTTGGTTTTATCAAAATCAGTAGAGCCGTTTTCAAAATAGAACTAAGATACAAATATATAAATATATATGCAATTTTTGCTCGTTTAATAAGAGTAGATTAAAAAAATACGATACTTCCATATACTACATATCATAAAATAGCACAGCCTAATCATTCGACAACTCGTTTATTCCTATGATTAACGGCATCTGGACCGATTATTTTCCGGCGTCTATTCTTATAATATAAAATTTAATAAGAGTAGATTAATTATCAACTCATTTCAAAAATTGGATTTATTTTAAATAAAATCCAAATTAAAATATATTATCTATTTTAGATTAGAAATTGCCGAGTTGACCCTTCGAAAATAAGACAATTCATGGAAAGTGATATGTTAACCTTTCCTATTATTTTTTTTTTTTTGATAAATCGACTCGGGCTTAGGAAACGTGATAAGAGTAATCAGTTAACTGTATTTTATATAAAAATAATTTCTATTTTATTGTTTCAGTTTGCGTCCAAACACCAGTGAGACAGGATGAGTTCTGGAGACCAGGAGATGACTGAGATTTCCAGCATCCGAGTAAGTTTATCTATTTATTTCCTATTTAATTATTAAATACGCACCTATATTTTTAGTCTTTTATTTAAATTCATCATTATATGTTTAGTTTTGAAAAAGATTAGAGGGCTGTTTTAAAAATCTTGATAAATACGCGATCCGGTCTATTAGGTATTGAGAATTTTAAGCTCTCCCGATCACGGAACTGCGATATACGATTGATTAATTAACCTTGATGATGATGGTTGTCCACAATTTATAAATTAAATAAACTGCAACGGATCGTTGCTAAACTTTATCCAAATTTTACTAAAAACTTTATTTAACATTTTTTGTGGTCCCCAAGGTACTTAATTGGGATATTAAATTTCATCAAAATTGGTTAATTCATTTTCAAGATATTTAGAAAAAACTAAAAAAGTACTGAAATAAAGTACTAATGTTTGTGGACCGATATGTACCAAAAACTAATCAGCGCTTCATTTTATTAAAATAATGGTAGGTTTTGATTTCATTTCAATCGGGGCAAAGGTGTGGAAAAAATCGTGGACGAAAAAACGATAAAATACATCTATCCATCCCCACGCAATTCCAAAAAAAAATGGCACTTTTTGGCCTCTCGACGAGATTACAGGTAATTTTTGGCAAAACCGTCACGTGCTAAAATTTAATCTCATTGAATACTTCAATTTGTGACCTTAATTGAGTTTATGGGTTCCGTAGTCTTTACTTGAGGACCCTTTGAAGTCGCGCTTGCCGCGAGAGCGATTACAATACTTTCTCCCATGCTTCGCATTGGATAAAGTAAAAAAGAGAGGGATTCAGCTAGTAAGGGAAACCTTTGTCGAATAAAAAATTTCCAATTACAGAAAACGTTTTGGCTTTCATTAGATAAGCCCATCTTCAGTTCTTATGAGCTGAAATGAGCATAAATGTAACAATATAAATACATCAATATAATAAATTATAAAAAAAATTAGTTCTTACAGTATTTGCAATCTCAAACCAGCTCATTTCATCTCATAGGAAATGAAGATGGCCTTTACTAAATAAAGCCGAAATATTTTCTGTAATTGGGTGTTTTTTATTCGACAGAGGCTAAATTCCTCTCTTTTTGAATTTATAATAGATTAATTATACATAAAAAGTGAATCACTTGAATATATTTTATACAATTTTAATTTTACATTATACTTGACTACTGTATTTCGATGGAAAATAATGTTGTTAACAATACAGGAGTTTTTTAACGGGTTATAGTGGTGTTTCACAAAGAGGAAATAAAAATTAAAAAAATTAATTTTTTTTTTAATTTTTATTTCTTCTTTGTGAAACACCACTATAAATCAACACCGCTTTCCCTAAATGTTATTGTTAACAATATTTTGGTTCAATATTTAAAACGATCTTTTCGTGCGTGCATTCGGCACGCCCTCGAAGCTCGGCCCTCCGGACTGGTGCCCTGGCGGGCGGCGTCTCGGTCCAAAAATTGTATTCCTCTTAAAAAACCACACTCCAAATGTATACCTGTAAACTCCCGAAAATACATACTCTCTTAAAAGTTTCGCCTCATTTTCGTCCTGACACAGCTTCTTATTTCTATAATCTACAGCATTGTGATATTTTTTGTGTGGAAATATGTAGATTTATTTAAACAAGTGGGATCGTGTGAGGAGGAGAATTATATTATATAATTTTTTTTTTTTAATTTGGGTTCGATAATCGATATAAGGCTCCAAATATTTAAAAGAGATCAGGTGTTGTTTGTATGAGAGGCTGCTCCAGTATTGCCATGAGAAACTCGGGCGTGCGCTCTTTCTGTGCGCAAAGAAAAGCAAATTGAATATTTAATTTTTGAGTGGTGAGGGGGGCTGGGAGGAGGAATAATTATCAATATATTTAATGTTTCTTAATTTAAAATCAATTGGAGTGTTTCATTTCAAAATTCGAGTCCAATTACGATTATATTTCAAATTTGCCGCAAATATACCGACGGCGCTCCTTGTCGGCGGCATTACGTCAACGTTGTTACAAATTAATCTGGACTAATCTATATAGTATGAAGTATATTTCCAGGTATTTGGACAAGAATCTAAAAAATCAAAGAATTCACATTGATATATTTATTTTTTAGGGTGGGAATCTATTTTCCATAAGATAGTTCAAGTGATTCAAATATTAGGTAAAATTGGAAAATTCATTTCATATTCTAACGTTAAAAAATTACATAAATTTTAAATTAAAGATAGCGAAATAAAGCTAGACGAGATTCAAATATGACAAGCTATAAAAATATGTTCAGTTCTTGACGTTCTCAAAATTTAGGGATGCGCCGCATCCACAGCATCCATGGACCGCACGCCTATGGTGTATATCAATATCATAAAAAAAAATATTTATTGTTTCAATAAAAATAAAAATAATTTTAAATCATAAATTTGTAAAATCCAAATGAAGAGAACTAATTTGCAGCTCGATTAGTCTAATATAGGGATGTTCAACCCGATGCCTAGCGCTAAGATTAAGATGAATGCGGCCTGTCACAAAATCGTAATCTTCTTAAATACTTTGAATTTTTTATAATCCTTTTTATTAAAAAAAAAATTGTCACAAAATGCCGTTAATATACACATATAAAGATCATCATCATCATTGAGTATACAGTTCTAAGACTGGTTTGATGCAACAATCCGTCTCCACTCGACTCTGTCCCCCGCCAGCTGTTTGACCTCTCTAAATGTCTGGCATCCCATATCCCCAATTATTTGGTTGAAATATTCTAATCTGGGTCTTCCCCTTCCCCTTTTCTTTCCCACCTCCCCCTCCAAGATATCATCCCCTAAGCAGTCCCCCATGTCTCAGTGTGTGCCCCATCATCTGACCTCTTCTCTTCTTCAGACTCTTCCACAAGGTTTAAAGAGGTTTTTAAAAATACCCAATTTATTTGTCTGTTTTCAAATTTAAATTTATATGATATTCTTCTTCATTTACTTCAATACATCATGGATACAACATAATATAAATAACATCATAGGATGCACGCGCTTGTGCGTCATTATTATCAATATTTTAACTATTATCTGTATTATTATTTCATGTTTACTTAGAAGAGATTTAACTAGTTTTAATTGTTCAATTTATTCTTCCAGAATTTAGGAACTGTAGATTTAATTCTTGAAATTTCAAGTGTTGCTAATTTTGTAAAATACCTACTATTATTTATTATTTTTAATTCATCATAAAGTTTCGCTCACCACTACTAGACCAATCTCAGTAGTAAATATCGAATTAGTTTCTGATGATTGTCAATATAAACATATCATTTTTACTTTACCATATGGTTAAGTATTGTAATCGTGCACGAAAAAAGTGTTTTTTCTTTCTTTTTTTCGAAATATCTCAAAAACGGCTGAAATTATTTTGAATAAAAAAATTGAGCTAAACCATGGACTTTCGCTCTACAAAAAAGCTCTAATAAATGAACATCGAAAAAATTATATTTTTCGAGATAATAATTGTTTTGTCAAAATGCCTGTTAGCCTGTCCAGTTGTCTGATTGGGTGTCCGTTAATCTGTGCGTTACCAAATTTTTGTGGACGAGCTAGCTCAAAAACTAGTTTGAATATCGAAACCAAATTTCACACGTAATTTTGGTCCATTGAGATTAAGAGCTGATTAGATTTTGGTGCATATCTACCCAAAATTAAGAGGGGTCGAGGGGGGGTTAAAAATTAAAAATCTAGGCAAACCCAACCAATTTTGTATACATAATCAGTGGGACCCCAGAAGACTAAAAATGCAAAAACTAACCGCCCTAAATGGGGGGAGGGGGTATACGGTCAAAAAATGAAAATCTTGGCCCCTAGAAGTCTAAAAATTCAAAAAATAACCGCCCAAAATGAGGGGGGGTGTAGGGTCAAAAAATGAAAATCTTGGCCATTTACCAAACTCAACCAAATTTTGTATACATAAGCAGTGGGCCCCCAGGAGTTTAAAAATTCAAAAACTAACCCCCCCCCCCCTTACATGATTATAAATAATTTTATTAAATATTAAATATAAGTGAGGGGCAAGGTTGTATGGTAAAGTCAAGTGGATGGCCACATCAGAACACGTCAGCTTATTTGTTATTTGTTTTGTATTTTTGTTCATTATTATTATTATTAATAATGAACAAAAATAAACATAGAGTATAAAATATTTGGTTGATTTATGGTAATTTTGCTAGTTATTATTTTCAATATAGTTAAACACTCCTGGTCTAATATCTAGTTATAGCCTAACTGGCAGGCGTTCTTTAAAACTCTTTTTCCTTGATATCGGACCCGTATTTCTATAATATGAATCACTCAGGCTATCAAATAATTTAAACAAAACATCAATTTTATTACGACAGCCGTATGGGTAGGCCAGGCCATTATCCGCGATATTTTTATCCATTGGCTAATTGTCCATTTGGTACTTTTAGTGGGAGATGATGATTAACTGTCGTTGTTTGTGGATCGGTATAGTTTCCGTTGCTGGTATCAGGAGTGGGTGTTATTCCTCCGGGATGTCTCCGGGACAGAGAGTCCTTGGTCCAGATCGCTGGGTGTGGTCGAGCAAAGGTCAAGGGACAAGGATCTCCATCGAGGGATCTTGGGGAGAAAAAAAAACTTCCACCTCATCACGTGACAGAGTGTGATTGCTCACACCTTGTCACGATTTTAATTATATTCCATCGGATTTCGAGCGAAAAATCCGGTGATTCCAGAAGGGAAATTTTTATTACCCCGGCAATTAATGGCATTTGTTAGATTGATACGTAGTCATAAATATTCAATTGAAATGAATTTTTATTAAACAGATTATTAAATAAGATATTGAATCAATAAATAAATACCTGCTTTATCAGCGACATGGCAAGTTCAAAAAAAATTTTAAATAAAATAATCTTCTGCCAGGGCTGGGCAAATATTTTGAGAAACAAGAAATAAAATATCATTTAAATCAAAAACTCTTAATTAGTTTCAAGATAAGAATGAAATAAATTAAGTCTCCTTCCAAATGTATCAACTTTTATTAATTTATAATATATCTATCTATATATATAAAATTAAGGTTTTGTCTGTACATTGCTCCAAATCACGCCAAATTTTGGTTGCACACGTTTCAAGCAAAGTTATGAACGAAAACACCCTCAACAAAATTCCTGTCTGTCTGTGTGTCTGGCTGTTTCAGTGGTTTCCGAAAAGTTGCTCACGATTCAGGTAAACGGCTGAAGGGATTATTATGAAATTTCATATTTACATCAGATGTCTTTTAATTTTCGTTTAGCTATATAACGTTTTGATATTTTGACCCCATAAGGGGGGTTGGGGGAGGGGGGGGGGCACACGAATGAAAATTATCAAATAACTCCTAAACTATTAACCCTACGGCAAATTTTAAAATCAGCAAAGTTGTAGGGGACAACTTTTGTTTAAAAAAAATTCCCCAAAAACCACCCAAAAAGGGGGGCAGGGTGAAAAAATGTAAATTCTTGCCCTTGGAGTTAACTCAACCAAATTTTGTAGATATAATCTCTGGGCCTCTAGAGAGCTAAAAATGCAAAAACTAACCACCCAAAATACGGGGGGGGGGGGGGGGGGGAAAAAAAATGAAAATTCTTTCTCTTGGGCCAACTGGGCCAAACTCAACCAAATTTTGTATACATAATCTGTGGGTCACTAGAAGGCTACAAATGCAAAAACTGGGTGCGGGGATAGAATGGGGGTGGGGTGAGGAGTAAGGCGTAGTAGGGTGGGGTACAGGGGTTGGTGCGGGGTGGGGTCCAGGGGGATAGGCGGGGTTGTGGTGCGCAGGGTTGGAGGGCACGGGGTGGGATCCGCGGTGGATGGGGTGCGGGGTCCGAGGTGGGTAGGGTGGGGGCGGGGGTTGGGAACGGTTGCATGGTGCGGGGGTGGGGGTAAGGGGGTTAGTGTGTAAGGGTGCGGAATGGAGTGTTGGGGTGGTGGTGTGTGGGCGGGGGTTGGGCATGGTGCGGGGAGTCGGGGTGGTGGGTGGGTTTCGGGGGATGTGTTAGTGTGAGTGGGGGTGAGGGTGGGGTTCGAGGGCTGCCGAAGGCGGGTCTTGCAAAAATTAAGGTTTGTTTGTACATTGGTCCAAATCGTCTCAAATTTCTCTTCATTTTTTTGACCCCCCCGCTCCCCAATTTTGTTCCCAAAAAAATATAATAATCTTTTCGTTATTATAAGTTCATTTTATAGTACATATATTTCATTTTTCTTGTTTTTTTAATTTGAAAATCTTATAGTTTTAATTTTTAAACCCCCACTCCCATCCTTAATTTTGGGTCTGTTTTCAACCAAAATCTAATCAGTTCTTAATCTCAATGCACCTAAACTACATGTGAAATTTCGTTTTATATTCACATTAGTTTTTGAGCTAACTATCTTTTTTTATTCAAAGCCGACGTTTCGGAGGTTTATTCGCCCCTTCTTCAGGGTTTTGAATGTTCAGTAAATGAAATACAATTTGCCATTACCCTTTGACTCCTCTCTCAGTGGCAGTAACAATATTATACGCTATTTTTTAAGTGGCAGTAAAATTTAACCTAATTTATCTAACGGAGAATTTACCTCTGCTCGAAGCCCCTAAAAGCTTAGTAAATTGAATATTGGATTGTATCCAACTTTCTGAGATTTGGCTCGTGATCCCAGCTTCTTTCCTTCTACTCTGTTCTTTTCACGATAGAGGGGCCAGCCCATACAGGCATTTAGGGGATGCACCTTCTAGTGTATCTCCTTCTCACATCAATATCATTTTCAACAGAATTTAGTACACTTTTTTCCCCTCTTCCTCGAAACTAAAATGAGCTGGCCCTACTAGGTGAAATCCTGGGCACGCTCTTGACACCCCTGTTGTAAATAGATAAATAAAATTTTCACGATTATGCAAGGGGAGAAGTAGAGGAAACTTATTAGTAAATAAAATTATTTATCGTCATCCTATTGATATTACTTTCACTGTTGTAGTAAAAAAATAAATAAAAAAGCGAGTTAACTGGTCAGCTTTTGGTCATCATCATCATCATTATCCGAGTTGTCTGTCTGAAAAGCCTTCACTATTCAAATCAGACGAGTGAGCATTTGACCTAAAGAGGCATGTGTGCAATAGAGATAGATGGAGGAGGCATGCGTGGCACGCGAGTAGAACAAAAAACAAACCACACACATGGAAGAGGAGATAGAGGTCCAGAAACCAACATCAAGATATTCTCCAGTACAAACAGACATGTGCGAAACAAGGGAATAAAAACATCAACGCGAGAGACGACGACCAGTTCAAATTTGGTCAAAGTCCACTTCGAAAACCAATTTGGTCAGGCGCGCAGAGACGGCCTAACAGCGCTTATAAGGTCTTCAGAAGAGCAATGGGCAAATGGCACAAGAACAGAGAGAACAGAGAACAGGCCCTTTGTGCTTGCTCCCTGGCTGGCTGCCTGACGAGCCAGAGACAAACCAATTTTCTTAACCACGAGCCTTCACCCCTCCATTGCAAACGAGATTAGTACACACACACACACACACACACACACACACGCCTTTCGCTTTTGGAATACTCTTTTCTATATTATCTTCAAAATTTCTGTTTTAATTAAGTGATTCACAAGAATCTATCAATTTTAGGTAGCTGTTCCTCCAAATGGGCTTTCTTAGGATTTTTTTTGAAATTTAGAAAAATTATTATTTAAATACTTCTGAAGGAGACAATAAAAGAGTGTGTCTTCTGCTGGAATTATAAATTTTATTTATTTATAACGAGACTATAGTTTCGAGGGCTTTGCCCTCTTCATCAGTCTATTACAATGTATTCACAGGAATTAATTTATGAATTCCTGTGAATACATTGTAATAGACTGA
>JALMQS010000292.1:0-147577 GCA_024734495.1 Forficula auricularia | reverse complement strand
AAATTTTTAGCTTTTTTGTACATTTACTCTTTAGAAAACTGAGAGTTATTTATATGCAAATATCTAAAAAATAATTTCAACCTCCCAAAATGTGAGTGGGGGCAAAAAATTAATACTCTCTCCGATATAGATCAAATTTTGTAATGTTAATTTTTAAGATTATATAAAATGTAGGTATGCTGTAAAAATCAATAGCAAAAATGAGTGCGTGGGGACGAAGGAGGAGCCAAAATATTACAAATATATATTACAGACCTAATAATCACATGCCGAGACGCTGCCCGCGAGGGCTACCTGCCCGGTGGGTCGAGCTGCAGATGCGATGCCGAAGGCACGCCTGGAGCAGCTCGTTTTGTATAAATAAACAGAAGAAAACATTAAAAATATTTTTCAAAATTTTCAAATTTTTATCAATATTTAAGCTCTTTTACGGCACCTTAAGATATTCAAATATGACAAACAAATTATTTTTCCTTTCTTTATGAACCTAAAATGAAAATTTGAAAGAAGTGAATAAATTAAAGTGCCATTAATCCAATTTATGCACTTCACATATATAAATATATAAAAAATACGAACTCTTTTAAAAACATTCTTCAAAACGTTTATTTCATCCAAAAATAGATTTCTAGATGTTTTAAAATTATTTTAAGCTCATATTATTTTTCATATAAATAATAATAAATTTTATAGCATGAATTTCGGAGTATCCATGGGTGAAAAAACATCTCCTATAATTTCTGTTGGATTTAAAATAAACGCGTTTTGAAGATTTATAATTAAAGTTTTTGAGCATCTTTTTTTGAAAATAGTTGGAAGTTTTTTCAAAAAATCAGCTCGGGTTCAGATTAACCAAGATGTATTTTAAAAGAGAAAGAATTCAATCAATCTTTTTCGGACAAATTCTAAGATTTTAGTAGAAATATTATTAAATTGCGATATCAGAGGGATTCATCCCCTCAGGAGTCGAACCTGAGAACTAACATGCTATCCGGGCAGTCAGCTCACTCCCTCGAGACAAAAACCTCTCTTTGGAATCGCAATATATGATCCTCAAGCTTGCAGAATTTTTTACTCCATTCTTCTATAACGGAAGTTAACAAATTTAGCTTAAAATGAAAAAAAAAAGTTTTTCATAAAGTCCTCTTATTTAAATGTATAATTAAAGTTTTGAGCATCTTTTTTTTGAAAATAGTTGGAAGTTTTTCAAAGAAGAATGGAGTAAAAAAATTCTGTGCTTATATCATATATTGCGATTCAGAGAGAGTTTTTTGTCTCGAGGGTGTGAAGCTGACTGCCCGGATAGCATGTTAGTTCTCAGGTTCAACTCCTGAGGTTTTGGAGATTGTTTTTAAAAAGATTTGTATTTTTTAATTATAAAAAAACCGTCAATATATCTATATTTCTTTTCTTTTCTATATATAGTATATCTATTTAGTTATGTATTTTATCCCAGAAAATCTACTAATAGAGTATTTAAAGAGTTAAATGACTTGACCTAAATTATACCTTTTTAGTAAATTAAATATTTATCAAAATTATAGTTTAATGATAGAGATTAGTTCAAATATTTTCGAAAAAAAATAAAAGCTTCATTTAATCTTCCTATCACATATACAATGTCTTGACATTAGTGGTTTTATATATAATCTTTAAAGAATTTGGTGTCGGTTCTAGGTGAAACATTTTAATAGATAATAAGTAAAAATATATTTTTCTAGGTGGGTTTCACAAATAAAACAAATATATGTTTTGAGTTTTTATCTCGATATATATTTCGGGTTATGATCCCATCATCAGGAGTTACAAAAGAAAACTTTTATATATATTTTTAATCTCTTTACTGTAATAATCAAACAAATTGAAAAGTACTTTAAACAATTCAGAGTGTTTAGTAAGAACATAACAATTTATTTCAATCATGATTAATTCGGTTGTTTTCAGAATGCTATCTTGATGAAAACGTTAAGTTCAAGTGCATGCAAAGTGTTTCCAGGACAATTCTGATGTTATCTTTCCAGTCGAAATGCCTAAGAATTGCCTCAGACTTCTCCCTGCCTGACTAAGCCCACTGAATGAGGTCAAAATGAAAAAATAATTTGCATTTAATTAAAGAACAAAAAAATTTCTCGGATAAAAATTAGTTTTTTTTTAAACTCATTAGTTAATGAAACGAGGACATTATTCATCGTTATTACATCGAATTGAATCACTAGTCTCTTATCTATCTATCGAATTATTACTTTCAAATTTTTTTTTTTTTTTTTTTTTAATGCAATCGAATGTAAGAAGGGGTGCACCAGTAAAGATGCAGCCCCTATGGATCTCGAAAGACCCTTGCATTACCGAAGAGAAGAGAAAGTTGATTAAGTGAGAGGGTGTAGACGTAGGTGTCTATGCACTCCGGTTTTGAAGGTTTGAAGATTATAGGTGCTGGGAAAGATAGAGGCTGGAAGAGAGTTCCAGTTCCTTGAAGTCATGGGGATATATGTATTCGCGAATGAAGTGGTCCGGCACTTTTCTAATTTGACCGCGAGAGAGTGTTGGGAGTCGGCAAAACGCGTGCTACGCGCAAAGCATGCTTTGGGGGGAATTATTGATTTTATCTCATCAGAGCACCTGCCGTGATAGTATCTATAGAAAAGGGAAAGGGCAGAGACATCTCTTCGATGAGCCAGCGAGTCGAGGGAGTCGGTGAGGGTAGAATCGTCAATTAGCCTGACGGCTCGTTTCTGAATTGCATCCAGGGGTAGCAAGAGAGTATTTTGAGGCTCCTCTCCCATAGATGAGAGCCGTATTCGGGACAGGGGGCGGATTTGGGCCTTGTAGATGGTGAGAAGTTGTGGGGGTTTGTAAAATCGCTTGGACCTGAATAGAGAAGCCAATCTTCCTTGCTGCAGATTTATTCTATAGAATTTATTCTATAGAATATAATAATGTGAAGTATTGCGATCGCCTCCCATGTGGCAAGTCTGAGACTAAGCCGACCCATGTGGAAATTTTGGAACGGTCGGAGATCATTCCGGCCATCATCCAATACCTGTCTGGTGTCAAAATGATCAGATCATGCCGACATCAGATTCTATGTCGGCTTAGTCTCAGACTTGCCACATGGGGACATTCAATCGGACGTAGATTAGAATTAATATCAGATTGGTCTCGGAATGGTCTCTTATCCGACTCTCGAAATTTCGACCGACTTTCCCTCTGGCGGAGACTTGGCTGAATTTCAAAATATTTCAAATTGGCCCAGACATAACCACCAAGTTTGATACAGATGTCATTTTATAAATAGTCAGCAAAGAGTGTGTTTTATCCCTTACTATAATATCTGTGTATAAATATAATTTCTGCCTCGAGTAATAATTTTCGTAAGTGATATATAAATTTCGTTATAGTGTAAAAATTAACCGATTATTGTCTCCGACGATCATAGAATCTGATGTCGGCATGATCTGATCATTTTGACACCAGACAGGTATTGGATGATGGCCGGAATGATCTCCGACCGTTCCAACATTTCCACATGGGCTGCCTGGATCCTGACACTTTGAGAGCTTCTATCTCAGAAATGAAAAAAGTTAATTTAATTTTGTAGCTTCTAGGTGGAAGGAATCGATGCCATTAATAAATGGGAACCGGATTTACGAATTAAAACCGGATATTGTGGTCCCCAGAGTGGTCAAAACGCCATTAGTCAGTGAGTATGTAGCCCCCCTGCTTAAGTCTCAGAGCTATGAAATTCGAAACTTAAGCTCTATATAGCAAGCTTTTGGTTGAAATCGGAACACCGGAAGTGGACATTCACATTAAGTTTTTTTATTTACTCAAAAGGGGATAAAAATTAGGAGTGTTGCGATGATTTCAAATAAATGAGAATGTGAAAGTGGTGTGGTGACCACATCAGTTGATTATGAAATTTCCCGACTGTCTAGATATAACTAAAATGTAAAAAAAGTATTTGACACTGAGACCTCTATGGATCGGGGGTAGAATAGGTCCATAGTATCCTCTGCTTGTCGTAAAAGGCGACTAAAAGGGGTTGGACGTGAGGCTAACAAGATCACTCCGTAAAAACCTCCCAGTCATGGAAGCAACCATTTTGATTCCATTCAATATATGGAGAGACAATATTAGTTTAAGACATCTCTGATAAAACACAAAATAATCAATTAAGATTCTAAAAGAAAAAAAAATAAGCACTATTCTTCTTTGAGAAACTTCTCGTATAAAAGAAACTTAGGCATATGCTTACTTGGCTGCTACAAAATTTTGTTTACGCTCTAGCTCAAAAACTACTGTGAATATCAACAAGAAATTTCACAAGTTCATTATTTATATTGAGATTAAGAGCTGATTAGATTTTGGTTGAAATTGAAATAAAATTAAGAGAGGTGGCCTCTTAAAATATTAAAATTATTAAATTTTATTAAATTAGAAAATTTAAATTATTATTTTAAAACCCACTAATAGTTATTGACAAATAAAATTATGAGATATAAATTATTATTTTAAAACCCACTGTGTAGCCCTCTGGCCAGCAAGTTGCCCCCCGAGCAGTCCTGAACCCCTTTAAGTAGTCTACCTTGCAGGCAAACATGGGAACAACTATTCTACATATTCGACTGAGCTTATATCGACGCAGTATTATTTTAATTAATCGTTTTTTTACGAAAATTACTCTAAAAATTTGTATACTTAATTATTTATTCAAAAAAGTAAATATACCTATGTTATGTGATTTATAGCTTCAGCTAATGACATCTGCTCAGCAGCTTAAGTATTTGAAAAAATACCATTTTTTTTATAATTAATTATCTTTAATATTAAACATATGTATGAATTGCCAAATTTGTATATATAATAATATTTCTCAAATAGAATTATGAATGGGTTATATAAACCATTGAGACATTCAAACTGTCATTTAGACTTTACAATTAACATTAAGCCACAAATGATAAATTTATTATATATATATTAATAACTTCTGAAGTCACGAGACTATTAGATTAAACCTCTATTTATCACGGTATTCCAGTTTACCTTGAAAAACTTCGAACTAAATAATAAATAATTTCCCAAGTAACTTGTTCAAATACTTTATCAAATTACTAGGATGAATTTAAAAAATGATATGCTCTTGTCGAAAATAGAGCCATATAGACAGTTCTGCCGTTACACTACAAATGCATATCATTTACAGCACATTTTTGCTTGAAAAGTACAATAGTTATATTAATATTAAAATAATTCAGTTTCTAGAAATATAAGCTTTAAAATATAAATATAAAGTACGGATAGATGACTTTACACAAAATTAGTTCTAAAATTTAGAATATAAATGTTATATTATTCTTATTCAAAGTTCAAATTCTTATTAATAGTGAAAGTGATATCAATCCTACTAAATTTATATGAATTTCGCTTGAAAACGTTAAGTTTTTATTTAAAATTATGCACACAAATACGTAAGAACCCGATTTCCTTTCGATAGTGGACTATCACCGAATTCCAGGATCACCGAATGTCTAGCGGGCTATACGCAAAATGACGTTGGATTGTAGCTAAGTGGATCACATCTTTTTCTCTCTTGGTCCAGACTTAAGACTCCATGAACTTCAATAGCATAATCCGCAGTGGTCTTGTGATAAAATATCTTTTTCAAATAAGCGCGGTCGAAACAATTCTCATTGATATATAAATTTATTGAGTAATATTTTGGTTTATCAATCAAATTTAGGGAACGCGGTGTTGGTTTATAGTAGAAACATTGTTAAAATTAAATTAGGTTGGAGTTGGTGGTGTTACACAAGGAGAAAAATTAAACTACAAAGATTTTTTTAGTTTACTGTCAATGTTCTCCTGACGATGAGTTAAAGAGCTCGAAATATATAGAGTAAACTAAAAAAATCTTTGTATTTTAATTTTTCTCTTGTGAAACACCACCATCTCCAACCTAATTTAATATTTGGTTTGATTCTTTTTAAAAAATTATTTTCAATTTCCTCCCATTCATTTTCCCTGTTCTTCAGGATTAAGTTTTTTGAAAATAATTTTATATCCTCATTAATTAGTTAGTATATATATCAAAACAATACCTTATTTGTGTTAAATTTTGAAAA
Source organism: Forficula auricularia (assembly GCA_024734495.1). NCBI lineage: Eukaryota > Metazoa > Arthropoda > Insecta > Dermaptera > Forficulidae > Forficula > Forficula auricularia. Next base: position 141,452 of record JALMQS010000292.1, on the reverse strand, counting down.
TACATTTAATTTCCGTTACATTTTTTTTTAATTTCTTCGGCAATTGATGTAACTTTTAATATTCAATATATTTAAATTATGAAGTACATATATAAGATAGAACGAAGAACATGTTTGTTTATTTTTTAAATCAATAATAATAAATATATTGTTGTTGCCATGGCAACCTAATTAGAATGAATCATTAGTTAATATATAGATCAGGTTTAATTAATACACACTTCTCTGCCGAATTTCAGCTCATTAACTACAATCGTTTGATAGGTCCCTATATAATAATTCAATTTTTTTCTGATTTTTTGCATTTTTCAACAGAAAAGTAGAGGCCCAAAATTTAATCAATTTTAGAAATAAAAACCATTTTGGTACTAGAATGAACTTCATACCAACTTTCATTCTCCTATCAGCAAAAAAATTAAAATTTCCAGATGATTTTAAAACTCCGGACGTCCGGCGAACAAAGTTCTTCTTCTAGCGCATATTCCAGGTGATTAGAATAAAATCAAACGAATTGATAAAATAATGCATTGATGGAGAATCATATTTCACAAATATTGAATAATAAATTTTATATATTGAAAAGGTCAAGTATTATGTATATATTATTGAAATATAAATTGTTCTAAAAGATTACGACCTGTTTGAACTTGAAATCGAAAAAAGCTTTTTGTTTAATTTATAATCAAACGGAGACCTCCAAAGGCTTCAAGTTCAAAGTCAACGCGAGGGACAGACAGACATATGGTATATAGGTATACCTATATATTTTTTTTCGTTTTGTTTATTTCCATTAACTCATCGATAACAATTCCATTCCATTATTCCTCAAGCGATCTCTCTAATAATAAATTCCCCGTTTCCAATGTCTAATATACATTTACTAGACTATTCAAATCTATGAAAATAATATTAATGAATATTTATGACATGTAGGTATTCAATGTGTGAGATATTGTTTTTCAATTTAACATGATTTTTAAGCTTCTCTGATACAAACTTTATTTTTGAATTTTTAAAATTTCAAAAAATAAACTGACACGATCTGATGTGGCTATCCACTTGACTTTACCATAAAACCTGGCCCCTCACTTATATTTAATACTAGCTTCAAGGCCCGCCTTCGGCGGCCCTTGTTGCTAGCCAGGGGCTTCGCCCCTGGAACCCCACGTGGCTGCTTTATTGATGTTTTATTAGTTACAGAGAATAAATATAATTGTTTTATTATAAAGTCTTAAATATATGTAAAATATCTTCATATTAACCGCGTAAAACTTAAAACTTTGGGCCTATCAAGTTGGTCCCACTGCTATCCATGTCAAATATAAAAACTGATTAAAAGAGGTTAAAACTAGTATAAAATATTAAAGTTGTAAAACTTGTTTTAAAATATAAAAAGATTGAATACCAGAAAACAAACTATAAAAACCAATTTGTTTTTAGGTAATTATATTATGTCTGTTTTTTTATTATATTAAATATAATCTCTGTATATAGAAAACTAATATCAAAGCTGTAAATAATTTTTAAAATAAATAATTTGTTTTTAGGAATACATTGGCTTATAGTCATTTATGATTCAACCCGAATTAACTACATTATATATATATATAATTTAAGATTCTATTTAACTGCAATATACACTCATAACAAATAAGATGAAACAAATATTTAATTTTGTATTAAAAATCCACTTGTTATCACATTTGTTCGCCTTCTTGTCCCGCGATTGGTTTCTAGTGACCGATGATGTCTCACTCGATGCATATCATCTTCTATTTCTTGTGTACGTGCTTGACGTGTTTATGAATATCGATTCGGTTCAATTTCAATTAGCTCTTCGCGTTGCTCTGAAGTTCGATCAGAACGTAAATGAATTTGGTTTGTAGAATTGCGAGTTCTCCGGCCTAAATTGGCCCTCCGTCTTATTGCTGGCATTGCAATGCAATTAAATTCTGTCAATTCAATTCAAAAACACACTGTGCTATTCCAAAGAATCACAATTCAACTGAAAATGGACAATTGATTCTATGTAAATATAAATAAAATAAACAATATACTGAAGTGAACTATATTCCAAATGACCAAACAGAAAATTTCGTGAAAAATGCAAAAATTGTTTAATAATTAATTTAAAATTTCAAATAAAATTTCAAAATTTTCGTTAATGTAGATTATATGTTGAAGTGGTGTAAGTAGTTAACGCCAGACTTAGATAGACTTCTTTTCATATTTATAAGAGCACAGGTCACTGGAGTACACTATCCTCATGAATTTGAAAAAATGCATGTAATGCGTTTTATTAAATTTCCAAACGAATTTTTCAATAAATAAAGTAAAAATCGTCATATTTAGGGAATTTGAAAAGTTTTAGCTGAACAGCTGAAATTTGCTCCATGAGTGTGAATTAGAAAAATAATTATCATATTGTATTTATCAGTTTGGAAAAAATAAATATTTAGAATTTGAGAAAATAAAATAAAATAATCATGTACTTACTTTTCTAAAAATAAAAGAATTAAATTCTTCTTCAACGATAATGTGTTTTATCTATGCTATTAATAATGAATGACATTAAAAAATCTCATAAACAGGGCCGCCAACACATGTTTAGTTTGCTAGTTTAGTTCTTTTATTGTTTGGCAAGCTATGTTGGCCAACCTGAATTTTTTTTAGTTTTTCCTGAATTTTCCAATTTTCCGGGCAACTTTTCCAATTTTTTTATATGTACTGCATTAACCTGAATTGGACTATTACGAACATTAAAAAAAAATTAGCCAAATCGGTCCAGGCATTTGAGAGATTTGCGCTTACAAAGAAACAGAAATTCATTTTTATTTTATAGATTTAATAAAACTTTTTATAGTCATGTAGGGGGGGGGCGGTTAGTTTTTTCATTTTTAGACTTCTGGGATCCCTCTGATTATGTATACAAAATTTGGTTGAGTTTGGTACAAGAACCTATATTTTTATTTTTTGACCCTACATCCCCCTCCCCCATTTTGCGAGGTTAGTTTTTGTATTTTTAGACTTCTGAGGGTCCACTGATTAATTTAGTTGAGTTTGCTTGAATAGCTTAGATTTTAACCCCCCTCCACCCCCCCCTTAATTTTGAGTCGATATGAACCAAAATCTAATCAGCTCTTAATCTCAATTCACCAAAGCTACGTGTGAAATTTGAGTTCGATATTCACACTAGTTTTTGAGCTAGCTCGTTCACAAAAATTTGATGACGCACTTACTAACAGACAAACAGACAGACTAACGTACATTTTGACAAAACAATTATTATCTCGGAAAATAAAATTTTTTCGATGTTCACTTATTAGAGCTTTTTTGTAGACCGAAATGCCATGGTTTCGCTCAATTTTTTTAATCAAAATATTTTCAGCCGTTTTTTTTTGAAAAAAAAGATGGAAAAAAACACTTTTTTCATGCTCGATTATAATACTTGACCATACCCTGTATGGTAAAGTAAAAATTGAATTATTATATATAGGCACCTATCAAACGATTGTAACTAATGAGCTGAAACCAAAAATGCACGATTACAATACTTGACCAAACCCTGTATGGTAAAGAATTTTTTTTAGAACGATTGAAATTTTTTGATACGGGCTGTCAAGTGAATTGAATTGATTTGTATTTAATCTGCTAAAATTTACATAGTGAATATAGTTCATTTAAAAAATGTATTGAAATGTAAGTGTGTAGGTTAATAGCTTTTAGAACAAGAGATTGAAAATGACAATCACCCTGCTTACTCAATACTCAACAAATTAATAAGGAACTTTTTTAACAATAATTTTATTCGATAAATCGACTCGGGCCAAGTACACAGTGATAAGAAAGATCGTCTAACTGTATTTTATTGAAAAATTAATTTCTATTTTATTTTCAGTACCCGTCCAGACACCAGTGAGCCAGGATGGGTCCATCTGGAGACCCAGGGGTCTCTCGGCGGACATACGCAGCTTCTCAGTAAGTCTATTTATTTATTTATTTATTTCTCATTCAATTATTACAGATAACATATTGGATAATCCGGCCTTGGTTGCTGAATTGTTGTTCCTCCTAATTATTACCAAAAATACAGGGTGGGGCATAAAGATCTACCACATTTTGAAGAGGTATAAAAAATGGTAAAATTTAACTAGAAAAATATATTTTTGAAAAGAACATTAAATAATTTTTTTTTTTAATTTGTTTTAAACATTATATTAGACAAAAAAGGGGCGGGGGGAATCAAAAATTAAAATTCTAGACCTTTCGTCCAAACTCAACCAAATTTTGTATATATATTCTGTGGTCCCCCAGAAGGCCAGAAATGCAAAAACTAACCACCCGAAATGGGGAGGGAGGGTTAAAAATTAAAATTCTAGACCTTTCGGCCAAACTATGTAAACAAAATTTGGTTAGTTTTTGCATTTTTAGCCTTCTGGGGGTCCATAAAATATGTATACAAAATGGTTGAGTTTGGTCAAAAGGGCTAGAATTTTTATTTTTGACCCTCCTCCCCTTTTTTGGGTGGTAGTTTTTGCATTTATAGCCTTTTTGGGTCCCACAGAATATGTATACAAAATTTGGTTGAGTTTGGTCGAAAGGGCTAGAATGTTTATTTTTGAACCCCTCCTTTTTTTTGTCTGATAATGTTTAAAACACATTAAAAAAAATATTTTATGTTCTTTTCAAAAATATATTCAGTTTTTTTTTAGTTAAATTATTTCATTTTTTTATACTTCTTCAAAATGTGTTATATCTTTATGGCCCACCCTGTATTACTATATTATTTGCCATGCAGATAGTACTTTTTGTCTATAATAATTTTCCCCAAAAATAATTCCTAGAAATAGCCAAATTTTTCTGGGGTTGGTGGGGCTTTTGGTAAATCAGTAGAGGTTTTAATTTTCATGAATTTGTGGTCTGAATTGCCTACAAGGACGGAAATTTTAGTCTCATTTGATGAGGGGTGGGAAGTAATGAAAAAATGTATTCATAAATCGTCTTAAGGAACCATAGAACGTAAATGGCAAACATCTTTACATATATCTAAGTATGTAATTAGCAAAAATATTCAACATATTTTGTTTTAAAAGTAAAATGAAAGAATTAATTAGATATTCTTTCACGAACTCTTCAGCTTTGGAATAAGAAACGTGATCTTATTATAAATCAATAAAAAGAATCTTTAGTGATGACTGAATGAATTGAGCTTATGGTCATTAATATTATGCACATAGCGCATGTCCTATTGTCCTATCCTCCATCCATCTCAAGTTTTTCAAATTCCTATTATATCACGAGAAAAGTAAAAGTAGTAAATATGTATATTGAAATAAATTTAAATATTGTCTACGAAACCTCTCTGTCTATGAATTGTTTGAAGCAATTCGAATTCATCTGATATCAATACAGTTTTACTTTCCTAAAACCTCTAAAAATTAGTCTATTTAATCCAAAATTGAATTTTTATTAAAATCACACATAATCTATATAATAAAAATGAATTTCTGTTTCTTCGTAAGCGCAGATCTCTCAAATGCCTGGACCGATTTGGCTATTTTTTTTTTAATGTTCGTAATAGTCCAATTCAAGTTAATACGTAAAAAAAAAATTGGAAAAATTGCCGGGAAAATTGGAAAATTCAGGAAAAACTAAAAAAAAATTCAGGTTAGCCAACATAGCTTGCCAAACAATAAAAGAACTAAACTAGCAAAAAAACAAGTGTTGGCGGCCCTGTTTGTAAGATTTTTGAGTGTCATTCATTCTCAATAGATCTAACCAAATTATCGTTGAAGAAGAATTTAATAATGCAACAAAGATTTAAAAAAACTATCTATTTTTTTAAAGTACATTTAAAACCAAAAATTAAAAAAAAAATCGTCATGATAACTAAATTTTTGAAAAAGTTATGGTTATTTAAAAAAAGCTATTTTTTCAAAAATTCCTAACTTCTTTTGGGTAGGGTGAAAAAATTTGAAAAAAATTGTGAAAACCGTCTTTAATAGGGTAGAAAAAAATAAAAAAGTTTCAGCCAAGCTTTTGATTATATATATAGATAAAAAATATTTAATTTAAAATAAAATATGTTATTTCAAAATTATTTTTCTTAAAAATACCCTTGGGAATCTCACCTCATCTTTTTTCTATTGTATTTAAGACACTCAGCCATTTCAAAAGAACTAAGCCTTTTGGCTTTTGTATTCGAGCTCATTCATTCATTTCAATATTATTTATTTATTTCAAAATTAATTATAAAGGATTATTGAAACTATGCTAACTAAACTAACTGAAAGGAATTAATTAGCTTTTCGAATTTATTTTAATAATAAACTTTAAAAGTTTATTATTTTTAATTTTTTAATTGGATAATTCTCCCCAAATGACGATTTTTAACTTATTTATTGAATTTTTTAACAAAACAAAAACTTTATTTTGATTTAAGTTGAAAGATTCTTTTTACCGAATAATTGAGTAGCAAAAGGGGGCAATAAAATATTGTCTTCTGCTGAAAAAATAAATTTTTAAATTCATTCATAAAGCGATATACTTTGTCCTCTTCATCAATCTATTACAATTGATTCACAAGAGTTGATAAATGAAAGTGTTCTTTGCACGTGTATAAAACATCAATAAAACAGCCACGTGGGGGCCCAGGGGGCTAAGCCCCTGGCTAGCAAAGTGACCGCCGAAAGCGGGCCTTGAAGCTAGTTAATTATAATTATTTATTGAACACGAATAAATAATACAATAAAACTACGACGTTTCGATAGACTTATTCTGCGATCGTTCTCAAGTATGAGCACCCACTGCGATTTTAAATTAACTGAGGAATGGGTGCTTATTGCTTACAGTGGCGCATTCAGAAAATTTTTGTGGGGGTCATTCCACAAAGCAAAATATTTAGTGGGAATTTTTTTTTTATTAAAACAAATACTCCAGTTAAATTGTGTTTTTACCCGGAAAGTTTTGGGGTAGCTGTAATTTCTTCGATCCTTTATTTTTTTGCGTGTGCTGAATACGAATCTGAGGTTTGCTAACATAATTTCGTTACGGAACATTATCAAAAATTCTAAAAAATGTAAAAAAGTCTCATTTTTTTTGCTTATTACTGAAAAACTATCAACTTTTCGTAAATAATCTTCCTATTAAAAATTAAAGTTCATCAAATTTCCTACAAATTTAATCAACTAGGTTTTTTCTCCAAACAACCGTTCGGGCTCAAGTGCTAGTTGAAAAATGGATTATTTTTTTTGTTTTCGCAAATCCCAAAAACTCGCACTTTTTTCGATTTTTTCCCATTTTGACCATGAAAGAGCACGTTTTCGACAAAGACCATTCTATAAATTTTTAATCTAGATTAAATTTGCTACAATTCAAACAAAGTTTCATCTTAATTGGATAATGGTAACCCGTGTCGCAATGAGGATGAGCTTTTGAAAAACTACAACGTCAACATAATTTCCTAGAGAATGAGTTAGGAATCAAGTTTCTTGCAAAAAATTGCAGTTTTTCAAAATTTCTACCTCATTGAGGCACAAGTTACCATTATCCAATTAAGATGAAACTTAATTTGAATATTGTAGCAAATTTAATCTAGTTTAAAAATGTATGGAATAGTCTTTGTCGAAAACGTGCCCTTTCATCGTCAAAATGGGAAAAAATCGAAAAAGCTGCGAGTTTTTGGGTAATTCAAAAGTGATCCGGGGTGCTGTTTTTGGATCCCCATAAAAAATCGAACTACTGGACCAGTTTTTTAATCGACGCGAAATTTTGTTCTATTTAATTTACTATATGACGGTTATTTAAAAAATATGCTCCGTTTTCGAGTTATAAACGAAAGACTGGAAAAGCCCCCCCCCCCTTCGAGCTCTATCCCACCCTCGGGGACTTTTTACACACATTAACACAAGTCTAAGGGAAGCGTTTAAGACTATTTCCAAAACTCTGGGATTTTCCATCGATTTGTCTATTTTGACTGGGATATTAGGGGAGTACTTCATATAATTTTTTTATTCTAAACCCCTTCCCCTCCAAGTTACAGCCCTTCAAAGTTAGGGGGGGAATTGTATTTATTTAATATATCCACTATGGATGAATTTAGAAAAATGAAATTTGGCAGATAATTGATGCTAATAAAATGGCAGTTTTTGACGATTTTTGTAAACCTAAAATGTTATCACAAGGGGATGATCCTAATTGATTATTTTTTTTAACAAATAATATAAGCAATCTGTGAATTTATGTGAAAAGGGTTTGACTATTATTTTATTTTTTTGTGATTAAACAAACAATTTTATGAGAAAAAGTCAAGATATAAAAAAGTTGAAGAAGACAATAAAAGAGTGTCTTCGGCTGGAAGTATAAATTTTATTTATTTATAACGAGAGTATAGCTTCGAGGGCTTTGCCCTCTTCATCAGTCTATTACTATGAATTCACAGGAATTAATTTATGAATTAATAAATTAATTCCTGTGAATTCATTGTAATAGACTGATGAAGAGGCAAAGCCCTCGAAACTATACTCTCGTTATAAATAAATAAAATTTATACTTCCAGCAGAAGGCACAATCTTTTATTGTCTCCTTCAATATATAAAAATTCTGCTACTCTCGGCAAAAACTTTCATTTTAACATAAAAAAGTTGCAAATTGAATCCGTCTTTTTAAATTAAGTTTTTAAATAGGAAAATGTATACGGATTAAAAAGTTTTGATGCAAATTACTTATTATAGTGGTTGATTTTTTCATTCCCTTCTGATAACATTTTACTGTTACAAAACTCGACAAAAACTGCCATATTTTTGCATCAGTTATCTGCCAAATTTCATTTTTCTAAATTTTTCCATAGTGGATATATAAAATAAAAACAATTTTTTTCCAAAACTTTAGAGGGCTGTAACTCGGAGGGGAAGGGGTTTTGAACAAAAAATTATATGAATTATATGACAGTCTTAATTTTTGCTGAAAAATTGCCCTATCGCATCAATTTATAAACACCTTGTATATCAATGTTGACTTATTATAATCGGCGCCGACGTGATTTTTTTTATTTTTAAAACTCACTAATAGTTCATGACAAAAAAATTAAAAAATTTAAATTATTATTCTGGAACCCAGTAAATACTAAAGGGGGCTAAGCCCCTTGGCTAGCGAGATGACCACCGCATACTTCGGTTCGATCAGAAGCCGACAGGTAACAGAAAAATGACAAAATGATTATAATTTCAAAAGAATTTGTGATTTCAAATTTGTTCTTATTTGGTCTTGATTATGAGGGAATGAGTGAATTTGTGGAATTTTTTGATAATATTAGATTAAACCGTTTTTTAATAACACATCACATCACATAATAACGACCACTTTGGAGTTCTCTCGCACCGTCATTTTAAATCAAAATGAATTAAAATAAATAAATAAACCTATTTCTACTTAAAGAGATTTATATAGGGATACCTCACAATCACATTATAAAAAAACTTATAGGTATATAACAAGGTTATATATTTTTTTATGACTCGTTTCAAATAGGATTCTATTTTATATGTACATATAAAACACATTAAATGAGTTTTATCTTCAGTTTTACTATTAATTAAATTAATTTCCTTAATTCTCTAATAATTCTGTATAAAGGTATAAAAAATTCTTTTCGTTTCCACGCGGAAGCCTATTTTTTTTATTTCTGAGCCGATTTGACTGAAAGTGAAATCGGTCATTTTTTATAAAAAACAAAACAAAAAAAAAAACATTTCTAAAGGAGATTCCATATCCCTGGGAAAGGAGTTTTTTTATTAATAGAGGGTGGCTGATGACATTCTCCCCTTGCTGAAGAAGGAAGCGGAGCTCTTCTTCCGCATCATACGCCGAGGACTTGAAATTCGTTCTGGGCACATATGGGAGTCCCGTTGCTCTACCTGGGAAGATAAATAATCATCACAAAGAAGGTGATTTTGCATTAGAGATAAAAAAATAAAAATAATAATAAAAACAGTCTCCCCTCTAGGTTTATATATAAAAAAAAACAGCCCTCTTAAAAAATGTTTAACAAAGAGAAAAAAATAAAAAATAGAGAATATCAGAAAAGTGAAAAAGATTTTTTATTTTACCATATGCGGTGTGCGGAATAATAAAAAAATAGCTTTTGTTTCGTTTTTTTAGGTTTCCATTTAAAAGTAAAACGGGACCCTATTGGTTAAGTATGATGTCTGCTTATCCTTTTGTCAGACTATTGTAGATCCTAAGCTATCCCTAACTAAAGATAAGAGTAAATAAATATTTTATTTAATATGAATTTACTATGAGTTAAGGATACTGGGTCACTTATTTTCACATTAAAATTAAAAAATTAAAAGATATAAAAAAATTTTTCTTTTTCAATATATATATTTCGGGCTATCAACCCATCTTCAGGAAATACAGAAAGTAACGTTACTTTCTGTTATTTTTTTTATAAAGATACTGATACAAGAAGAAGTTGCACCAAGAAGTTACAACCTCTGTAGTCCGTGGTGGACCCTTGTAACGTGAAGATAAGGGGAGATTTAGTGATTGGGTAGCAGTCGAAGGTATCTGTGGATGCTGGTCTTGAAAGATTGAAGGTCATAAGTTGCTGGAAAGACGGTCGGGGGAAGAGAATTCCAGTCTCTAGATGTCATGGGGATAAATGAATTGGCGAATGCGTTTGTTCGATTAGTATCCAGTTTAGGCGCGTAGGGGTGTTGAGTTTTAGAAAATCGTGTATTTCGTGCAAATGAAGCCCTTGGTGGGATTATCGATTTAATTTCGTCAGAACAAAAGCCATGGTAATATCTATAAAAAAGGGATAGGGCGGAGACAGATCTACGATGGGCTAGGGAGTCGAGAGTGTCAGTTAATGTAGGATCGCCTATCAGTCTCGATAGCTCGCATCTGAATTGCATCTAAGGTATTAAGAGAATACTTGGAGGCTCCTCTCCACAAATGCGAGCAATATTCAAGACAGGGGCGAATTTGAGCCTTGTATAATATAAGGAGTTGAGTGGGGGTGAAAAATCTATTTCCTGAAGATGGGTTGATAGCCCGAAATATATATATTGAAAAAGAAAAAAAATTTATATCTTTTAATTTTTTAATTTTAATGTGAAATAAGTGACCCAGTATCCTTAACTCATAGTAAATCCATATTAAATACACCACAATCTCTACTGATTATCTCTAACTGTTATGGTCAAGTTCACCCTCCACCCTCTCATAATAAAATAAGTTATGAGCGTAAATAAAGGGGTGGAGGATGATCTTGGCCATAACAGAGAGGGAGGGGGGTGATGATGATAAATTATTTTATTATACAAATGGCGTACCGGCCCAGGGGAGGATGGTTCCAGCGTCCAAGGGGCGTAGCGCCATGGCCAGCAAATTTCCGCCGAAGTCGGACTACGCACCTGGTTAATAAATACTACCATGATCAAAAAGTTTAAGGAATTCATTCAGAATATTCAAAATACAAATTTATTAATCAAAATCGATACGGTCTCTTTCAAAGTACTCCTCGTCGACTGCAACGCACTCATGATAAATGACAGCGCTTGATCCAATCCTCGGAAACAATTTTTATATTCGGTTTTCGGTTTGGCCATCAGAGCCGTCTTCGATTTTTTGATTATCTCCTCTTGGCTGGTAAAACCTATTCCCCGGAGCGATTTTTTCAGTCGACTGAACAGGAAGAAGTCGCAGGGAGCCAAATCAGTCAAATTCGGTGGGTATTGGGAGGTATGTTGGCTAACCTGATTTTTTAACCGACTTCAAAAAAGGAGGAGGTTCTCTATTCGACTGAATTTTTTTTTTTTTTTTGTGCCTATGTTACCTCATATCTCCGCCAATTGTCAACCGATTTTGAAAAATTTTTTGCATTGGGTCCAGTCTAGCTTCCGATTGGTCCCATTTGTATTAGACCTTTTTTATTAGGTTTGTTTAGACCTAACCTCTTTGTTTATGAACCGATTTCGATGGTTCTTTTTTTATCCGAAAGGGGTGACTTAGGGATGGTGTCATATTAATTTGGTCAAGTTATTATGATATGATCACTATTAATAACATCACTAAAAATAGAAAAATAAAAATAATTTTTAAGAACAAAATAAAAACCGACTTCAAAAAATTAAATGCAACCAATAAAATACACTAAAAGGTATAAAATAATTATTATCTTATTTAGTTACAACTAAACGACGAAATATTAACATGAAATTACTTTTTGAAGTTGGTGCCAAGCATATACCTTTTATGAATCTTACTTAGTACGTTTGGCGGGTATGCTCGCTTATAGGTATAGTTTGTTTGGTACCGACTTCAAAAAGTAATTTCATGTTAATATTTCGTCGTTTAGTTGTAACTAAATAAGATAATAATTATTTTATACCTTTTAGTGTATTTTATTTGTTGCATTTAATTTTTTGAAGTCGGTTTTTATTTTTTTCTTAAAAATTATTTTTATTTTAGTTTCTCCTGAATTTTCCAATTTTCCGGGCAACTTTTCCAATTTTTTTTACGTATTAACCAGAATTGGACTATTACGAACATTAAAAAAAAATTAGCCAAATCGGTCCAGGCATTTGAGAGATCTGCGCCTACAAAGAAACAGAAATTCATTTTTATTATATAGATTAGCTATAGTATAACCACTTCCAAGGAATCTATCGAATTACCAATAACCCTGTATATGTCAATTGTTGAATTTGGTTTCACTTCGGAGCACAAACCATTAGTCTGAAATGTTTTTTTGACACTCTGGCTTATACTTCTCCTCTGAAATATAATAAAAAACATCCATTTCATCTCGGATTTAATAGCTGACAATCCCTCGTCATTTTTCTTATAAAATATAAACAGTTTTTATTTAATCTCTAGTCGCCTCGAAACTCCAGTTCATAAATAATTATGTCATTTATAGAATTTAGCGTATACATTATTTTACAATATTACTACAATTTAAAGATAAAAATGGTATATATTAACTCAATGGCGTAGCCAGAAAATTTTCATGGTGTGTGTGTGGGGGGGGGGGGGGGGGGTCAATCCAATATATATGGGGGAATTTTGTTTTTATTAAAGCAAATAGTCCAGTTAAATTGTGTTTTTACTGGGAAAGTTTTGGGGTAGTTGTAATTTCTTCGACCCTTTATGTTTTTCCGTGTGCTGAATCCGAATCTAAGGTTTGCTTACAAAATTTCGTGACGGATCATTGTCAAATATGCCAAAAAAGGTAAAAAAAAATCCAATTTTTTGGCGGTTTTTTGCTTATAACTCGAAAACAATCAACTTTTCGTAAACAACCTTTCTATTTAAAATGAAAGTTCTTAAAATTTCCTTCAAATTTCATTATTTATGGTAGTTTTTTTCTCCGACCAACCGTTCAAGCTCGTTCAAAATTGACGTATTTTTTTCTGTTTCTGCAAATCCCAAAATCATTAACTTTTTTCGATTTTTGTAGGAAATTTTCTGAACTTTCATTTTGAAAAAGGAAGGTTATTTACGATAAGTTGATAGTTTTTGAGTTTTAAGCAAAAAACGAGATTTTTTTACCTTTTTTGGCATTTTTGACAATGTTCCGCCACGAAATTTAGTTAGCAAACTTCAGATTAGGATTCAGCACACCAAAAAACATATAGGATCAAGAAATCAAAACTATCCCAAAACTTTACCGTGAGGGGCCCTATAGAGAACAATTTTTAACTGGACTTAAAAAAGGTACTTCAAGAAATTAAAAAAAGAACAGAATTCTTGATTAAACTTATGAAATATATTTAATTACGGTTAGTTTGCCATTAGAAACGGTTTTTCGTTGCCGTTACTCATCCCATGAACCCTGTCCTTGGGGGGTTCTGACCCTGTGGCCCTAAATATGCTGTTTTATTTTTTTAAATTATTTTTAGCAGCTTTCGCTCTCCGCCAATTCTTCTGAGGATTTCCTCATTCGTTATCCGTGCCGTCCATGGTATTTCGAGTATTCGATGGTAAATCCAAATTTCAAAGTCCTCTATTTTATTGTTTGTACTAACTTTTAAAATCCAGCTCTCCATCCCATATAACAGAACCGACAAAACATAGCACTGTATAAACCTCATCCTAAGGCCGAAATCGAATCCTGAGTTTGTCATAACGTTCTTGAACTTCATGAAGGCACTCCGGGCATTTTCTATTCGGCATTTTATCTCCAAATCTGATGTCCAGTCCGCGTAAAGCCACGACCCGAGATATTTAAATTTATTGATTCTTTCTATCAATAAGCCATTGAATATTATACTGGTGCTTCTAAAGTTTTCCGGATTACTAGTCACTATCATATATTTTGTTTTTTGTTGTTGATGTTAAGACTCATATTTGCACTGTTTTTTCCTATCACATCAATTAACCCTTGAAGATCACCCATATTGTCAGCAATCAAAACTATGTCATCAGCATGTCTAATATTATTTATCCATATTCCATTCACTTTGATACCCTTTTCGACACATTCTAGTGCCTTCTGAAATATCTTCTCAGAATACCGGTTAAAGAAGAGAGGTGTCAGTATGCATCCCTGCCGTACACCTCTACAAATTTCATTTAACTAATTATTTGATTGTAAATAGGTTGCCATGGCAACAACAAATGTATTTATTATTATTGATATAGAAAATAAACAAACATGTTCTAATATGTGTACTTCATAATTTATTTATAATATATTGAATATTAAAAGTTACATCAATAATTATTTAAAATTTTGTTGCTCAAGCATTTCGCGTAATCTTCGGATCGCTATAATAAGTTGTTTTTTTATGTAAACGCTTTCTGCTCCAATTATGAATTTATCCATAGTGGAGTAAATTGAGCTTGAAGGCCGCCTTGTCGATGTCGATGGTGTTGGAAGGAAGGTCTCGGTGCTTGGTGTGGCTAGTGGGTACCACGTGGCCAGGTGTCGGCACGTGAGCGTGGGAGGGTAGCTCTGTGGTACCACGTGGCCAGCCACGGGATGAGTCCACAAAACAGCGAGATGTGCCAGGAATGCAGGCAGGGAGCTGCAAATCCGCAGACTGGCAACAAAGTTCACGGCCATATGCCAGCTGCTAATTGAATGCAAGCACGCACCCGCACTTGGCACTTGGCACTGTCACCAAACACTCATTTCCTCGCTCAACAACTGAAAAAAAAAACAAGAGAGAAGAAAGCTACTGGATCTACAGACTTGATCCTCCAAACAAATTAGAAAGAAAAAATTGTTCCCAAAACATGAGAAAAATTTCAATTATTCATTTAAATATGCTGACGTGTTCTGATGTGGCCGTCCACTCTTCTTTACCATATAACCTGGCCCCTCACTTATATTTAATATTTAATAAAATTATTTATAAACATGTAGGGTGGGGGTTAGTTTTTGTATTTTTAGACTCCTGAGGGGCCCACTGATTATGTATTGAAAATTTGGTTGAGTTTGGTACAAGGGCCTATATTTTCATTTTTTGACCCCCCCCCCCCATTTTGTGCGGTTAGTTTTTGCACTTTTAGACTTCTGGGGTCCCATTGATTATGTATACAAAATATGTTTGAGTTTGGTACAAGGGCTTAGATTTTCATTTTTTGACCCCCCACATTTTGGGCGGTTAGTTTTTTCATATTTAGACTTCTGGGGTCCCACTGATTGTGTATACAAAATTTGGTTGAGTTTTCTCAAATGGCCTAGACTTTTAATTTTTAACCCCCCTCCACACCCCCTAATTTTGGGTCGATATGCACCAAAATCTAATCAGCTCTTAATCTCAATGGACCAAAACTAGGTGTGAAATTTGGTTTCGATATTCACACTAGTTTTTAAGCTAGCTCGTCCACAAAAATTTGGTAACGCACTTTTTCATGCACGATTACAATACTTGACCTACCCTGTATGGTAAAGTAAAAACAATTTGTTTAATTGCAGATTTTTTACTTCCGTCGTTTAGTTATTTATCAGAAGAGTAATTTTGACTGAAACCACCTAGAATAGTTAGTTTTATGAGATAATGGGGATCAATCACATTGTCCGATGTGGTAAAGTCTGAGTCTATACAGCGGGAGGTGATTTTTCAGCAGAAATTAAGGGGGCCTTTTATATAATTTTTTGTTCAAAACCCTTTCCCTCCAAGTTACAGCCCTTAAGTTAGGGAAGAGAGAAGGAGTTACACCAAAAAAGGTGCAACCCCTAAAGGCCTGGGTTGGCCCCTCCATCGTTAAAAGAACTGATGCTATAATAAAATGGTAGTTTTTGACGATTTTTCTAACCCTAAAATGTTATAACAAGGGGATGAAAAAATCAACCCCTATAATACCAGCCTACTGATTTATTTATTTTATTCATGCCATTCTATTTTGAGTAAATGGCTAAATCTTATTACATATAATAAGTAATACCTGTACTAGTGTGCAAACAAAATTTCACAAAGGCCGGATGTATTTTGAACAAATAATTAATATCTCTTAAAATATCATTATTTCAATGTTCACTGAAGGAAACTTTTTTTATGAAAATAATGAGAGAAGGAGTTACACCAAAAGGTGCAACCCCTAAAGGCCTGGGTTGGTCCCTCCATCGTGAAAAGAAGAAAGAATTTTATGGGTTGGGTGGGGGTCGAAGGTATCTGTGGATACGGGTCTTAAATAGCTGAAGGTTATAAGTCGCGGGAAAGATGGTGGCAGGGAGCGAGTTCTAGTCTCTGGAGGTCATAGGGATAAAAGAGTTGGCGAAAGCACTTGTTCGACTTTTATCCAATTTGTCAGCGAAGGGGTGCTGAGCGTTCGAAAACCGCATTTAAACTTTAACGCTGTGATATCGCAATATTTGTATATCAATCGGCGTTTTTGCGCCATTTCGAATAAGCTGGAAATGTGAGTCACTCTCGCATACCAAGTGTTATGAAACTAATATACTATACTATATATGTTTGTCTAGATTAATTTGTAACAACGCTAAGAGAAATTTCTCTAAAAAATCTCCCTCTTGCCTAGAATCGAACCTACTAACTCTTGAACTAAGGTCATTAGGTTTAACCACTAGACCAATCTGACATTAATATTTATACCATGATTTCAGTTACTAAAACTATAAATTTTTGATTTAGACTTTGTGTCGAGATAATATTGTATTCATTTGAACTCGAATGAAAATTAAAAAACACCAATTGATTTTAAATTAAAAAACATTAAATATATATTAATTAACGAGGCAAATTTGAAATATAATTGTCAGCTAGGATTTTAAACTGACAGCTCCAATTGATTTTCATTAACCAGGCAAATTTGAAATATAATTTTAATTTGCACTCGAATTTTGAAATGAAAGACTCCAATTCATTTTAAATTAAGAAACATTAAATATATTTTTTGTAATTAATTAAATTAATTGAACCGCGTAAATTTGAATAATTTCCATGATTCAGCCTGCGAATTTTTTGCAGTTCATAAATCATTTCATTATTTTAGTTTTGAAAAGGAAAAATGAAATTTAAATTTAAATTTTAAATTTAAATATATTCATAATTATTCTCCCCCCCCCCCGCCACTCAAAAATTAAAGAGGCGAAACTTTTAAGAGACGATGTATTTTCGGTAGTTTACGGGTATACATTTGGAGTGTGGTTTTTTTAAGAGGAATAAAATTTTTGGTCCGAGACGCTGCCCGCCAGGGCACCAACCCGGAGGGCCGAGCTTCGAGGGCGTGCCGAAGGCACGCACGAAAAGCTCGTTATCTATATCTATCTACAGGATGTTTCTAAATTGATGCGAAATATTTTAAATGTAGATTTTTCAGCAAAGATTAAGGGGAGTCTTTCATATAATTTTTTGTTCCGAACCCCTTCCCTCCAAGTTACAGTCCTCTAAAGTTAGGGGGAAACATTTTTTTATTCAATATATCCACTATGGAAGAATTTAGAAGAATGAAATTTCGTACATAACTGATGCTAATAAAATGGCAGTTTTTGAACAATAAAAATATTATTTGTCATTATGACTTTATTTGACACCAGTCTACTTGATTTTTTACTTTACTATACAGGGTATGGTCAAGTATTGTAATCGTGCATGAAAAAAGTGTTTTTTCCGTCTTTTTTTTCGAAATATCTCAAAAACGGCTGAAACTATTTTGATTAAAAAAATTGAACGGAACCATGACATTACGGTCTACAAAAAACCTCTAATAAGTGAACATCTAAAAATTATATTTTTTGAGATAATAATTGCTTTATCAAAATGTCTGTTAGTCTGTCAGTCTGTGCGTTACCGAATTTTTGTGGACGAGCTAGCTCAAAAACTAGTAGGAATATTGAAACCAAATTTTACACGTAGTTTTGGTCCATTGAGATTAAGAGCTGATTAGATTTTGGTGCATATCGACCCAAAATTAAGGGGGGTGGAAGGGGGTTAAAAATTAAAAATCTAGGCCGTTTCAGCAAACTCAACCAAATTTTGTATACATAAACAATGGGACCCCAGAAATCTAAAAATGCAAAAACTAACCGCTCAAAATTGGGTGGGGGTGGAGGTGGATAAAAATTAAATATCTAGGCCATTTGAGCAAATTCAACCAAATTTTGTATACATAATGAGTGGACCCCAGAAGTCTAAAAATGCAAAAATTAACCGCTAAAAGATGGTGGGGGGCGTAGGGTCAAACAATGAAAATCTTGGCTCTTGTATCAAACTCAACCAAATTTTGTATACATAATCAGTGGACCCCCAGAAGCCTAAAAATGCAAAAAACTAACCCTCCTACCCTACATGATTATAAATAATTTGATTAAATATTAAATATAAGTGTGGGCCCAGGTTGTATGGTAAAGTCAAGTGGATGGCCACATCAGAACACGTCAGCTTATTTTAACAAATAATAGCCAATCTGTGAATTTATGTGATAAAAGTTTGACTATTATTTTATTTTTTTGTGGTCAAACAAACAATTTTATGAGAAAAAGACAAGATGACATAAAAAAGTTGCAAATTGAATCCGTCTTTTTAATTCAAGTTTTTAAATAGGAAAATGTAGAAGCATTAAAAAGTTTTGATGCAAAGTATTATACCGGTTGATTTTTTCATCCCCTTGTGATAATATTTTAGGGTTACAAAAATTGTCAAAAGCTGGCATTTTATTAGCATCAGTTATCTGCAAAATTTCATCCTGCGAAATTCTTCCATACTGGATATATAAAATAAAATCAATTTCCCCCCCCCCTAACTTTTGAAGACTGTAACTTGGAGGCGAAGGGGTTTTGAACAAAACAATTTAAAAAAAAACCTCCCTTAAGTTTTGCTGAAAAATTACCCTTTAAAATATTTTGCATCAATTTAGAAACACCATTATATTTCGAATAATACCCAATGCTGGATAAACCAGCTTCTTTGGTTAATGGTGAAATTAAAATTTTGACCTATGAACATTATTTTTCAGACCAGTTTGGAATATGTCAGATAAAGCCCAGATTTATCAAACTCCGGGATTTATCCGTAATATAAAATACACCGCTTTCTTATCTGGAAAACCGACCGACCAACCGACCGATCTTAGAGTTAATAACATAAATAAAAACTACTGAAACGATTTTGGTAAATTTATTTTAAAGTGTTTTGGGAAATCCCAGAAGGGAAAATGCTATATATCGATATATCGTATTTTATTATGCTCACCTCTGAGACAAGCGCCAAAAGTTGGCCTCTTAAGTTTCTAAGGGCCAGTTGTATGTCGGTTGGTAAACTTTTTAAAAGTTGACAAAAGGTAAATCCTTAGAATTCACCTTGTGCCCGTAGATGAATTCTAAGGATTTACCCTTTGTCAATGTTTAAATAGAGTTTACCAACCGACATACAACTGACCCTAAGACAGAGGTCGGGGAACTTTTTTAGCCATTATCCCAAAATATTTTTGGTTAGGTCGCGGTTACCCCTTCATTCTGAAAAGCATTATTTACATATCACATCAATTCCACGAGATCTCTACTCGAGAGGAGAACAAAATAACAAATCCTCTTCAATTGCATGTGGCCCTTTATAACTAACATACACCATCAGCTGTGAATTGCTATTGACATCTGTAGTATCATCAAGTTGAATAGCAAAATATTTAGTTTGTTTTAGTGAGAAAATAACTTGTTACTTCACATTTTCTGCCAAGATACAAATTCTTTCTTTTAAAATTCTTGCAGACAAAGGCACTGCATTCAGTTTATTTGCCTCCTTTTGACCACACATGATTTTTGCCATTTCAGAGCTGCTGGTTTAATCAAATCCTCACCAATAGTATACGGTTTTTTGTTTCGGGTAATCAACCTGGCTACTTCAAAGCGTTTTTTCACAGAAGATTAACACTAACTTTGGAAATTGGGGGTAGATGAGCCCCTATGGAGATTCAACCTTTTAACCCCCTTCAGGTTCCACTATTGAACACTACGATTTTGTTGGCTTCGGGGGTGACTGTAACGTGAGCCCACCACGGGTTGATGGAAAGTAACAAAAGTCAAGGTGTCCGTGCATTAGCTCAAACAATTTCCTATGAAGTAAGATTGGCTTTGATTCTGTTTTTTTTTTTGTGGGGTTAACAGGAATTTTTAAGATGGGGGACTTTCTTGAATTTCGACGATACGTGTGGTTTACGGGGATGGGGCCCCCTTTGGCTATCTGATGATTGATTTCAAGTTTAGCCGAAACTAATCGAACCTGCAGAGGGGGAATCTGAACTGGTTTCAGGGTTTAACGTTGAGTATAAAGGGGGTGGGCTTGCTTTGATTTTAAAGCTATCAAAGTAAAAATACTATAATAGTTTATAAAATAGAAAAATGTAAAAAAATGTCCTTATTACTTCCGATAGTTTCATTAAAACTACTATGCTCCTCCTCAATCAGCTTAGAAAACAGGAAGTTGCTATTGAAGACATATGTATGGAGCATAGCCATGTACGGGTGTGAAACCTGGACAATTAGAAAAGAGATTAGAGGCTTTCGAAATGTGGTGCTACAGAAGAATGATGAATATCAAATGGATGGATAAAATTACAAATGAAGAAGTTCTTGGAAGAATCGGAGAAAGAAGAACCTTGTGGAAGAGTCTGAAGAAGAGAAGAGATCAGATGATGTGGCACACACTGAGACATGGGGGACTGCTTAGGGATATCTTGGAGGGGGAGGTGGGAAAGAAAAGGGGGAGGGGAAGACCCAGATTAGAATATTTCAACCAAATAATTGGGGATATGGGATGCCAGACGTTTAGAGAGGTCAAAAAGCTGGCGGGGGACAGAGTCGAGTGGAGACGGATTGTTGCATCAAACCAGTCTTAGGACTGTATACTCGATGATGATGATAGTTTCATTGTTACCCCATTTGGGGTAATTTACCCCTGTTCCCCGACCGCTGATCTAAGACGTTGAGGATATACTATATTATGCGAGGGAAAATGTTAGTAATAAAAAGGGCTATAAAATTATCAGAGAGCTAGCTTCTACAGGCAGCTAACGCAGCTAGATAGCTTATAAATAACACTTTTTGTGTTGATTTTCCGATCTACCGTCTTCGCTGGCTGCCTATCTTCGCCTTGACAGCTACCTTGTTTTTATATAAATTAATCAATGTAGAAACATACGCCCATGCCAAATCCTTGGGTGCACTCTCTTCTCACAGTTTCTAACCTGATTTTTTTATAAAATTTGAATAGAAAACAAAAATTAATCTTAGGGGTCAAAATTGGTACTATAATTAAAAATGAGAGTTTATAAAGTTTTTGTGTGAATTTTTTATTTTTCACCAACGGTTTCGTCGACATTGCCGACTTCTTCAGGGTTTCAAATAGTTACATCACACATCCGACTATAAAATACATTATTTTTCTTTATCTCTGTTACCAATGACCAAAAGAAATTCAAAAATTCAGAAAAAATTCGGCACATCACATTAACAATAATAATTAGATAAACAGTCTCAGAAACAATACAAACAGAATCAGACAACACAGTTTTAGAACAATAGAACGGAATCATTTTCCTTATCCATTTTTACATATAGAAATATCACATTCAAATAAATAATACTATAAAATATTATTTTATCTGAATTTGATATTATAAAGTATTTTATTTGAATTTGATATTATAAAATATTTTATTTGAATTTGATATTATAAAATATTTTATTTGAATTTGATATTTCTATGTGTATAAATGGATAAGATGATTCCGTTCTAAAACTGTACTCAAGCTTGAGTTGTTTTGATTTGTTTGTCTTATAAGATATTTAAATGAATCGCAAACTCACTTTTTATATACTCACTTGGATTTTTCCATTTGCGAGCAATATATCGATTTTGTATGATTATTTAGCCAGTGTTTAGCAACATTAATTTGAACATATTATTATATCTCCTTCAGGGCTGTCCTGACTAATAATCCGAAATATATAAATTAATAAAGTAAAGGGTGTGTAGTTTCACCTCTTTGAGTTTTATTTCATTCACTATGAAACTACACACCCTTTACTTTATTAATTAGTTTTAGAATAGACCGGAATCATTTTACTTATCCATTTTTACACATAGAAATAATGCATTCAATCATCATCATCATCATCATCATTGAGTATACAGTCCTAAGACTGGTTTGATGCAACAATCCGTCTCCACTCGACTCTGTCCCCCGCCAGCTGTTTGACCTCTCTAAATGTCTGGCATCCCATATCCCCAATTATTTGGTTGAAATATTCTAATCTGGGTCTTCCCCTTCCCCTTTTCTTTCCCACCTCCCCCTCCAAGATATCCCTAAGCAGTCTCCCATGTCTCAGTGAGTGCCCCATCATCTGACCTCTTCTCTTCTTCAGACTCTTCCACAAGGTTCTTCTTTCTCCGATTCTTCCAAGAACTTCTTCATTTGTAATTTTATCCATCCATTTGATATTCATCATTCTTCTGTAACACCACATTTCGAAAGCCTCTAATCTCTTTCTCTCCGCTTTTCTAATTGTCCAGGTTTCACACCCATACCCATAGCTATGCTCCATACATATGTCTTCAATAGCAACTTCCTGTTTTCTAAGCTGATTGAGGAGGAGCATAGTAGTTTTTGTTTTGAATTAAACCCCATTTTTGCTTGGGCAATTCTTGATTTAATTTCGTTTTCGCTCCTCCCATCCCATGTTATTTTACTTCCTAGTTAGCGGAATTCCTTAACTCCTTCTAGGTTTTCTTGGTTAATTTTGATGCATTCCTGTTTCGTTTGTTCTTTTTTTGTACATACTAGGACCTTCGTTTTATTCTTGTTTAATACATTCAAATGAAATAATATTTTAAAATATCAAATTCAAATAAAATATTATTTCATTTGAATTTGATATTTCTATATGTAAAAATGGATAAGTAAAATGATTCCGGTCTATTGTTCTAATACTGTGTTGTCTAATTCTGTTTATAATTTTTCTGAAACTATTTATCTAATTATTGTTTATATGAATGTGCCGAATTTTTTGAATTTCTGATGATTATTGATAACAGATATAAAGAAAATAATGTATCTTATAGACGAATGTGTGATGTAACTATATATTTGAAACCCTGAAGAAGTTGGCAAAGTCGACGAAACGTTGGTTGAAAAATAAATATTCCCATTATAAACTCTCATTAATACACATTTTGGACGAAAATACTAATAAAAATAATTAAAAATGTTTAAGCAGTTTAAAATTAAGCGACAAGCCTCTCTCCAGTATCATGAAAAGATTCAGTTTTTTCCCTTTTTTTCATGCTAATTATAATGTAACTATATAGATAAATAATAAATATTCAAGGCTGTTTATATACAGAATAATTACATTAAAAACTAGTAAATAAACTAAATCAAAAAACTACTCAGAAATATACTTCACCGTTAGTTTTTCAATAAATAATTAGTAAAATTATAAGGATTTTTATTGATTTATTATTTAATTCGTTAAGTTTAATAATATAATAATTTCAAAAAATAAAAATATCTACGTATATATTCAAGGCTATGAATAAATCGATCATTTATTTATGTTGCATACACTACTAATTTTGATAAAAATTAAATAATTAGTGTATTTATTTTTTTATACATAAACTTTTATACAAGTAAATTGTATAAGAAAAAAATAATTAAAACGAAAAACAGAATATTTCAAAGTCCTTGAGATAAAATCTTTGCTCAATTAATAATACTAGGGAATATAATAAAATCGTAATTATTATCCTAATTTTAATCTGAACTTAAAATATATAAACAAATATTAGGGAGGGACCAGTTAGCTCAATATAGAGCATCCGGGTAGAAATCTGAAGGACGGTTTTTAATTCAATCGGATGAATCTTTGGTATCATATACTAGTATTAAGTAGGGGAAGGATGGGTATAGTGCCAAATGTTAAGGAAAAATATTTTTCTGAATAAGTAAAAATTAAAATAAACTGCAACGGATCGTTGCTAAACTTTATCCAAATTCATTTGAAATATTAATATGTTTATTCCTTTATTATTAATCAGATATCAATTGCAATTTGCAGCTCATGTTGACTTTAATTCAAAAATAATGATCGATTCTCATTTAATACTCGAGGAATAACCATTCAACATTGGATTTTTGACATTTCGGTTATTAATGGTAACCATTGTTGATGACATGGAGGAATCGATTTAAAATCAAAAATAGCGATTGATTTTCATCTATTACTTGGGGAATAACAATTCTACATTAGATTTTTGACCCTTCGATTATTATTGCTAACCATTGCTGAAGACATGGAGGAATCGACTTAAAATCAAAAATAACGATCGATTCTTATCTAATACTAGAGGAATAACCTTATTGCATTCCATTTTTGATGTTTTGACTATTAATGGCAACCTCTACTGAAAACGTGGAAGAATCGACTTAAAATCAAAAAGACTAAATTCTTTTTTGGTTCAAGCTTGAGTTGTTTACCAAAAAAGAATTTAGTCTTTTTGATTTTTAAGTCGATTCTTCCACGTTTTCAGTAGAGGTTGCCATTAATAATCAAAACATCAGAAATGGAATGCAATAAGGTTATTACTCTAGTATTAGATCAGAATCGATCGTTATTTTTGATTTTAAGCCGATTCCTCCATGTCTTCAGCAATGGTTACCAATAATAATCGAAGCGTCAAAAATCTAATGTAGAATTATTATTCCGCAAGTAATAGATGAGAATCAATCGCTATTTTTGATTTAAGTTTTTTATTGATATGTTTTCATTTTTTACAGGGTATGGTCATGTATTGTAATCGTTCATGAAAAAGTGGTTTTTTGATTCTTTTTTTTTTTTAAGAAATAAATCAAAAAACGGCTGATAGTATTTTGATTAAAAAAAATTGGCGAAACCATGGCGTTTTGGTCTAGAAAAAAGCCTTAATATGTGAACTTCGAAAAAATTATTTTGGGGGGGGGGGGGGGATAAAAATTAAAATTATAAGATTTTCAAACTAAAAAAAAACGGAGAAAAATAAAGTATAAGTACCATAAAATGAACCTATAATAAAAAAGAGAGTTATTATTATTTCGGGGGCAAAATTGGAGAGGGGTTCAAAAAATTAGAATTATCAATTTAAGTCTTGGTGCTTTTAATGGAAAACAAAATTTTGCACATGAATCCTATACGACCTTATGAAAATGACTTATTATGTGAAATTGAGGGAGGGGGGGGGGGGGGGGCGTTAAAAATATTTTCAAACAAAAATCGAAGAAAAGTTGCTATTTCTAATCGAAATATCTCATAATTATAAGGTGATATTATTAATTGCTAATGGCCCCAAAATTAAGAGGGGGGGGGAAGGTTCTTTCGTAAATAAATATTAGAGAGGGCCCAGGTGTATCGTAAAGTCATGTGTATGTCCACACCGATTTATTTTTGGTTGAGTATGGCAAATTTATTTGGATAAATTTAAATTTGAATTTGAAAAACAATGTGTTGGATTTGAATTGTTATCGACAATAGAGAACCCGATTCAAACTTTCATTGGCTTCCATTCTTAAACAAAATAAACAGATGGTCTGTGAATAATTTCTCATATTTTCATTAATTTGTGATATTAAATTAAATATTTAATTTGGATATAATATTTTTTAAAGTATTTTTGAAATAACAGACAACGATTATGATCCTAATTCAAAGGTAGGTCCCTTAATTCATAAATCAATTCGTTATGTTCTTAACATATTTATACTCAATAAATTGTTTCCGTTATAACCTATATTTTAATAGAAAAATTTTATTGATTGTTTTGTGTATAATTAAATAACATATTTTTTATAAAAAAACAATTTGAAAACGTTTATTTCAAATTCAAACATTTCGGAAACAATTCTCCCTTTATCGATAGAATTTTTAAGAAATTTGAAAAAAATAGTTGCTTTAAGAAGAAAATATAAAGCAACTATAAATGAATAAATATTTTGAAAATAGAAAATGATACAGATTGTCTTGGATATGAAATCACATCAAATAATAATAAAAAAATATAAATATTTAATATTTTTTTTTAATTTTTGGTAATTATTAGTAAAATAGTTCATATGTGACCATTTAATAATTGAATTTGTGTTGTTAAAAATTTCAATCATTTCTAATATTAATATTTTTTCATTTAATTTTTGCAAATTAAAATTTATACTAAAAAGATTTTACACAACTTATCTAAATTAGAAATTGTCGAGTTGACCCTTCGAGACTAAGACAATAAACTTTTCCGATTAATTCGTTTTTTGATAAATCCATACGGGCTAAGGAAAAGTGATAAGAGTAATCAGCTAACTGTATTTAATATATAAAATCATTTCTACTTTATTGTTTCAGTTCGCGTCCAGACACCAGTGAGACAGGATGCGGTCTGGAGACCAGGAGGTCCATCGGCTGAGATTTTTCCACCATCCGAGTAAGTTTATCTATACATTTCTAATTTAATAAGTAAATGAGCCCACAAATATACTATACTAGTATAGGTAGGGAAGGGTGGGCATAGTGTTTTTTTAGGGTTCCATTTAAAAGTAAAACGGAACCCTATTGGTGATGTCTGCCTATCCGTTTGTCAGACTATTGTAGCTCCTAAACTATCCCTTGACCGGTATGCTATTTGTATAATAAAATAATTTATAATCATCACCCTCCCTGGTTACGTCACTGTTATGGTCAAGATCCACCCCCTCGTATTAAAATAAGTTATGATCATAAATAAAGGGGATGGAGGGTGATCTTGGCCATATACCAGTGGCGTACCGAGAGCGGAGGTGATTATTATAAATTATTTTATTATACAAATGGCGTATCTGCCGAGGGAGGGGGAGATTCTGGAGTCTGGGGTGGCATAGCGCCCTGGCCAGTAATTTAGCCTCCGAAATCGGGATTCGCAGCTGGTTAATAAATATTTCTTTAAGATTCGATAATATAAAATAAAATTTTTATCATTAATAATATCATATTTCTTAAAAATATTATTTAAAATTGATTGAAAATAAAAATCTTCTATTAGTATTATTTAATATTATCTGACTCTAATTTGACCCCCTTATTACTAGCGAAAATTCCCGATTAATGGCTCTAGCGAAACGATATCGAAAAGAAACACGCTATATTTTGAATTTTTCCTAAAGTTTGGTTAAATTTGAATTTGAGTAACTTTATTTATTCATTTCTAATTTAATAAGTAAATGAGCCCACATATATACTATACTAGTATATAGGTAGGGAAGGGTCGGCCTATAGTGGCCACGCTAGGAAAAAATATTTTATCTGAATAAGTAAAAATTGAAAAAAATAAATGACATTTTGGGATAAGTTAGTTTAATTATTTAGGTTTATTATAGAAAAAATATTATTTTGACTTTATATCGGTTACTTACAATCAAAAAAGAAATTTCCCGCAACCCTATCAAATATGGCCACTTTGCCTTACATTGGGCACTTGGTGGTTTAAGTTTTTTTTTTTTTATATGTTTTCATTTTTACTTTAGCATACAGGGTATGATCAAGTATTGTAATCGTGCATATAAAAAGTGTTTTTGTTGCTTCGTTTTTTTAGAAATATCTCAAAAACGGCTTATGCTATTTTGATTAAAACAATTGGACAAAATCATAGCCTTTTGGTCTACCAAAATGGCTTAATAAGGAACACGAAAAAAATTATAATTTTTGAGAAATTAATTGTTTTGACAAAAAGTCTGTTAGTACGTTAGTCAGTGCGTGAATTACCAAATTTTCTAGCTCAAAAACTAGTGTGAATATCAAAACAATATTTGACATGTAGTTTTGGTGTATTTAGAATTAGAGCTGATTATATTTTGGTTGAAATTAACGGGGGGGGAGGGGGAGAAAAAATTAAAAAATGTACCATAAATTGATCCCATAATAAAAAAGAGAGTTATTATTTTTTTCGGGCGCCAAAATTGGGGAGGGGGTTCAAAAAAATTAAAGCTATTAATATAAGTCTTAAATACTTTAATGGAAGATGAAATTTTGCACATTAACCCTATCACTATGTGAAATTAGGGGGGCAGGGGCGTTAAAAATATTTTCAAACAAAAAATCGAAAAAAAGATGTTATTTCTAATAAAATTGTCTCATAATTAAAAGAAAATATTATTAATCGCTAATGGGCCCAAAATTAAGAAGAAGGGGGGGGGCGGTTTCGTCAATAATTAATTTTAACTTATTTTTAATTCAATATTAAATATAAGAGAGTGGCCAGGTGTATGGCCACATCAGTTTATTTTTCGTTGGGTACCTAATTTTATTTGGATAAATTTAAATTTTTTTTTTTTTGGCTTTTCGGCCTTTCAAGCCATAAGCCTAATTACGATACTAGTTATATTTTTTAAAAATTTGTCTCTACCCCCGGGGTCAGATTTTAGCTGGATACCTCGAGTCGGATTCGAACCCGGGTCCCCTGGTTAGCTCGCTGTCACGCTACCGCCTAGCCTATCTGACCCCCCCATTGTATAAATTTAAATTTGAATTTGAAAAAACAATGTGTTGGATTTGAATTGTTAGCGACAATAGAGAACTCGACTCAATCTTCATTTAACTTCCATTCATTCTTAAACAGAATAAACACATCGTCTGCGAATAATTTCTCATATTTTCATTAATTTGTGATATATAATTAAATATTTAATTTGGATATAATATTTTTTAAAGTATTTTTGAAATAACAGACAACGATTAACGTCCTAATTCAAAGGTAGGTCCCTTAATTCATAAATCAATTCGTTAAGATCTTAATACATTTGTGTATAAATGTATTCAATAAATTGTTTCGGTATATAACCTATATATTAATTGAAAATATTCTATTGATTGTTTTGTGTATAAATAAATAACATATCTTTTATATAAAAACAATTTGAAAACGTTTATTTAAAATTCAAACATTTCGGGAGAGATTCACCCTTTATCGATGGAATTTTTAAGAAACTTCAAAAAATAGTTGCTTTAAGAAGGGAATATAAAGAACCTATAAATATTTTCTAAATAGACAATGGTACATTATCTTGGAGATGAAATCACATCAAATAAATAAGCTGACGTGTTCTGATGTGCCCATCCACTTGACTTTACCATACAACCTGGCCCCTCACTTATATTTAATATTTAATCAAATTATTTATAATCATGTAAGGGAGGGGGTTAGTTTTTGCTTTTAGTCTTCTGGGGTCCCATTGATTATGTATACAAAATTTGGTTGAGTTTGGTCAAATGGCCTAGATTTTAAATTTTTAA
The DNA here is from genome assembly GCA_024734495.1 of Forficula auricularia. NCBI lineage: Eukaryota > Metazoa > Arthropoda > Insecta > Dermaptera > Forficulidae > Forficula > Forficula auricularia. The sequence continues at coordinate 111,691 of JALMQS010000292.1, read as the reverse complement.
CCCCCCCTCCACCCCTTAATTTTAGGTCGATATCCACCAAAATCTAATCAGCTCTTAATCTCAATGGACCAAAACTACGTGTGAAATTTGGTTTCGATATTCACACTAGTTTTTGAGCTAGCTCGTCCACAAAATTTGGCAACGCACAGACTAACTAACAGACAGACCAACAGACATTTTGACAAACAAATTATTATCTCGAAAAATATAATTTTTTCGATGTTCACTTATTAGGGCTTTTTTGTAGAGCGAAATGCTATGGTTTCGCTCAATTTTTTTAATCGAAATAGTTTCAGCCGTTTTTGAGATATTTTGAAAAAAAGAAGGAAAAAACCACTTTTTTCATGCACGATTACAATACTTGACCATACCCTGTATGGTAAAGTAAAAAATATAAATATTTAAGATTTTTTTTTAATTATTAGTAAAACCGTTCAAATGTGACATTTTTTGCTAATTGAATTTGTGTTGTTAATAATTTCAATCATTTCTTATATTAATTCTTGAATTTTTCGACTTCTGGGGCCCACATATTATGTACTTATAAGAAATTTGGTTGAGTTTGTTCTAAGGGACCATATTTTCATTTTTTGTTCAATTAGTTTTTAATAGAGAGAAAAAATTCTCCCGAAAGCTTTGAATTTAAAATAAATGTTTCGAAGTTTGTTTTTAAAAGATTTGTATTTTTTTTGTTATAAAACGATGAATAAATAAATTTTTATTTATATATGTTGCAGTAAAAACCCGTTATTTAGTAAGAACGTGTTCTTACTAGTTAAAACACGTTTCACTGAATACCTTTGTGGCAACTAGAATTTACTGATATTGCTTGAGTTTGGTCTAAAGGTCTAGAATCTTCATTTTTTACCTTTCGCGTCATTTTAAGTGTTTATTTTCAAAAAATTTTAAAGGAAAATCTCAAAAATTAACTTTGCTTCTAATAAAGATGTAATTTTTGACATTTTCGTTTAAAATTTTTTGAAAATAAACACTTAAAATGAAGCGGAAGGTCAAAAATGAAGATTCTAGAACCAAACTCAATCAACATCAGTAAGTTCTAATTGCCACAAAGGTATTCAGTGAAATGCGTTTTAACTAGTAAGAACCAGTTCTTACTAAAAAACGGGTTTTTACTGCAACATATATATCTGTAAACAATTTTGAGCTTTCAAGGGTTTGGTTCACAAATGAGGAAATCAAAAAACATTGTTTTCTTATAAATATGGCCCGGTATAGAACGATGATAGTTAATGAACTGAAATTTGGTACAGGAAATTGTATTAATATCCGGTATGTGCAATTTTCAGTTTTCTGAGCTCAAATTAAAAAAAAATTAGCAAGAGTATAGCAAGTCTTGAAAAAGTTTTCACTTTTTTATCATTTTTTTTTTAAGATTACATATTTTCGGAAGACTCTTTTTCTTTGGATTGGAATAGTAGTTCCGGGCGTCGGAGGGGCGTGTACCCATTTAGCCTGCGGGTGCGTCAAGGGCGAGGCAAGAAATGAATCTTTGGTAGCAATCGCTATCTCGTGTGACCCCCAAAGGCCCCCACCATACAATCTAGATCGTTGGAAGGCCCCGGGAGCATGCAGCATAGAACATGCGACATGATGCTTCACGCTTCACTGGGTGACTGCTGCGAGAAATCTCAGAGATATGGCCTTCGAAGGCCCGGCCTTCGCACCCTCGAATCCGTTGCCTTAGGTCGGGGACACCCTTCCGTCCGTCTTTTAATAGACCATATCTCTTCAGTCTTCACCACCAATGACCAATTCGATTTATGAACCAACAGATCGATCGAAATATTTTGGAAATTTAGAAATTAATTACATTACTTATATATAAATATCGAAGTAATATAAGGGGTCGTCCATAAATTACGTCACACGGTAAGGGAGTAGGTGGCATCTCAGATTTGTGACAAATGTGATAGTGGGGCCCGAGAATCTTAACAAGTGTGATGTCACAAACCAGATAACACACTCGCTCTAAGAAGATGTCTTCTTCAGATCTTTTCTGATCTTCTGATCTTATATCTTAATATTATTTTCAAAGATGACTTTAAGATGTCTTCTACCAAATATGACAAAACCTCTTTAAGAATGTTCTACAATTTATCCTAAAGACATGTTTGGAATTAAGGTTTTAGTGTAAAATACCGATTAAATATAAATGAGGCAATATAAAGGAGACAATAAAAGAGTGTGTCTTCTGCCGGAATTATAAATTTTATATATTTATAACGATATATATGTAAAATACTTTCGTATTTCCCGCGTTCTACTCAATTTAGATTTATTCCAAAGTTGGTATTAATTTGTTTATTCTCAAATACCTATGTTATAACCTTACCAGGACAAATAATTCTAAATGTCAAAACACACTATTGTATAATTGTTATATTAATATTATAAACTATATATAATTATTGACTATAAAAATCGATTTGTTTTAGGTAAGATATTTTAATTAATTGTAAATCTCATTTGTAAATATATTTTAATTTAATAAATTAACTGTTTTAGCAACACATCCATTTATAGTCATTTCAAAAACCTCTTAGGTTAGAAAGACACATTATAAATCGATTTTTTCGTCGAAAAAAAAAGAAAAAAAACAAAAAGATGGAAGCCACAAAAGTTCAAATATATTTGGAAAAAGAAGAAAAGAAGAATAAACTGGTAACAAGAGTGAAGACAATTCGTTTATTTAAAGAAGAAACGACATATATTTTCCCAGAAAATCAACAGGATCAAGAAAAGCATGTGGAACTATTCGAACTCTCTTCAATAAAAAACTGCTCTAAAAGTATGATAAAAAAAGGTCAGTTTCGAAATATTACTTTAACATTACCAGCAGAAATTGTTCCGGTATATTTTGATCAAGATATGAACTTTGTTTTCAATGAAATTTATTTGGAGGAAGATGTAGATAAAACTCCAAAAGTTAATTCATCTCATGTTGACAACAGAGAAGAATTACTTGAATTATTTAAGACAATGATATTAAACCTTAATAATAAAGAAACAAGCATTTCTCAAATCGAGAAATCGTTTGCACTGGAGAAATTTAACGAGAAAAAAAATGCGATTCAATGGATAGATTGCTTTGAAAAGGAATGTGAAAGACACCATGTGCGTTGTAACGAGAGAAAAATTCAAACTTTACGATTTTTTTGGAAGATAATGCCATTGATTGGTATAGCTCTACACTAATAAAATTGTCAATAAATGGAGACTGGACAGCATGGCGCGAATCCTTTCTCCAAGTATATGCCGACAATGGATCCATAAAGGATTACGTATTAAAGAAGGAAAGAAATAAAGACAATCTAATCCAAGAAGAAAAGAAAAATGAAATAATCGAAGAAAATTCAGCTGAATCAAATGAAAATACAAGAGATCAATTATTAATTGATGATCATCCGATGGATACAACTAAAAATAATGAAGATTCTGAAAAATTGAAAATTAATAGTGAAGTTTATAATAAACACCCAAATGAAACAAATATTAATCCATTAGAAAAATTGAAGGATCAAAAAACAGAAACTTTGCCTGCCAAGAAAAAACGATCAAGATCAAAAAGAAACATTTACTTATCAAAGAAGAAATCAATATAAAAAGCGAACAAAATTCTGATTCAATTGAAACAAATATTAATCCATCAGAAAAATTGAAATTAGAAGTTCAAGATAAAGAAACTGATTCTCAAGTAAATGAAGTTAAAATAGAATCTGGTGAAGGAGAAACTAAGAAATTGGAAATTAAATCTAATACTAGTACAAAAGAGAAGCAAAAGAAGAAAAAGAAAAAAATAGCTGGCATTCCTAGTGAAGAAAACAACAAAATGAAAAAAAATCAAACAAAAAAACTAAAATTCAATTCAAAAAAGAAATTGTTTGGCAAATTAGATCCAATCAGATCAAATTCATATAAAATATTAAGAGGAATTTCAAATAGAATATGTGAAGTGGACAATGGATGCCGAAGATCTGATTCAAAGTTGTACCATATCAGTAAGCTCTTGCCATACGATATGGAGCCGGATTGAACAGTGGACAATTCTCCGAATTCCCCTCTGGTGGGGAGATGTAAAATACTTTCGTATTTCCCGCGTTCTACTCAATTTAGATTTATTCCAAAGTTGGTATTAATTTGTTTATTCTCAAATACCTATGTTATAACCTTACCAGGACAAATAATTCTAAATGTCAAAACACACTATTGTATAATTGTTATATTAATATTATAAACTATATATAATTATTGACTATAAAAATCGATTTGTTTTAGGTAAGATATTTTAATTAATTGTAAATCTCATTTGTAAATATATTTTAATTTAATAAATTAACTGTTTTAGCAACACATCCATTTATAGTCATTTCAAAAACCTCTTAGGTTAGAAAGACACATTATAAATCGATTTTTTCGTCGAAAAAAAAAAAGAAAAAAACAAAAAGATGGAAGCCACAAAAGTTCAAATATATTTGGAAAAAGAAGAAAAAGAAGAATAAACTGGTAACAAGAGTGAAGACAATTCGTTTATTTAAAGAAGAAACGACATATATTTTCCCAGAAAATCAACAGGATCAAGAAAAGCATGTGGAACTATTCGAACTCTCTTCAATAAAAAACTGCTCTAAAAGTATGATAAAAAAAGGTCAGTTTCGAAATATTACTTTAACATTACCAGCAGAAATTGTTCCGGTATATTTTGATCAAGATATGAACTTTGTTTTCAATGAAATTTATTTGGAGGAAGATGTAGATAAAACTCCAAAAGTTAATTCATCTCATGTTGACAACAGAGAAGAATTACTTGAATTATTTAAGACAATGATATTAAACCTTAATAATAAAGAAACAAGCATTTCTCAAATCGAGAAATCGTTTGCACTGGAGAAATTTAACGAGAAAAAAAATGCGATTCAATGGATAGATTGCTTTGAAAAGGAATGTGAAAGACACCATGTGCGTTGTAACGAGAGAAAAATTCAAACTTTACGATTTTTTTGGAAGATAATGCCATTGATTGGTATAGCTCTACACTAATAAAATTGTCAATAAATGGAGACTGGACAGCATGGCGCGAATCCTTTCTCCAAGTATATGCCGACAATGGATCCATAAAGGATTACGTATTAAAGAAGGAAAGAAATAAAGACAATCTAATCCAAGAAGAAAAGAAAAATGAAATAATCGAAGAAAATTCAGCTGAATCAAATGAAAATACAAGAGATCAATTATTAATTGATGATCATCCGATGGATACAACTAAAAATAATGAAGATTCTGAAAAATTGAAAATTAATAGTGAAGTTTATAATAAACACCCAAATGAAACAAATATTAATCCATTAGAAAAATTGAAGGATCAAAAAACAGAAACTTTGCCTGCCAAGAAAAAACGATCAAGATCAAAAAAGAAACATTTACTTATCAAAGAAGAAATCAATATAAAAAGCGAACAAAATTCTGATTCAATTGAAACAAATATTAATCCATCAGAAAAATTGAAATTAGAAGTTCAAGATAAAGAAACTGATTCTCAAGTAAATGAAGTTAAAATAGAATCTGGTGAAGGAGAAACTAAGAAATTGGAAATTAAATCTAATACTAGTACAAAAGAGAAGCAAAAGAAGAAAAAGAAAAAAATAGCTGGCATTCCTAGTGAAGAAAACAACAAAATGAAAAAAAATCAAACAAAAAAACTAAAATTCAATTCAAAAAAGAAATTGTTTGGCAAATTAGATCCAATCAGATCAAATTCATATAAAATATTAAGAGGAATTTCAAATAGAATATGTGAAGTGGACAATGGATGCCGAAGATCTGATTCAAAGTTGTACCATATCAGTAAGCTCTTGCCATACGATATGGAGCCGGATTGAACAGTGGACAATTCTCCGAATTCCCCTCTGGTGGGGAGATGTAAAATACTTTCGTATTTCCCGCGTTCTACTCAATTTAGATTTATTCCAAAGTTGGTATTAATTTGTTTATTCTCAAATACCTATGTTATAACCTTACCAGGACAAATAATTCTAAATGTCAAAACACACTATTGTATAATTGTTATATTAATATTATAAACTATATATAATTATTGACTATAAAAATCGATTTGTTTTAGGTAAGATATTTTAATTAATTGTAAATCTCATTTGTAAATATATTTTAATTTAATAAATTAACTGTTTTAGCAACACATCCATTTATAGTCATTTCAAAAACCTCTTAGGTTAGAAAAACACATTATATATATATATATATAATTCCGTCAGAAAACACACTCTTTTATTGTCTCCTTCAATATATAAAAATTCTGCTACCCTCAAAAACTTTCAATTTAATAAATATGATTTTATATCTTGCTAATCTCTTTCAAATGTCAGTGAGATATCTTCTAGAACACTTGTTAAGATAATTTTAAGAATGTTCGAAAAATTGTGTTAATCAGAAATTGTGTATACAAAATTTGGTTTAGTTTGCTCCAAGGGCAAGAATTTACATTTTTTCACCCTCCCCCCTTTTTGGGTGGTTTTGGGGGAAATTTTTTTAAACAAAAGTTATCAAAAATCACATCTGCTACAACTTTGTTTATCATAAAATTTGCCGTATGGTTAATAGTTTAGGAGTTATTTGATAATTTTCATTCGTGCGCCCCCCCCCCAACCCCCCTTCTGGGGTTAAAATATCAAAACATTATATAGCTAAAACCGTAAGTTAGAAGACGTCTGATGTAAATATGAAATTTCATAATAATCCCTTCAGCCGTTTTTACGTGAATCATGAGCAACTTTTCGGAAACCACTGGAACAGACAGACATACAGACATACATACAGACAGACATGAATTTTTTGTTGAGGGTGTTTTCGTTCATAACTTGCTTGAAACGTGTGCAACCAAAATTTGGCGTGATTTGGAGCAATGTACAGACAAAACCTTAATTTTACATATATAGATGTAACAATAAAAGCCAAATTAAAATTTTTAAATATTTTCAAATATAAAAGTGATAGTGTGACGTCACAATACAGGGGAGCTCAATGAGAATGTGACAGAATGTGACACAGGGGGAAAAGGGGGTCTAAAAATCTTTAAATTCGTGTCACATTATTTATGGTGGGCCCTATAATTGATCAAAGCGAATTGTAATTTTTGTCAAAAATTGAAGAAATAAACTGCAACGGATCGTTGCTAAACTTTATCCAAATTCGTTTGAAATATTAATATGTTTTAATTAACAGGAATAGCAGGGAATTGGACAAAAATAAAAAACAGAGTTTTTATTGAATGAGCCAGACGTTTCGTCGATTAATTTCGACTTCCTCAGTGGCTCATTCTATCACTCTTTGTCAAAAGACAATTCCACTACGCGACGAAACATCCTTTAATCCTTTTTATTTAAACTATAATACATTGTTGGATCATGCCCCAATTGCTCAAGAATCTTGAACTTTTACACACTTGAACAATCAAAAAATTAAAAACCTTTAATTAAAATTTATCACAAAAAAATATGTTTCTACTCTTTCTTATTTCTTATTTTTTTTTATTTTTTTTTGTGATAAATTTTAATTAAAGGTTTTTAATTTTTTGATTGTTCAAGTGTGTAAAAGTTCAAGATTCTTGAGCAATTGGGACATGATCCAACAATGTATTATAGTTTAAATAAAAAGGATTAAAGGATGTTTCGTCGCGTAGTGGAATTGTCTTTTGACAAAGAGTGATAGAATGAGCCACTGAGGAAGTCGAAATTAATCGACGAAACGTCTGGCCCATTCAATAAAAACTCTGTTTTTTATTTTTGTCCAATTCCCTGCTATTCCTGTTAATTAATGCTTATTATGGATACGAGTGATTTACCATTAATATGTTTGTTTCTTTATTATTAATCAGATATCACTTGCAATTTGTAGTTCATGTTGACATTAATTAAAAATAATTCTGATTTAATAGTCGAGGAATAACCATTCTACATTGGATTTTTGACATTTCGGTTATTATTGTAACCATTGCTAAAGACATGGAGGAATCGACTTAAAATCAAAAATAGCCATCGATTCTCATCTAATACTTGAGGAATAACAATTCTACATTACGTTTTTGACGTTTCGATTATTATTGGTAACCATTGCTGAAGACATGGAGGAATCGACTTAAAATCAAAAATAACGATCGATTCTCATCTAATACTAGAGGAATAACACTTATTGCATTCCATTTTTGATGTTTTGACTATTAATGGCAACCTCTACTGAAAACGTGGAAGAATCGACTTAAAATCAAAAAGACTAAATTCTTTTATGGCAAACAACTCAAGCTTGAGTTATTCCTCAAGTATTAGATGAGAATCAATCGCTATTTTTGGTTTAATGTCGATTTCTCTGTGTCTTAAGCAATGGTTACCAATAAAAAGCGAAACGTCAAAAATCCAATATAGAATGGTTATTCCTCAAGTATTAGATGAGAATCAACCGCTATTTTTGGTTTAAAGTCGATTTCTCTATGTCTTAAGCAAAGGTAACGAATAAGAAAACAACGCAGTTGCTATGGTTACTTATAAAATTTCCTCCCAAATTTTTACCATTTCACAGCGAGAAGGCTAACCATTCTTACTTAAGTTAGGTTAAATGAGCTATCTTAAAACGATCTAATGAATAAATTTTAAAGAATTTAAAATAAAAAATTTTAAAAAGTACTATTTTACTCTAGAGTACTTTAAAATATAATTTTACTAAAAACTTTATTTAACCTTTTTTGTGGTCCCCAAGGTGCTTAATTAGGATATTAAATTTCATCAAAATTGGTTAAGTCATTTTCAAGATATTTATAAATAAACTGCAACGTGATCGTTGCTAAACTTTATCCAAATTCATTTGAAATATTAATATGTTCTAGAGTAAAGTACTTTAAAAATATAATTTTACTAAAAACTTTATTTAACCTTTTTTGTGGGTCCAAAGGTACTTAATTAGGATATTAAATTTCATCAAAATTGGTTAAGTCATTTTCAAGATATTTAGAAAAAACTAAAAAAGTACTAATGTTTGTGGACCGATATGTACCAAAAACTAATCAGCGCTTCATTTTGTTAAAATACTGGTAGGTTTTCAATTTCAATTCATTCGGTGCAACGGTGTGGAAAAAATTCGTGGACGAAAAAAACGATAACACATCCATCCATCCATCCATCCCCACGCACTTCCAAAAAAAAAATGGCTACATTAGATTCGTGATTGAATCAAATGTAGAAAACATTCGGTTGATATAATTGATGTTTTCGCGCGAGCTAAAGCAAGAAGTTTAGATACCTATGTGATATGTGATTAGTCATAAATTAGTTTTAAGAAATTTATTATAATATCTAAATTAAAAAAAATTTTAAGAAAAAAATAAAGCCGACTTCAAAAAATTAAGTGCAACAAATATAAAAATACACTAAAAGGTATAAAATAATTATTATCTTATTTAGTTACAACTAAACGACGAAATATTAACACGAAATTACTTTTTAAAGTCGGTGCCAAACAAACTCCTCTCATTCTATATATTTTGTATCTTTTTTATTTTTGTTTCATATATTAAGTATGTATTTTTCTTCTTTTTGATTTTTTTGTTTTTTCTTGTATTGTTTAATTAATTTTTTTTTGTAAATATTTTGGTCTAAAATTGTACATTAAAGGGGCCATTGGCCCTATAGATACAATGTTTTGATAAATAATTAAAATAATCAAAAACTATAGCTATAAGCGAGCGTACCCGCCAAACGTACTAAGTAAGATCCGTCGAGTGCGATTCATAAAAGGTATATGTTTGGCACCAACTTCAAAAAGTAATTTCGTGTTAATATTTCGTCGTTTAGTTGTAACTAAATAAGATAATAATTATTTTATACCTTTTAGTGTATTTTTATATTTGTTGCACTTAATTTTTTGAAGTCGGTTTTTATTTTTTCTTAAAAATTTTTATTTTTCTCTTTTTTAGTGATGTTATTAATAGTGATTATATCATCAGAACTTGACCAAATTAATATGACACCATCCTAAGACACCCCTTTCGGATAAAAAAAAGAACCATCGAAATCGGTTCATAAACAAAGAGAGTTAGGTCTAAACAAACCTAAACAAACCTAATAAAAAAGGTCTAATACCTATGAAAAAAAAATCGAAAAAAAAATGGGACCAATCGGAAGCTAGACTGGACCCAATGCAAAAAAAATTTTCAAAATCGGTTGACAATTGGCGGAGATATGAGGTAACATAGGCACAAAAAAAAAAAAAAAAAAAAAAAAAAAAATTCAATCGAATAGAGAACCTCCTCCTTTTTTGAAGTCGGTTAATAAACCTCAAAATAAAATATTTTTTCCTAAATGATATGTTTGATTATAATAATTACTATTATAAAGCAAAAATAGCGACATATCGGGCCTAGGGCGCTCTCGAACCTAAATCTGCCACTGCGTACACTGCTCCTTAGATTTTTCTGATTTATTACATTATTGAACAGGAAATAATACTGACGGTACATACAATTTTGAAAATTTATACAGTTCTTCATTTTGGAAATAAAAAAAAATTTTAAAGAAAAAATAAAACCGACTTCAAAAAATTAAATGCAACAAATAAAATACACTAAAAGGTATAAGATAATTATTATCTTATTTAGTTACAACTAAACGACGAAATATTAACATGAAATTACTTTTTGAAGTCGGTGCCAGACATATATACCTTTTATGAATCGCACTCGACGGATCTTACTTAGTACGTTTGGAAGGTATGCTCGCTTATAGGTATAGTTTGATTGGTACCGACATCAAAAAGTAATTTCATGTTAATATTTCATAGTTTACTTGTAACTAAATAAGATAATAATTATTTTATACCTTTTAGTGTATTTTATTTGTTGCATTTAATTTTTTGAAGTTGGTTTTATTTTTTCTTAAAAATTATTTTTATTTTTCTCTTTTTAGTGATGTTATTAATAGTGATCATATCATCAGAACTTGACCAAATTAATATGGCACCATACCCCATTTCGAATAAAAAAAGAATCATCGAAATCGGTTCATAAACAAAGAAGTTAGGCCTAAACAAACCTAACAAAAAAGGTCTAATACCTATGAAAAAAATGGTAGACTGAACCCAATGCAAATTTTTTTTCAAAATCTGTTCACAATTGGCGGAGATATGAGGTAAAATAGGCACAAAAAATAATTCAGTCTAATAGATAACCTCCTCCTTTTTTGAAGTCGGTTAAAAACAAAGCATTTTGGTACTATAACAACGACCAATCAATCCTAAGTTATTAATTAAACTTCAAAACTGAAATATTCAACTTATTAACACATATTTGTGTGCTGAATTTCAGCTTACATACTACACTAGCTCAAGCCATTTCGCTCACAAGAAAAAATTACCAAATCACTAATATTTTGAGCATTGTATCAAAAGTTTTTCTTCAATTTATAAAATTAATGAAGAGTTGATGGAGCGACAAACAAAGGATAATGAAAAGTACGAATTTCGAAAAAAATTGATTGGAGATTCATTTTAAGTATTATAAAAACCGACGTTTCGTAGGATCTTCTCTGCTTATTCTGGGCTTAGAAAAAATAATTTCTAAAAAAAATAAAAACCGACTTCAAAAAAATTAAATGAAACAAATAAAATACACTAAAAGGTATAAAATAATTATTAACTTATTTAGTTACAACTAAACTACGAAATATTAACATGTAAAATTACTTTTTGAAGTCGGTGCCAAACAAATCATACCTATAAGCGAGCGTACCCACCAAACGTACTAAGTAAGATCCGTCGAGTGCGATTCATAAAAGGTATATGTTTGGCACCGTCTTCAAAAAGTAATTTCATTGAAGGAGACAATAAAAGAGTGTCTTCTGCTGGAATTATAAATGTTATTTATTTATAACGAAACTATAGTCTCGTTATAAATAAATAAAATTTATAATTCCAGCAGAAGACATACTCTTTGTGTCTCCTTCAATATATAAAAATTCTGCTACTCTCGGCAAAAACTTTCAATTTAAGTAATTTCATGTTAATATTTCGTCGTTTAGTTGTAACTAAATAAGATAATAATTATTTTATACCTTTTAGTGTATTTTATTTGTTGCATTTAATTTTTTTGAAGTCGGTTTTTATTTTTTTCTTAAAAATTATTTTTATTTTTCTCTTTTTAGTGATGTTATTAATAGTGATCCTATCATCAGAACTTGACCAAATTAATATGACACCATCCCTAAGACACCCCCTTTCCAATAAAAAAAGAATCATCGAAATCGGTTAATAAACAAAGAAGTTAGGCCTGAACAAACCTAACAAAAAAGGTCTAATACCTATGAAAAAAATGGGACCAATCGGAAGGTAGACTGAACCCAATGCAATTTTTTTTTTCAAAATTGGTTCACTTCACAATTGGCGGAGATATGCGGTGACATAGGCACAAAAAAGAAAAAAAAATCAGTCGAATAGAGAACCTCTTCCTTTTTTGAAGTCGGTTAAAAAGATCAATCTCTTTTTAAAAGATTAAAAATTGCGTTATAGCAAATTATTTTATTCAGAATTTATACTTTTCATCATCCTCTGGCTGCCTTTCTATCAAATCTCCATTGAATTCTACAACAGCCCCTCTCCAAAAGAAATATATACTTATAATATAAAATTAATTACCTATCAACTCATATCAAAATTTGGATTTATTTTACATTTTAAATAAAATGCAAATTAAAATATATTAAATAGCATATCTATTATAGATTAGAAATTGTCGAGTTGACCCTTCGCGAATAAGACAATTCATGGAAAGTGATTTGTGAACTTTTCCTATTAATTCGTTTTTTTGATAAATCGACTCTGGCTAAAGAAACGTGATAAGAGTAATCAGCTAACTGTATTTTATATAAAAATAATTTCTTCTTTGTATTTCAGTTTGCATCCAGACACCAGTAGACAGGATGGAGTTTAGAAACCAGGAGGTCCATCGGCTGAGATTTCCAGCATCCGAGTAAGTTTATCTATTCATTTCTAATTTTATTTATTAAATAGGCACCTATATCTTTAGTCTTTTCTCTTTAAATTCATCATTATTTTTAGTTTTGAAAAATATTATAGGGCTGTATTAGAAATCTTGATAAATACGCGATGGGGTCTATTCGGTATTGAGAATATTATGCTCTTCTGATCACGGATCTGCGATCTACGATTAATTAATAAGTACCTGGAGGCACCGAGCGATGCTCAGTAACTTCTTCCTTCAGTTAAAACCTTTATTCTAATATTATTTTTAATTTAAAATTCTGATAAAAAGGTCGATTTTTATTTGAGAGCCGTTTTCAAATTAAAAAAATACAAAAATATATAATAGTCGCCCACTGTACCCCCACCCCCACCCCGCTTGACCCCACCCCCGAAACCTCGCCCTACCCCCGGAACCCCCACCACTGCACCCCACCTCCTGCACCTGTTTTGATTCAACCATATGATTCATTTTTATTCATCCAATTGTTAATAAATAAAACCTATCAAAATGTGTTGTTTTTTCAGAAAATTGAGACCTGCTTATGCGAAATATATTTTTAAATAAATTCTTGATTATTTTTATTCTATTAAATAAATAAAGTTCTTTATAAAAACAATTATAAAACGTTTATTAATATTTCTAACGTTTATGGAGAACAAAATATGTTAAAATTCACAATCACAATACTTCTTCAAGGCCTTTTAGAACAATGAATTAAGGCAACTCATTGTATGCCTGAGTACAAAAGGAAAAGAGCAACCTTTTTTAAAACCCTAAGAATGGGATTTGTCTACATGAGAATAATTAATTTGATTACGAAAAAACCCATCAAAAACAATTTTGTCGAAGATGAGACCGTGACAGATCGAATTGTCACCCCAAAAACCACCTAACCCGTGAATTTCATCAAAATCGGTAGAGTCGTTTTCAAAATAGAACCAAGATACAAATATACAAACAAATATATATATACAAACAAATATACAATTTTTGCTCGTTTAATGAGAGTAGATACATAAAAAGCGAATTACTTGAATATTTTTTATACAATTTTAATTTTACATTATATATACTTACAACCGTATTTTAATGGAAAATTATGTAATTAACAATATTTTGGTTCAATATTCAAAATGTTTAAAGGTTGTGTAAGTAAATAAATTGATTTATTCAGTTTTATCCTAATTTAATAACCTAAACTTAAACAGATCATTTCTTATAATATAGTAAGAGAGGACAAAAAGCTTTTGTCGGCAAAAATCTTTTGCCGGTCCGTGAGAAAATAAGTAAAATACAAATTAGCAGTGGCTATATTCAATGGGGATTTTTTTGAAAAAGATTTTTCAATCTTTTAAGCGTTTAAATTTTAAGTCCGCAACATAATTCATTTACTTTTCCCGGTCCCCTAGAGAGAAAAATTTGGAAACCACTGATTTAGGGAGTATGCACCGCAAATTTAGTTTTAAAATTTGTTATAATTGAAAATTAAAATAAAGTATTAATTGACGAATGGGTTACTGGCCTTGCTTTTTTTGAGTCATGTTTGAGTTTGGTCCAAGTTGGTGAGGCAGTCTATTATTTTATTAGAAATATCAGCTTTTTTCGATTTTTGTTTGGAAATATTTTTATCCCCCCCTCCCCCTCTCTTATTAGTCACTATCAATTTCACATAGTGAGTCATTTTCATAAGGTTATATAGGGTGCAAATTTCGTAATTAAAGGGTCTAGAACTTATATTGATAATTCTATTTTTTTAACCTACCTCCCCCATCCAATTTTGGTTCAAAGGAAAAATAAAAATCTTTTAGTTATTATACATTCATTTTATAGTATATTTCATTTTTCTTGTTTTTTTTTAATTTGAAAATCTTAAATTTTAATTTTTACTCCCCCCCCCCCTTCATTTTGGGTTCGATTTCAACCAAAATCTAATCAGATCTTAAACTCAATGCACCAAAACTACATGTGAAATTTCGTTTTGATATTCATACAAGTTTTTGAGCTAGTGTGTCCACAAAAATTTGGTAACGAATGTACTAACGTACTAACAGACGTTTTTACAAAACAGTTATTATCTCGAAAAAAATAATTTTTTCGATGTCCACTTATTAGGGCTTTTTTATAGACCGAAATGCCAAGGTTTTGAAAAAATTTTTAAATCAAATAATATCAGCTGTTTTTGAGATATTTCGAAAAAACGAAGAAAAAAATACACCTTTTTTCATGCACGGTTACAATACTTAACTATTAGCCCTGTATGCATGATAAAGTAAAAAATAATATTAATAATAATTCTTTCGGAAGTAAATTCTTAAAGCGATCGACCATAGAACATAAAATAAACCACATTTCTAAACTACTATCGATTGTTATTAAAATGATTTTTAAAGAAACGATTCAATTTTCCTGAGAATATGAAGGATTTTTCTATTAGGTATTTTTTACTTTTTTACATTTTTTTTTTTTTTTTTGGTTAATTGGATTTAAATGTTTATTTGCGACCTTCATATCAATGACTTTGAAACATTTAGGAATTTCTTTTGATATTATATATTTAAATAAAATTTAATTAAGATCAAAAAAAATTCAAAGGGCATTACACTATGAATAGAAGAGTTTCCTTAGAATATTGTTTTTTTTTCTTAGATAAATCACTTATTGTAAGTAATTATAGAATATTATTTTTAACCTATTTACTTTCTGTTGTATGAGCTGTTATTATTTTTATAGGTAGGTAGATAGCTATTATTATTATTGTTATAAAATTAGGTATATTATGTTTTTTTTTCAGTTTTAACATCAGCTTTGGATATTAGCCAGGAAAATAACATAAAAATAGTGAATTCTATTCAAATAGAGTATTATTCAATTGTCTACTTTTATACTATATAGTTGGTTTAGTTCATACTTTTTCTTCATATGTGCCTGGTAGCCTAGCCAAATTAGACAAAATAAGGCCAATCTGTGGAAAAAAATCACAGAATTTTGGAAATAGTCTTAAACGCTTCCGTTAGACTGGATTAATGTGTGCCAAAAGTCCCCGAGGGTGGGGGCTGAGCTCGAAAAGACGAGGGGGAAGGGGTTAAAGTTCCCTTTTTCCAGTTTTTCGCTTATAACTCGAAAAAGGTCCATATTTTGTAAATAACCGTCTTATAGTAAATTACTATAAATAGGACAAAATTTTTGCGTCGACTGAAAAAAATTGGTCCAGTAAATTGTTCTATTTTTATGGGGATCAAAAAACAACACCCCGGATCACTTTTGAATATCCTAAAAACTCCCATTTTTCCCCATTTTGACCTTGGGAGCGTTTTTAAACTAGATGAAATTTGCTACAATACAAACAAAGTTTCATCTTAATTGGATAATAGTAAACTGTGCCGCAATGAGGATGAAGTTTTGAAAAACTGAAATTTTTTTTCAAAAAATCGCAGTTTTTCCTTTATAAAATGAAAACCACTTGATTTCTAGGAAATTTTGGGGACTTGAACGCTCATTAGGACCACTTTTTGATAAAACTCTTAGATTTATAGATATTTAGCATTTTCCATGAGTCTCTTGAGAATTTGGATCATATCCTCTCCGGTCCAAGTGGTCCAAGTCTTCTAAAGACTGAGACAGCAATCAAGTTTCTAGGATGAGTAGTTTTCATTTTATGAAGTTTTAACTGTGATTTTTTTCAAAAAATTGAAGTTTTTCAAAACTTCAACCTCATTGTGGCACAAGTTGCCATTATCCAATTAAGATGAAGCTTTGTTTGGCGTTAGTAGCAAATTTAATCTAGTTTAAAAATCTAATGGATGTAGCCTTGTCGAAAACGTGCATCAGTCAAAATGGGAAAAAAATTGAAAAAAAGATGTGAAGTTTTTAGATTATTCCAAAGTGATACAGGGGCTGCTTTTTGGATCCCCATAAAAAATCGAACTACTCGGCCAATTTTTTGTAATCGACGCGAAATTTTATCCTCTTTAATTTATTATAGAGCGGTTATTTACAAAATATGGAACGTTTTCGAGTCAGAACAAAAACAGGAAAAAGTCCAAAAATTTCGAGGTTTTCCAGCCACCAAAAGTTATCCCCCACACTTACGGGGTCGCAAACTTAGGATTTGGAATACCCACACCATACTAAGCGATCCAAGAAAAAATATTTTACCGCAATTAATCTAAGCTGAAACCCCCCTATATACTGGGCTACTGTGAGACATGGTACAAATAATATCTATTGCAAAAAAAAAAATTGTTACAACTCAAAGTTAATATTTAAATTAAAATGATGATATCATTATTGAAAATGTCTTTAAATGTCTGTTAGTAAGTACTTTACCAAATTTTGTGTATATAGAGCAGCGTTCCTTAAACTATTGGTCGCATCCCAAATGGGGCCGCAAAGCGAAATGTTGGGGTCGCGAAAATTTAATTCAGATACATAAATTTAAAAGAAACATTAGTATAATCTCTTATTTATCTTTAATTTGATATAATTACATTTTATGTACAGAGCAATTATAAAATCGTAATACTGGTGAAATTTAAATTATATTTACATATTGAAAGATATCACAAAGCGCATCATAATAACGTTTACCCATTGCAATTTCAGCATCAAAATATGCCACAAACGCACAGTATATAAAGGGTGGGGCATAAAGATCTCCCACATTTTAGAGATATAAATAAATTTAACTAGAAGAAACTGAATATATTTTTGAAAAGAACATAAAATAAATGTTTTTCTTTTAATGTGTGAAATCACATCAAATAAAAATTAAAAATATAGATATTTAAGATTTTTTTTTAATTTTTGATAATTATTAGTAATACAGTTCAAAAATGACCTTTTCTTAATAGAATTTGTGTTGTTAAAAATTTCAATCATTTCTAATATTAATCTTTTTAAGTTTAATTTTTGCATTTTCATAATTTCTACTTTATTGTTTCAGTTCGCGCCCAGGCGCCAGTGAGAACAGGATGAGGTCTGGAGACTAGGAGGTCCATCCCCGGAGATTTCCAGCATCTCAGTAAGTTTATCTATTCATTTCTAATTTAATAAGTAGGGTGGCCATCCTAAGGAAACACATTTTCTCTGAATAAGTAAAAATTGAAAAAGAAATGAAATTTTGCCATAAGTTAGTTCAATTATTTAGGTTTATGGAAAAAATATTATTTTGACTTTATGTCGGTTACTTACAACCAAAAAGAAACTAAATTTCTTCTTCTAGGGGGAAGCTGCCTCCCTCCTGCCCCTAGCTGGGTTGCCAAATAGTTAAGTATAAGCTAACATCATTTTAACAATAAAAATTTGTTTTGTTTTGTTGGCCTTTGTTAAAAATGAAGAAAGTTTTTGAACACTACTGTGGAGAGAAGAAGGAAACATTTTATTTGTTTCATTCATTGACCCTTTGAAACCCTGAAGAAGGAGGGAAAAATCCTCCGAAACGTCGGTTTGAAAGGAAAGGAGGAAGAAGGATTCCAATAAATTACACCTAATTTTATATGTGTTAATTTTTCTTTCCTCACTACCTCTGGGCTGCCTTCCATTACATTCAATTATTAATAATACCTATTTTTAACAAAATATTAACAGAATATATATAATAAAGAGAATAAAAATTATTATTTCGTTAAAATATCTTAAAAAAATCCATTCCAGAAGGAAAATGATAACAAAAAGAAGAGAAATCGAACTTTTTCTTGATTTTTAGCTATTCAAATTTGAAAGAGTATTCTTGCCAAATGTCGACAATGCGGGGGGCGACAACAACAGCCAGCGCCTTCTCGTTTTAATATTCCATGAGTTAATTTATATTCATTTCCTTTGATCCAAATTTAATATTAATATATTTGACACTTTATTATTAAAAACTATATCACAAATATCAAATATTGAAATTACTATATTCTCAATCACCTAGTGATTAATAAATCTTCAAATCAATTTATTGTAAGTAATAATAAAATCATTTTCTAAATATTAGCATGATTTAGTGAATAAATATAACCCAGCATGTGTATAGTGTATTTGAGCTCAAATACTCTATCGAGTATGTGAGTGCGAGTGAGATAAAGAATAATCCACCCTCTCTTTCTTTCTCAACGTGTTAGCGAATTATATATATTTCTATATTATATGGTATAATATTTGATTCATTGCTGGGGGCTCTGACGTCATCCCAGCTACTCGGTGCAAGTCTTGACATGTCCGGGGGGCGCCCTGGTCGAGTTGCAATTAGTCGAGAGGAATCGCCCGAGCGTCCTCATGGCCCAATTTAATTAGTGATTGATTTCGCGTTATAATTCATCTTTTTCACCGTTTATTAACAGGTTAGTTTATTATATTAAAAATATAGAAATATATAAAATCAGCAACGTTGAAATATTGTCCATTTAGGCTGGTCTCTCGTCTAAAAACATTCATTTTCCTTAGAATTCTCTCTCTCATATTATAATATAAGTAATTTTGAATTATTTCAATTGAAATGTTGGAAATTAATAAATCTTTAGAAGGTTCGTAAACGTCGTCTGATATTAATTAAAGGGATGGTCGAGAAACATATTAGCTTGATAATAATCCTGTCTATTATAGCTTATTTTAGGAGTCTGATGAGTTAACCACTTGAATTGTATATTTTTTATTTCAAAATACTAATTTTAGTTTTCTTTTCCAGATCAAGAAATCACTAATTCACCATGGGAAGCTGTATCCTGTGATCATCTTGGCTTCTTCGAGCCTCGCTGCTATGTAAGTTTCTATCTAATATAATATTATTTTAATACACTTTTGAAAGTCTTATTTAGATTTAAAACTTTTATTTCTGTCTTGAAATTGGTGAATTTTGAATCTATATGCTAAGCCTAATATCACAGGTTAAAAGTTGTATGTTGTTTAATTTGTGTTGAGATTGATCCAATGCTTTCTTTTCTGATTGAATTGCAATCCATTGTAATTCTGTGTTAGTATTATTGGCTTCATAATCCTCTAAGAGCGCCCAAGCCATGCATTTATTCTCATTTCCAAGCAAACTCGCAAACTGATCGAATTGCGATTTTGGGAATTTCTTTTTCTTTGAAAAATCCAAATCCAAATATTAATATTTTATTTTATCAAAATTATTTTCTTTCGATAAATTTAATTTACTCAATGAATATTTTTATACATAACAAATTATTTCTTGTTCAATTTCGATAAATTTAATATAATATAAAAAATCAGTTAAATAATATATTTTTATATATAATAATTATAAAGATAAGAGTAAATAAATACTATATGTAGTCAATTGGATGTTGATGAAGGCAGTCCAAGGTGGTTGTAAATAATAAGACTATAACGATTTTGAAGGAGATAATAAAGAGAGTGTGTCTTCTGCTGGAATTATAAATTTTATTTATTTATAACGAGACTATAGTTTTGAGGGCTTTGTCCTCTTCATCAAGTCTATTACAATGTATTCACAGGAATTAATTTATGAATTAATGTATTCACAGGAATTAATTCATAAATTAATTCCTGTGAATACATTGTAATAGACTGATGAAGAGGGCAAAGCCCTCAAAACTATAGTCTCGTTATAAATACATAAAATTTATAATTTCAGCAGAAGACACACTCTTTTATTGTCTCCTTCAATATATAAAAATTCTGCTACTCTCGGCAAAAACTTTCAATTTAATATAACGATTTTATTATTTTACATTTATTCGATAACCGACGTTTCGGAGATTTACTCTCTCCTTCTTCAGGGTCTATATAATTGAGGGGAAGACGAACATCAATTAGTATTGGGATTTTCACATGTCATTCATAATATATAATACTTCCTGTCTCCTTTGACAATGCCAAGAAAACATTATAAAATTTCATCTCGATAGAAAAAGCAATTGATGATTAATGTGTTAATGAGATATATATAAATGAATGAATGTATAACATGTCCCCACCAATCACTGGATGCGCAGAATATCGTTGTGCATATGTGTTTTTTTATATTACAATTAATTACACATTTACAAATATGGTCATCATCAGTCCCAAATTTTTACAAAAATATATACAAAATTCTTTCTTTTCCCTTTACTTAAATTTTCCTTTTTTTCTTTTAAAAACATAGTTCGAAACGTCATTAATTTATTTACATATAATTGATTTTATTAATTTTTTTTAAATTAAATTCGTCACATGAGTTTTAAATCATTAATTATGCCATCCCTGCCTTCATCAACATCCAATTGCATATTTATACCAGTCCGTCTCTTAAAGAAAAACGCTACCAACTATATGTAGTATTCATTTATTTTATTTATTGGGCCTCCGAGGAGCGGGCCGCCTCTTACAAGAAAATTTAAGATTAATATACAAATTTACCCACAAATCTTTCACACCTTCGGCTTCAGAACAAATTAATTCAGATTCAGAGCGGGTGGCTGAGAGAGCCAGGATTAATCCTGGCTCACATTTCACATTTCTTTTTTTTTTTTTTTTTTTATTCACAAAAAATAATCATACGCCACCCGCTCTCCATGTTCTTCTGCCGAAAGTGTAAAAATTAAGAAGAGATCCCCTCATCGCCCTATATGTCAAATCGTTTATTGTTTTTTGGGATATACCCAGAGCGATGAGGGACTCCACCGCTTTTATGCCACCACACTCCCTTCCACGAGAGTGTGATGGCCTCGACCCTGACCGAGCCCGCCCCGACGCCAAATCGCTCCGCAATATTATCTACCAGACTGGAGTTGCCCCTATATTTTTCTATTTTATTTCGGTGGGCAACACCCAGTCCTGCAAGCGCGGAGACGATCTGGACGTCCAAAACCCACACCACCCCCGCCGCATCCTTTGCCACGATGTCTGGCTTTCTATTGCCCGCCGAGCTGGAGTACAAGTACTCCAACTCGACACGCATTCCCTTTTTGATCAAATCGTCGGCCAGACATCGTACCACAGCGTCATGCCTCTTAACCCGCCCATCCGCGGTCCTATCACAACATTGGATGATGTGCGCGGTTGTCTCAGTTATGAGTTAAGGATTCTTGGTCACTTGTTTCACATTAAAATTAAAAAAATTAAAAGATGTAAAAATTTTTTAATATATATATTTCGAGCTGTAAGCTCATCTTCAGGAAAGTACAGAAATATAACTGAGTTATAACTGCAGTTATAATTCTGTACTTTCCTGATGATGAGCTTACAGCTCGAAATGTATATATTGAAAAAAATTTTACATCTTTTAATTTTTTAATTTTAATGTGAAAACAAGTGACCAAGAATCCTTAACTCATAGTAAATGAATACTACATATAGTATTTATTTACTCTTATCTTTATTAAAGATGTTTCACCTTGCACCAACACCACAATCTCTACTAATTATTTATAATAATTATATTAATATATTTTTTGATTTTTCTACGCCTAGGATATAGTTGAAGGAGACAATCAAAAAGTGTGTCTTCTGCTGGAATTATAAATTTTTAATTTATTTATAACGAGACTATAGTTTAAATAAATTAAAAAATTATAATTTCAGCAGAAGACACAATCTTTTATTGATAAAGATACATAAAACAAGTTTATTAAAAAAAAAAAAATATTTTAGCATTTGGTACATAGACATTTCATTGAACTACAAAATTGAAAGCAATTAGATCTTTTAAATTAAGAATGTTTATTGTGTTTAACCCTCAGATAGGTGACCATTATAGGGTGGTCCTTATTTTGAGTATTTTTCAATTTTTTACACTCTCAGAGGCTCATATGGTTCGAAATAAATAAAAAAAAATATTTCCGCTTCATATATTTTTGTAGCCCAATAAACTGAATATGGCCCGATAAATTCAGGCCGAAACGTCTTTATTTTGGGAATTTTATTAGACCCGGTGCATCCTTGCTTTGGCTGAATAACTCATTCAACCCACTACATTTATATATTATTGTTTTAAATTCTATGGCGGGCCGAATAGAACTTCTAATTAGGCCGTATCTGGCCCGGGGCAGTAGTTTTCCCATCACCAGTATAAGATATGCTCTTTACTTTTTTTTTTATAATGAAATACTATTCATTATTACTACATTATAATTCTGCTGAGAATGAAATACAAGATATTATTGTTCCTGCCACTGAAAGAGGAGACAGAGGGGAATGTCGCATTGAATTTCCTTCACTGACTTTTCAAAAACCTGAAGAAGGAGGGAATAGCCTCCGAAACGTCGGTTTTATGAATAAAAAGATAGTATAAATTATCTTCTTCTTTTTTTTGGACTGCCTCATCGATATCCACTTAATTCACTTATCAGTCCGTCTCCAAGAATTGCTCCAATCTTAATACTATTTTTATTCTTTATAGGTGTTCTACGATAAGTCGAAGGCGGTTAATTCTACGCTGCTGATCGTCCATTATTATTCAACGAATGTAAGTATTCACAAGCGGGGCGCAGATCAATTCAATTAGTTTTATTTAGGTCGATCGAATTATTTCTTCGAATTTTTTCACAAAATTCTTAATTTACAAAAAAAAAAAATGTTTTTACTCACTTGAATATAGTTACATAGCTAGTTTGATTAATACAAAAGGCATTAGAATGCCTTCTTAGAATGTAGGATGTTTTCTTTTAATTTTTTTCTCTCTTTCAGGCACAGGTTCTCATCTTTATCCCTTTTTAAGTAGAATTCATTTTAAATTCAAAAAATATTTTTTTCAATTTATACTTACTATAAATTAAATTTTAAATTAATTTACACATTATTAAAGAAATTGAAAGTTACATTTGTATTAAAATCACATATAATTAATTATAACTATTTTTTGAACACAACAATAAATAATACAATATAACTACGATGTTTCGAGCTACATATCTATAAAATAAAATAATATTTTTTTGATTATTTAAATTAGTTAGAATAGGATTTTCAGTGACCCTCGATTACCAAACGCATGCCCATGTAACCCATGCATGCAGGCGTGCCTACACCTTCTAAGACAGGAAGGAAGGAAGGAAGGAAGAATGTCTGTCCTGAGTAAAATGGATGATGTTGACGGGTGGTTATATTATAGGTTGGTGTAAGTAAAACTCGATCTCGTGTCTTCTCGGGTCGAGTTAGCTGTTAGGCCGTCCCTCTTTTCACATTTAGGTAATCACTCGTCCATCATCCATTCTTACCCGACCACCGTGGGACATCGCAGTCTCCGCTTTTTGATTATCCAAATGATAATCAAAAAGGCTTCAAAAAGGTTTTCACTGTTTAGAAATTAGGAATGAATAGAATAGAAAGGTGTGTGGTTGGTCTAACAATGTTTAGTAATGTATGTGTCCATTAGGTATAGAGAAAGTACTACTCTAATACCTACTAGGGAAGGGATTTCTTTCTATCTTCCTTTCTTTCTCTTTTGTGTGCAGTGTGTCTCTATGTTTTATTTTTAGGTACAACAGACACATACATTTATTAAACAGAGTAACCAACCACAAATATACCTTTATAGTTAGGTTCAGAATCCGCGAATATATCTCCTCCTAGGCGAGGAATTAGACTTTAGGGGGCGATTTTTTAACAATATATATCTGCGCCTTCGCCAACGATATAATTATAAGTGGGGTTTAGGCCTTTTAATTTTTAATTACGGATTTTCCGATTTACTTAAGTATCGGTTGCAATGACAATTGGACTACTCAGATCTCAGTCTGGCATAGGGTGTTGTCTTAGAGCCCCATAGGTACGCGAATATGCCGGGTTTTTGGGGCGCCCGGACATAGGCAGGCATATATTTAATTTCCAGCTATCGAGAGGGCTCAGCTGTCTATGCAACCAATACTTGAGAGCTTCGGTTATATCCTCTATCTGAATGTGTGTTTTCTACATATAATTTTTCGAAAGACCATTGAAGTCTTTCCTGGAAACCTGAATGTACAGGACATATGCCTCTGGGTACAGGTGAGACGCCTGGAGAGATGTGCCGTAGGGCTAGCTATGTTCGCTCGATAGGGTTTCTTTTTTTCAGCAGGGGCACATTAATCCTTGAATCTTACGTTGTACTTCGGATATACTATGATGTACTGGTAGGTTTCCCATCCTAATTTCAACCGATTCAAACTCTCCTCTTCTTAGTTCGTTTCGAAATTAGGTGGAGTGCGTAGGTGGGAGGAGAGATTTGGATTTGGGATAAGAAATCTTTTAAATGATTCTTATCTTAGGTAACTTGTATGAGTGATTTGTTTTTCCTTTACTTTCTATTCTTTTCTTTTAGGTTGGGCGCGTTTTCTTCTTCGTTTTTTCAGCTTAACGTTATACTTTATAATTTCGCGACGGTATTAGATCCGCGATTTATCCATCTCGATTAGGGTTTTTAGGCCAAACTGAGCCTAACCTTGTGTCGATATTCATTTCAAGTCGCGTTCAAGAAAGAAGACCAGTTTTTTGATGAAAGAAGAAATTTGAGATAGTTGGCCATCTGAGCCATATTAGCATTGGGTCTAGTTTAGCTAGTTTAGAACATGAAGTCTTCAGGGCGCAATGGGAATCTTCGGTTAGTAGGAGTTTCTTTCTAAATTACACTGCTCGACAAAAATTAAACAAAAATTTGTATCCGTAAACCTAACAATGGATTCCAGTAGATTTTATTAAGCTGATTATCATGCAATTTTCAGATTTTTTACAACACGTCAGAGTTTTGAGATATTATCGGTCAAAATGACGAAGAAGGCTATTTTTACTTATTTTCGAGTCCCGTTAAATATTAAACAGCAATATTTGAAATCAAAATATTTTGTTGACGTAATAGAAAACAGCTTCCTCTTTGATTTTCATATTACCACTTGTTTTTAGCTCAATTAGAACTCGAGTTAGGTATAACTAAAAAACTAAGACCTCATGTTTTTATGATTATTATCCTTTATAATGACGTAGTTTTAGTTTTTTAGTTTTAACTCGAGTTCTAATTGAGCTAAAAACAAGTGGTAATTTAAAAATCAAAGTGGCAAGTGTTTTAAATTACGTCAACAAAATATTTTCATTTCAAATATTGATGTTTTAATATCGAATTGGACCCGAAAATAGGTCAAAATAGCCTTTTTGGAGTCCATTGTTAGGTTTATGGTTACAAATTTTTGTCCAGCATCTGTTATTGATGTTTAGTTTTCAGATCTCGATTTAAAAAATATTAGAGAAAATTTTAAATTTATATTTAATAGACGTTGCATCAAGGTGAAAATCAAAATTTGGGAAAATTTTCAAAATGATGAAAATTGCCATTTTGACCTATTTTCTACTTCCATTCGATATTAAACAGCAATATATGAAATCAAAATATTTTGTTGAGGTGATAGAAAACAGCTTCCTCTTTGATTTTCAAATTACCATTTGTTTTTAGATCAATTAGACCTCGACTAAAAACTAAAACTACCTGATTATAAAGGACAAAAAACATAGATAAAAACACATGGTCTTAGTTTTTTTAGTTATAACTCGAGTTCTAATTGAGATAAAAACAAGTGGTAATTTGAAAATCAAAGGGGAAGGTTTTTCTATTACGTCAATAAAATATTTTGATTTGCCTGTTTAATATCTAATGATATTGATATGCATGTTTAATATCTAATGGAACTCGGAAATAGGTCAAAATACCATTTTTCGTCGTTTTGATGAAAAATATCTCAAAACCCTGACGTGTTGTAAAAAATCGGGAAATTTCATGATAATCAGCGTAAAAACTCTACTGGAATCCATTGTTAGGTTTATGGTTAGAAATTTTTGTCGAACAGTGTTATTTTTCAAATCTAAATGCCATATCGATTAATTTGTGTATTTTTCTTTTATAGCTGAAGAAGGGAGGTTGGATTGTGGGGGCAGAGACAGCTTATCTCTTCAGGGCTTACTCAAGCCTAAGCTATGGTAGGCATACTTGATATATTTTTTTTAATGAAAATTATCATATCATTTAATTAATAGTACTATTAGGATACAAATAAAGAAAAAAAGCGAATATTTGTTTAAGTACTGTTTCATCTTTCTGTCTCAAAACGACTTGTTTAACATTTTGAGAAACCTTAACGAAAATTTCCATATCTATAATAATTAATTGTACTTATACATTGATAAAGACACTTGAGTAATTAACCGTTTTGTATTTAGAAATACATTACCACATTTTTATTTGAATGAATTTTGTACACAATATATAATGGTTTTTCGAGTTTGGATTTAATTAAAAGTATAACGAGATTTACGCTCATTTTGGCAAGAACTTTCGTAGCTTGATAAAAGTTTCCTATCTGTGATCGAAAGGTTTTGTACATTATTATTTTTATTTTGTCAGTTTTTTACCATTATGGTAATAATCTATTCTTTTCTTAATTGTCAAGTACATCTTTGTTAGATAATTTTGTGTGTTATTTAAAAGAGGTATATAAATTTTATTTTTGGCTTTCTCGGATTCACCTATTAGCCATTTTACGATACTATATATTTTTGTTTATTTTCAAATATGTTTGGATCAGATTAAAGTCGGATTGCTGAGAGTCGGGCTTGAACCCGGGTTAGCTTGATTACGAGGCATGTACTTTACCTACTCGACCAACTTGACCCCCGATATTATTTTTAATTTTAAATTCAGGTATAATGGACGATATTTATTTAAAGTCACAATTAATTTAAATTAAAATAAATATTAAAACTATTCAGTATTCGAAACTTTGTCCAAATCAATGTCCAGATAATGTCTTGAGCGGGCCGAAACCTTAACAAATTAATAAAATATTTCAATAATTTCTGGCTGTTAATTTAGAAATTAATTATTATTTTTAATAAAGGAAAAATGAAATTGACACCGGACAGATTCGAACCTGTGTCTTTCCTCTAAATAGCCAATGAAGAACTACGCGTAGTTGGTAAACGCATTCCTCGGTTATAGAAGAAAGACACAGGTTCAAATCCTGTTGAGTGATCAATTTTATTTTTCCTTTTTCAAAAATAATAAATAATTTCTAGATCTCAAGTTCCGAAATTATTGAAATAAATTATTCAACTTTCTCAGTAAACTTAAAATGAAAACTAAATATTTTACATAAGTAAATTTATCTAAATTAAACAAATTATCAAATAAATTAACTTTCATTTCAATTTTATTTAATCCTGGTTCCAAATAGAAATCATACTTTCCCCCTCAATATTATTTTTAATTATTGTTTAGGGATATATTATATAGCACCGGCAGCTGAAAGCGCCATGAATTTAGAGAAATCCATAGCTCTTTGCGTTGTTTCTAATTTTTTAATGAGCAGGACTGGAATAACGCATTGTTTAAAAATTTTATTTTTGAAATTAGATCAATATTTTTTTTATTATTTAGAATGAACTTCAGAGACCAGTATTTGTTCCAACCCAGAGATCAATTCTCCTTGAGATATCTCTGTTTATTTTATCTTTGAAATTGATTATTTGTCCTAAATATGTAATTGTTGGTTTGTATTGTATAAACGATTTGTTATATAGTTTAGTTTTATGTTTGTTAGTGTTCTTGAGGCCATAAATGTAGATTTGTTGTAATTTATTTTTAGGCCATATTTTTTGCGTTCATTAATCATTTCTGTTAGTTCTATCCCAACCAAAACATTCTGTGAAAAATAGGCTAAGTTCGAAAAAGTAGTAAAATCTAATGTGCAGCAAAGGTTTTTTTTTTTTTTATTTAATGTCACCGGGAACAAAGCCCATTTAGACAGCACATAAGTAAAGTGTTAGTAGGGTTGGTGAGTTTTTAGACGGTAGAAATTTTATTTGCCAGCCAGGATCGAACCCCGGCCTTCCACTCCAACATCGTCATAATCGATCGATGCCGACTGAGCTAACCCGACTCCCCACAGCAAAGTTAAATTCACCAAAAATAATTAAGTTGAGAAAATAGTAAATTAAATTAAATTGCATTCTTTCCATTTTGAATGACAATCTAAATTTATAGATTCTAAATTTTTCATTTAAATTATTTTCATGAAACTTGGCTGTTACGAATTTACTTTATTTACCTTAACGGCATAATTCTTAATTGCCAAGTTTCATGAACATAATTTAAATGAAAAATTTAGAATCTATAAATTTAGATTGTGATTCAAAATTGAAAGAATGCAATTTAATTGAATTTACGATTTTCTCAAGTTAGGTAATTAATCTTGTCGAATTTAACTTGGCTGCATACTAGATTTCACAGAATGTTTTGGGTGGGATTTTTCAGTTTTTTGTAAGCTATGAGGAAGCTCCTTGGTCTAAAGGGCTAGAATTTTTATTTTTGACCCCCCTCCACATTTTGGGTGGTTAGTTTTTGAATTTCTAGCCATAGAATATGTATCCAAAATTTGGTTGAGTTTGGTCCAACGGGCTAGAATTTTCATTTTTGACCCTCTCCCTCATTTTGAATGGGTTGAAAGATAGAAAGTTTGGATTTTGGGATTTTTCCTTTGTTTGTGTGCCAAATAGCGAAAATTCATGATTCTGGAATGATTAGGAGTAGATTTTGATGACCTGTCAGTCAGTGAGTGAGTGAGTGCCAAAATTAACTATTTTCTCAGGTCCATATCTCAGAATCCATTTAATCTATATTATTGAAATTTGGCACTCTCTTCAAGATGGATTACATTAATTATATGTGTATAATTTCAGCTCAGTATCACAAATGGTTCAGAGCTGTAGGGGACTCGAATTAATTCGTGTAAATAGCGTACATCGTGTACAGCCAAGCCAATGCTCGAACTTGGCCTGCGCACGCTCTGAGCTTTGATCTTTGAAGTTACTTTTAAGACGAGGTCGTCATCGAATCTTAAATTATTTAGATATCTTCTATTTATTTTGAAAAATCTAGGGGGTACGCTAATTTTTCTTCAAAATATATTGTCCTCTTGTAATTTATCATTTGCATGTATATTGTTTCATTTAAAATAATTAAAAAAAAAACAACTTGATTTTCTGCATTTTTCTGTTCATTTCCTAAAAAAAATCATTTTTGACACATACATGGGTACAATTTGTGATTATTTTCGTCATAAGATTACGAGGTCAAACAAGTTTGGAGATCACTTTATTTAGGGTGCAGTTAAACAGTGCCGGTGATATAGGATCGCCCTGTTTGATGCCTCTATTTATTGGAAATTATGGTCCATTTCTTTCCATTATTATTCTGGATTCAAAGTTTTTATATATTTCTTGTATTAAAGAGATGTAATTTGGGTTGATTCCTTGTGAAAACATGAGTCTTATTAAAATCTAGTTGTGTTCAATGGAGTCAAATGCTTTTTTTGTAATCGAGAATAGCAATCCTATAATTATTTGTTATTTATTTATTTATTGAAAATAAAACGAGTGTTACTATTTAAAAGGAATCTAAAATGTGCATCTATTGGCAGTTGAAGGGTGAAGCCCACTTGTCTCGTGGAAGAATGACTTGTTTGTGTTCATAAATAATCAATTTTTCTAGTTTAGAAAGGTTTCAACTAAACAAGGTAGTTTCCACTTGATCCGCACAACAGGCCAAATTCAATCTCTCCTTTTCCCACCATAGAGCCTGAGCTTTTCAGAACACTTACGAGATTTTCTCCACGAGTAATATATGACTCTTGATATATAGATATATCGAGGTATATAAAATCGATAAAAACGATCTCTCTGGAGGGATGTAACGATCGGAACAAACATTACGTGCGTGTCATGTCCAATGACCAGTCCATTTGCCAAAAACGACGGCGACCGCCCAAGAAAGAATTCGCTTGCGCACGTGCTCCAGCTCCAGCTCCAGCTCCAATTCAATGCAAATCCCTCTCCCCTCTAGCTTGTAAATGGTTTTCCCTTACTTCTTTTTTTAATCGCCTTTGTTACCTAATTGGTAAATTGAAATCGATCTCGTCGCTGACAGAGAGCCAATTTCTTCGCTTAACGAATTAACTGATGCCTATTTCTTTATCTTATTTTTCACCATTATATAACATTAGTTGCTCCTCGTCGCTTCGCCCCGGGCAACACCCAGACCACGCGGGCTTATTATATTAATAAAAACCATTGTATATTATTGCAAGCTGTTATCATTAATGGTTTTTAAGGAATTTGGTGTTGGTACTTGGTGAAACATTTTTTAAAATTATTCGATAAAAAAATACTTGGTAGGTTTCACATTAAGATATAAAGAGAGAGTCTCTCCAAAAATAAATTCGTTTTATTTTTATATCTTAATGTGAAACCTGCCAAGTATTTTTTATCCAATAATGTTATCATTAATTATGATTTTTTAATCACACATACATTATCCAGGTGGTGTGAAAAATAAAAAGAACTTAAACTTATTATAAGTTAAAGTTAAATTATAGATAAAAAATAAATAAAGAAGTGATTTATTTAATTAACTCTCTACAAATCTAGGAATCAATCAGAACAAATAAATTTAAGTTTCTTTAAAAAAAGATACCGGCAAATTTCTAGACGGGCACCCAGGAGTTTCTTACCCTACTACGAGCCCCGTCCCATCTCTATTGGCCCACCAATATTTTTTTCATTTTAAATAAAATTATGCTAATTCACGGTAAATTTAATTTAAAAATTTATTTTTATTATCATTTGGAACAACATTTTAAACAATTTTAAAACATTTTATTAACTTAAAATTATTTTTTAATTGTTAAAAACAAGGAAAACATACAAAATCCAAAACCTTTAACACTGTGTGACGTCGCCTTTATTTTTAATTCCGGCTTGAATTCTTTTGGGCCACGTACTTATTAAGTTTTGACACTCATCTTGAGTGAAAGTATCCAAAATATTTTGAAGTTTGTGTTTTAATTCGACTACGTTTCTAACTGGTTGTATTCGTAATGGCTTTTTCATTGTGTGCCAAAGAGTTTCTATTGGTGACAAGTCGGGACTGTTTGCCACCCACTCCAAAAGTGGAACATTATGATCAGAAAGCCATTTTAAAGTTTTTCTTGATTATGGCAGGCCGCCTCGTCTTGTTGGAACACAAAATTATTATTATTCTGCAATACATCTGTCATTATTGGAAGTAACGATTTTTTTAAAATCTCTAAATATTTATTGGTGTTTACAATTCCATCAATGAAGTGAAGTTTTCCAACACCTCTAGCAGACATTGAACCCCATATCATAACCGAAGCAGGAAATTTTACTTTCTTTTTAAACAATCTGAATTGAAAGCTTCATTTTTCTGACGAATAACTCTGCTTCGATTGTCCCCAACACAAACTTCAAAACTAGATTTTTCAAGGCTAGATTTGTTTTTGGTAAATTTGATAGGTTTAGTAGTGTCACTTCAATGATTAATGAATTAGGATGGTCTAGCTTATTGGAGAGAAGGGAATGGGCTAAATTGAAAGTGATTTTCAAAGCCTATAAGGGTTTTAGGAGTTGGGAGGAAATAACGAATAGATTTCAGGAACCAAATTATTTAGGTAGAGCTGATCATAGAAAAAAGATTCGTAAGCCAAGATTCTTGAAAAATATCGGTTTACATTCATTTGTAGGATCTGGCATTGATTTGTGGAACAGTCTGTCTGTTACTACTTGGGATTATAGTCCTCTGCCCCCTATGATTAAATCAATTATAAATTTTGTCAAGTCCTAATGTCCTAGAGTTGTGCAAAATTTTATTTAGTTCTCACAAGCAGAGATTAGGTGAGGTAGAGAGAGGTCATACCATCCTTGTTAAGGTTTTGACCAGGTTTCCTTAACAACTTATGGCAAATGCCGGGATGGCTAATGCGTCGCTTGCTCCTGGTATCGAGTTTTTGCGCGGAATTTTTAAATTACTTTTTGTCTTTTGATGGAAATATATGGTCATGTTATTTGTTAATGAGCATACATTTCTAATTTTTTTTTTTTTCTTTTCTTTTTTTTTTTACTTGTTTATTATTTGTTAAATTGTTGTAATTAATTTGTATTGATGTTTATTAATGTATTGTTGTAGCTAGATTGTATTGATGTTTGGAGGACCTAGCCACCGAGGACTTGTGCCTCTAAGCAGGTCGAGAAATAAAGATTTATTTATTTATTTATTTATTCAAAACGAGACTCATCACTCCAATGGACACTATTCCATTCATCACTCGTCCAATTAATGTGACTTTTAGCCCATTTAAGCCGGTTTTTCTTTTGTTTTAATGTCAAGAGTGGCTTTTCTTTCGCCTGAAAAAATTAATAAAATTACAAAAAAAATTTTGGAATAAGTCGCAATAAAATTACCTCGTAAGTTTTAAAACCTAACTTAAGGGCTTCTCTTTGGCACGTGGATCTTGAAACGCTTCGCCCCACAGCATCGCTCCAAAGAACAGATAATTCACCATAGTTCGAACGCCTGTTTTTTTCTAATAATCTTCTTCATTACAATCAGCATCTGATATTTTGGATTTCTACGCATACCGAGGTTTTGTAGCTATTGTATCCGTTGTTTTATAAACTCGAATAATATTTCTGACAGTAAACTTTGATAAATTAACTAGATCGCCAATTTCCGTGTTTGATTTCCCCTTCTTAAATAAATTGATAATAATTGAGCAATTTTTTCATCAACAACCTTTCCACGAGTCATTTTTACTAATAATAAACAAAACAAACTTTCTTTTGTTGGGAAAAGGCAAAGCCTACTTGATTATTTCACATATTCAAAGATTCTTAAAAAAAAATCATGAAAAGAAAAGAACTATTTTTTATATAAAAATATGTTTTTAACAATTAAAAAACAATTTTAACTTAAATGTTACAATAAAATGTTTAAAATGTTGTTTCAAATGATAATAAAAATAAATATTTAAATTAAATTTACCGTGAATTAGCACAATTTTAGATGATAATTCACATTTAATCGACTAAAATATTAACTTAATCGAATAAACCTAAAGAGAAAATTTAATTTTCTACAAAAAATGTTCTTTAAATAAAATCTCTCCGATTAATTGTTTTCAAGATAGAGGAGTTTAAATATTTATCAACATAATAAATTCTCTCTTATTAGCTAAAATATTAACTTAATCGAATAAACCTGAAGAAAAAGTTTGTAGGAAATATAATTCTCTACAAAAAACTTCCTTTAAACAAAATCTCTCCGATTAATGGTTTTCAAGATAGAAAGGTTTAAAAATAGTTATCAACATACTAGTAAAAAGTCCAGAGATCTATTGTTTACTTGAATGAATAGGCAAAGTGGATTTTTCATTTCTCGGGTCACATCGGTTAAGAGTTTAACCGAACCGAACCGAACCGAGAATCAGAACGCAATAGAAATCAATGCAAAATGTCCATGTTTTCTAATATAATAGAATTAAACAAAAAAAAAATCATTTTTTTTTCTTTATTCTTCTAATAAGCGAAGGCATGTAGAAAATATTAAATGATCAGACAAGTTAAGCAACATGATAGGTGACCAATTCTTGGATCGGTGACCCATAAGGAAAATTCTAATAGTTAATAGACAATAGTATCTGGCGTATTTTCGGCAACATATCCCTTGAACAAGTAAAAGGGGTAGCTACCCTTAGTAAAATATTTCTCATTAATGAATGGTTTCAGGACGATTTTAGAACAATTTTAATTCAACAACTATAAATATGCCATGAATTAATTTTTATTATCAACCCTTCATCCCCTATAGGGGGTGACTACCCTTAATTTAAAATCTGATAAAAATGTAATTTCTAATATATTCTAGAGCAATTCCAAATCACTAAGTATGTGAAATAAGTTTTCTGATTGGCACTTCATCCCTAAAGGGCTGACAACCCTTAATTTTAAATCCCACCAAAGGCCTCATTTGCCCGAAATACACGATTTTCTAAAATTCAACACCCCTACGCGCTTAAACTAGATACTAATCGAACAAACGCATTCGCCAATTCATTTATCCCTATGACATCTAGAGACTGGAATTCTCTTCCCCGGGACCGTCTTTCCAGCTACTTATAACCTTCAAACTTTCAAGACCAGCATCCACAGATACCTTCGACCTCTACCCAATCCCTAAATCTCCCTTATCTTCACGTTACAAGGGTCCACCACGGACTTCAGAGGTTGTACCTTCTTGGTGGGACTTCTTCTTGTATCAATATCATTATAAAAAAAAAAAAAAAAAAAATGATTTATATTAGATTCTAGAGCAATTCAGATCGCTAAATGTAAATATGATCTGAAATAAGTTTTCTTATCAACCCTTCATCCCCTAAAGAGGGTGACTACCCTTAATTTAAAATTTCACTAAAAAATCATTTCAACTATATTCTAGGCAGGGCTGTGGAGTCGGAGTCTGAGGAATTTCTGGCTGGAGGAGTCGGAGTCTGAAAAAATGTTTCGGTCATGGTCACTAGAGGGGCTAAAACTCGCATATTATTTTTACTTTACCATACAGGGTATGGTCAAGTATTGTAATCATGCATGAAAAAAGTGTTTTTTTTTCTTTCTTCTTTTAAAAATATCTCAAAAACTGCTGAAACTATTTTGATTAAAATAATTGAGCGAAAACCATGGCATTCCGGTCTACAAAAAAGCCCTAATAAGTGAACATCGAAACAATTATATTTTCCGAGATAATAATTGTTTTGTCAAAATGTCTGTTAGTCTGCCTGCCTGGTTGTCTGTTCGTCTGTGCTTTACCAAATTTTTGTGGACGAGCTAGGTCAAAAACTAGTGTGAATATCGAAACCAAATTTCACACGTAGTTTTGGTTTATTGAGATTAAGAGCTGATTAGATTTTGGTGCATATCGATCCGAAATTAAGGGGGGTGGAGGGGGGTTAAAAATTAAAAATCTAGGCCATTTGAGCAAACTCAACCAAATTTTGTATACATAGTCGGTGGGCCCCCAGAAGTCTAAAAATGCAAAAACTAACCCCCTCCCCTACATGATTATAAATAATTTTATTAAATATTAAATATAAGTGAGGGGCCAGGTTGTATGGTAAAGTCAAGTGGATGGCCACATCAGAACACGTCAGCTTATTTAACATAGTCTTTTAGGGGAGCCTTCCCCTCTATCTCAACTTAATGCTAAAGGTCCTTCTCGTATCTTAGTGTAATTAACTAGGAAAACAAACCTAGGTAAAAAATACTGATAGGACCAATTGGAATAGAGGCAGAAATTGGTCAACTCTATTTTTAATATAATATTTAGAAAGTAAAAGAAGAATTCTCTAATTTTTTATTCAAACCTAGAAAGGCGGACAAATTTTAAAAGTCTAATAACTGCCCTCTTTACTGAATTAGATCTATAATTTTATTAATAGCTTGGGTATCATGTGCCGAATATTTCAAATGGTCACATAATCGTTTGTAATAGAATGCCGGTCGAAAGTATTTTTGCGCCCCGGGGTGTTAGATCCATCAGCACACCCTGGTCACAAATTATCTCTGCCCTTTGCAAAACGTTCGGTTGTTTGGAAACATTAAATTTTGCACCTCGTTTATGTCAGTTTATAATATATCAAAGTGAACAAACCAAAAGCCCTTAAGTCGGCTGTACATTAGAATACACATTCCGGATTTCCTAAATATAAATGGTGATGGGTGAAACGCGCCCTCAAATCGTGTACACCTACTTCCACTTTCACTTTCATTTCCAGGTGGAAGACAATAGATGACAATAGATCTATCTATTCCAAATTCTATTCCAAAGTAATTCCAAAGACGGTGTACACCTAATTCCAATCGTGGTTCACCCCTTGATTAATGGCAATTGGTTTAATCTAAGAAAAGCTTTTTTGAATACGAATTTTATGAGAAAAAGTTACTCTTCAAGTTGCAAATAATTTATTTGTTTTCAATAACAACAAAAATCATAAATGTTGTTCCTGAGCACGATATCCGGAAGATATGTCGATAAGAAACGCTCCCTATTGGTGGTCTGTGCATTTTGGCACGAAAATGTCGCACAAAATTTTGTTCATTTTTCTTCCTGAAGCCATATTACTGAGGAATCGATAATACAGGGTGGGGCATAAGGATCTACCACATTTTGAAGAGGTATAAAAAAATGAAAAATTTAACTAGAAAAAACTGAACAGATATTTTTTGAAAAGAACATAAAATATATATTTTTTTAAATGTTTTTTAAACATTATCCGACAAAAAAAGGGGGGGGGGGGTCAAAAATGAAAATTCTAGCCCTTTCGACCAAACTCAACCAAATTTTGTATATATATTCTGTGTTGACCCTTTGAAATCCTGAAGAAGGAGGGAAGAATACTCCGAAACGTCGGTTTGAAAGGAAAGGAGGAAGGATTCCAATAAATTACACCTTATTTGATATGTGTTAATTTTGTCTTTCCTCACTACCCCTGAGCTGCCTTCCATTACATTCAATTAAAATTTCTACCAGTCCGTCTCTCTCCAGAGAAAATTTCGTTGCAAAAAAATTAAAAATAATATTAATATACAGGGAGGTTCTTTCGTTGACCCTTTTAAATCCTGAAAAAAGATGTACGATTCTTCGAATTGTCGGATTTTTTAAGAAAATGAAATTAATATTCTAATAAATTATTTTATAAAAAAATACCTTTAATTAATTAAGTTGGCGAATTCTAATATATAATAATATTTGCAATGATCTATTAGTGGAATTTAAAATAAAAAATACTAATTAATTATTGAAAGGAAATTGAATAAAAATGTAATTTTATATTTTTATCTACAAAACCACCTGTGAATAATTATTTCAATTAACAAAAAACCCATCAAATTAAACTACCCGAAGATGAGACCGTGACAGATCGAATTGTCAACCCAAAAACCCCCTAACCCCTGAATTTCATCCAAATCGTTAGAGCCATTTTCGAGAACCCGATTCTATATATACCGGGTGAGTTTTTTTTTCTTGAGACAGTCTTATAATTCAAAAACAATGCATTATATGAAAAAAGTTTCAAATAAAAGTTTATTTATATCAGGGGGAAATTAAACTACGCTATTGTTTGTCGACCTAGAACAAGCTTTCATGGGTATTTCGAAGTCAACTTCTGTTTTTTAAATAGAAACCTATATGTTTCTGTACATATTCTGAATCTACAAAAAAAACTGAACAACTTTTATTAGAACTATTTTTTTATACGACATCAAATAATAAAAAATATTAAATCAATTAGATCTCAAAAAATTCTAATAATTATTTTTAACAATTATTCAACTTAATTATCAAATAATAATGATCAAATAATTAATTATTAAATAAATATTTATTAAATCGAAAAGTCACAACAATGAAAAATAAGTGTTTATAATGATATTAAAACTTCGTTATACTCAGATTTAAGAGATTATTTTCTACTTAATAGATCTATTTAAAAGTCTTGAGTTTAAAAAGGTTTATTTCTCGTGTCAATCCAGTAGATAGTTATATTGTATTACCATAATAAAAATGGAGCATTTTTTGTTGAAGACAGAATTGAAATGGTCTTAATTTATGGTGAATGTGGAAGAAGTGTTATGGGGTTGCCATTGAAATGGATGGCGAGCGTTTTCCTAATAGGAATACACCCTCACAAGCTTCATTTCATCGTGTTGTAAATTTGTTAAAAAAACAAGAAATGTAAAGGCTATGAAGAAACTTAAAAAGGTCAAAATAACGAAATTGGAACTGGAATTCATCCAGAAGACTTTGAGATACACTCTGGAATACGTCCACAGAACATTGTCGCAAAATTATTAAATTATTTATTTAATAATTAAATATTTGATCATTATTATTTGATAATTAAGTTGAATGATTATTAAAAATAATTATTAAGATTTTTTCATTGAGATCTAATTGATTTAATATTTTTTATTATTTGATGTCGTATAAAAAAATAGTTCTAATAAAAGTTGTTCAATTTTTTTTGTAGATTCAGAATATGTACAGAAACATATAGCTTTCTATTTAAAAAACAGAACTTGACCTCGAAATACCCTTGAAAACTTGTTCTAGATCGACAAACAATAGTGTAGTTTAGTTTCCCCTCCATATAAATAAACTTTTATTTGAAACTTTTTTTTCATATAATGCACTGTTTTTGAGTTATAAGACTGTCTCAAGATAAAAAAACTCACCCGGTATATACAAGAATTGCTCGTTTAATATAATAAGAAGAAATAAGATTTGCTTCAATCAGAGGACAGCCTCATTAATTTCTCCTTATGAATTATATTTATTTACATTTTTTAATTAAATAATTATTTCTTAAATCGTAACAAAGAGATGTTTTTTGAAACCTTGGTTGCACCTTTCACGTTATCCTCACAAATTTGAAGAAGCTTCTTTTTTTTTTTTTTTTTTTCTCCCTGGCTGGCTGGCTCCTTACTCTATAGTCTGTGCGGCTGCATCTCTCGCACACGAGGAACCCGTATAAGGAAGCGGCTGGTCTGCCGGCGGGGGTGCTCTCTGAGAGAGAAGCCGCCGCTTCTTGTTTGGGGTCTTTTCTTTGGGCCTATATAGCTATGTGTGGAAAACGATTACCACCTGCAGCCGCCAGGTTGTTTTGTTTTGCAAACAAAACCAATCAACGTCCTATATATCGCGCTCAGCTCATTAGGCCACTTTAAATGCCATCACATTTAGAAAATGAGCAGCGGGTCCTAAAAAAAAAAATACAATTAAAGAAAACAATAGATTCTCTAAAAAACGACATTTTCGGGTGCAATATATTTGGAATCAACTTTCTTAAAACAATATTTTTTTAACTACCAATCAATTTCGCATTAAGGTTGCAATAAAACAAAAACAAAAACAGAGAGAAAAGTAACAGTAAAAATGCTTATATTGTTTTTGTTTTTTTCAAATCAGTCTTAATAAGTAAAACAAACAAATATAGGCCAATTCTGATGATAAATTCATAGTTTTAACCAGTTCACCCCATAATTCCGCCTTTCCTCAATTCCCCAATTGAAAATCTCAACAGCCCAAAATTCAGACGTTATTTTATTAACCTTTTTAATATTAAAAAAAATAATATATACAGTGTCCAGTATCACAGCGATAAACTGTGAACAGGGGTAGGGCAATTTGAGACGGTCGTGAAAATAATTTTTTTTTTATATGAATGTCTCATAGTTTTCGAGTTATAGGCATTTTTTTGAAAATGGTGAAAATCGCTACCCTGCCCTAAATATCAAGATGTTGATGGCTACAAATTTCCATATTTTATTATTCTAATTTTTGTTATGCAATCCTGAATAATCCTGCTATTGACCAGAATTCAAAATAAAACAATAAGTACTGGTATACTTTTGGAGAAAACAAATATTTTTTCGGACTTGTAAAAAATTTTCATCCGCTAACTTTGAATCATCTTTAATGTAAAAAAGGTCTAGTAAACAAGCATGGCAAGTTATTTAAAAAATGTACCAGTACTGTCACGATTTGTAACTTCCTTCTTTAGAAAAAAAATATTTGTAGTTTTTTTGGCAAAATTAGCTAATTTATTATATTTTGATGTGTTTTTTATTTAATATGTCAATCAATTATGTCTCATCTTGATTGAACTATTTTTTGGCTATTATAGACATTAATACTATAATTAATTATATGAATAATGTCTATTAATAGCCAAAGATTAGTTCAATTAAGATGCGACATAATTGATTTAACATATTAAATAAAAAAACACTATCAAAATATGTTTTTAAATTAGCTAATTTTGTCAAAAAAATATCAATATTTTTTTTCTAAAGAAGTAATTTGAAATCTTGACAAAATGGGACAATTTTTTAAATAACTTGCCATGCTTGTTTACTAGAGCTTTTTTAACATTAAAAGATGATTCAAAGTTTAGATGTGATGAAAATGTTTTAAAACATAAGTCCGACAAATAGATTTTTTTCTCCCAAAAGTGTAGTATGTACTTATTAATTGAATGTAATGGAAGGCAGCTCAGGAGTAGTGAGGAAAGAAAATATTAGCACATATCAAATAAGGTGTAATTTATTGTAATCCTTCCTCCTTTCCTTTCAAACCGACGTTTCGGAGGATTCTTCCCTCCTTCTTCAGGGTTTCAAGGGGTCAATGAAGGAAACAAATAAAATGCTTCCTTGATGTTTTCCTTTATTTGTTTCCTTCATTGACCCCTCGAAACCCTGAAGAAGGAGGGAAGAATCCTCCGAAACGTCGGTTTGAAAGGAAAGGGGAAAGGATTCCAATAAATTACACCATATTTGAAATGTGTTAATTTTTTCTTTCCTCATTACCCCTGAGCTGCCTTCCATTACATTCAATTAAAAGTTCTACTCAGTCCGTCTACTCTCTAGAGAAAATTTCGTTGCAAAAAATAGTACTTATTGTTTTATTTTGAATTCTGGTCAATAACAGGATTATTCAGGATTTCGTAACAAACATTAGAATAATAAAATATGCAAATTTCTAACCACAGCATCTCAATATTATGGGCAGGGTAGCGATTTTCAACATTTTCAAAAAATGCCTATAAGTCGAAAAATATGAGACTTTTATTAAAAAAAATTATTTTTCAGGATCTTCTTAAATATGCCCTATCCCCCTGTTCACGGTTTATCTTTGTGATACGGGACACCCTGTATAGTACCAATATATATTTAACATGATTATTCTAATTAATATAAAACACTTTAGAACCGAACCTGTTAGTATTTATTATGGATGTTACTGAAGTGGGTTTACCGAAACTCGAGTCGGAACCGGAGATTTTAAATTTGATTTATCGGAGTCTGAGCCGGAGTAGGAGTTTACATATAACTCGTCAAGGCATTTTGTATATTATCTGAACAGGCAAAAGATTATCATATTTCCAATTATTGTAGTAGAAATTGTAGAGTCAAACGTAATTATTATATAGTATCGGAAAAATTTATCGCCAAACAGTCAAATGTCAATGTAATAACGTATAATGATTCTATTTTATAGATACTAATATGGGGACAATGATTAATTTAAAGTTTAATAAATAAGATTGCTACAAAGTGGTTTAATTACTGAGAATAGGCGTGTGCTGTCTCGTTTTCAATCTTTACAGGAAATATATAATTAATCCAATCACGTATATTAAAGAATAAATCAAACTACAATCAAAGGTGTCCTTCTCAAGTAATAATATTGCAAAGATAGAATTCATCAAGATCAAAAAGTTTTTTTTTTGAAATTTAGGGCATAAATGAAATTCGAGGACTAAAATTGTATTAATTTATTTGATTGAAAAGAGTTTAAGAACATAATTATTAAAGGATATGAGTTTTTTACAATTCAAAATAAGCTGACGTGTTCTGATGTGGCCATTCACTTGACTTTACCATACAACCTGACCCAAAAAATTATTTATAATCATGTAGGGGGGTTAGTTTTTGCATTTTTAGACTTCTGAGGTCCCACTGATTATGTATACAAAATTTGGTTGAGTTTGCTCAAATTGCCTAGATTTTTAATTTTTTAACCCCCCCCCCCACCTCCATTAATTTTAGGTCGATATGCACTAAAATCTAATCAGCTCTTAATCTCAATGGACCAAAACTACGTGTGAAATTTGGTTTTGATATTCACACTAGTTTTTGAGCTAGCTCGTCCACAAAAATTTGGCAACCCACAGACTAACAACCAGACAGACAAACAGACATTTTGACAAAACAATTATTATCTTGAAAAATATAATTTTTTTCGATGTTCACTTATTGGAGCTT
Source organism: Forficula auricularia (assembly GCA_024734495.1). NCBI lineage: Eukaryota > Metazoa > Arthropoda > Insecta > Dermaptera > Forficulidae > Forficula > Forficula auricularia. The sequence goes on along the minus strand of JALMQS010000292.1, from coordinate 68,994 downwards.
TTTTGTAGAGCGAAATGCCATGGTTTTGATCAATTTTTTTAATCAAAATAGTTTCAGCCGCTTTTGAGATATTTCGAAAAAAGAAGCAAAAAACACTTGTTTCATGCACTCACCAATACAATACCCTGTATGGTAAAGTAAAAATGATCTTATTCGAAAAGTCCGCACTCTGAATAAATTTTTTCAAGACTTCTAAAGACTTTAAAAATTTCATTTTTTTTTTTTTTTTTAATTCCAAATTCTCAAAAGTCTTATAATCATGAAAATAATTAATTAACTCCCAAAAATTTTCTAAATATCTCTTCTGAAAAGTTGCTTGTTTCAGCTTTCAGATGATCTTTAAGACTGTCGCTAACTGGATTTTAAGAGTCGCTAAATGATTTAATTTAAACCAGTCGGATTAAATTTTTGTAAATGAGGGGAGTAGGTGGAAATTTTGGGCCCGATGGCTCACCCTACACACACCCCTGTCCATGATCAGCTACAATTTCAAAATACTAAAGTGTATGCGAATTTCACACTAGAACTAGCTAGGTTCCTGGTCAACCCCTAGGCGTCTCTAAGAACCTTGCAAAAGCCATAAGCAAAAAATTAAAATTACATACTTTTACACAGTATTTTTTTAAAATAAGCTGTTTATTTATTTATTTGATAGAGAAGAATTTTATATACATGAATCAAAATACTCTACAATTCTCCAGATTTATTTACTTTTTAAAGATCTATTCCTTCAAACCGAAGACCTATTGATATAAAAAAAATAAACTAATTAGGCCATAGACATGACTACCATACATTTTAATTATGAGGCTATTTTAGTAGAAATATCAGCTTTCTTCGATTTTAGATGTTAGAAAATTTTATTATTTTAAAATATATTTGAACCCCCCTCCCCCCTCTCTTTTTTGGCACTATCAATTTCACATAGTGAGTCATTTTTATAAGGTCGTATAGGGTGCAAGTGGAAATTTCGTCTTCCATTAAACTATCATTTATATGATTTATATATGTCTATAAATTAGGTCACACAGTAAGAGGGGAGGGGCATCTCAGATTTGTGACAAAATGTGACAGGGGGGCCCGGGGATCTTAAAAATTGTGATGTTACAAAAGTCAAATTAAAATTTTTTAAAAATTTTCAAATATATTTTTTAGATTTCAGGTTATTATTATTCCAACCTGAAAATGTTGTTAAAATAAATCTAGACGAAATAATTGTAAGCAAGCAATAAGGGTATAAAAGTGATAGTGTGACGTCACAATACAGGGGCGATGGACTCAATGAAAATGTGACAGAATGTGACACAGAGAGAGGGGAGGGGGGTCTAAAAATCTTGAAATTCGTGTGACGTAATTTATACACGACTACTATTGATAGTTCTATTTTTTTCAACCCCCCAATTTGCCCCCTATAAGTCTCTTTTTTATTATAGCTTCATTTTATGATAAGTATATATATAGTATTCCATTTTTCTTGGTTTGTTTTACTTTGAAAATCTTATAATTTTAATTTTTAACACTCCCCCCCCCCCTTAATTTTTGGTTCTATTTAAATCAAAATCTAATCAGCTCTTAATCTCAATGTACCAAAACTGCATGTGAAATTTCGTTTTGATATTCACACTAGTTTTTGAGCTAGAGCGTATACAAAATTTGGTAACCTACTAACAAACATTTTGACAAAACAATTAATATCTCGAAAAATATAATTTTTTTCCATGTTCACTTATTAGAGCTTTTTTTGTAGAGCAATGGTTTTGGCTATTTTTTTTTTATCAAAATAGTTTCAACTGTTTTTGAGATATTTCGAAAAAACGAAGGAAAAAAAACACTTTTTTCATGTACGATTACAATACTTGACCCTGTATGGCAAAATAATTAGATATGTGCAAGTATGTACATTCATCATAAGAATCTGCTCAATTATTTGTTGATCTTGAATATATTCTAATTCAGTGAAAGACTATTCTAACGAACTAAGAAAGTTTATTTGATTGGTTGATTCTTTCGCCGCCTGTGTATGCTCGTAAAGAAGATGCCATCAACACTTAGCATAGTTCTTCTGGAAGGTTGCCAGTAGGATGCCCATCATCCAGGTTGATTCAATGAGATGGAAAAATAAAACCACCCGTTGGTATTGTTTGCTGTTCGTTTCCATCCAGATGATTCATTTTTTAAAAAGTGTGGGCTAAATATTTGTATGCAGAATTCGATTACAACATCCATAATATAATCAAGGAGAGGGGAGAGGAATATTTTTAGGTAGGAAACAAGGAAGTGATTTATTCTCACACCTAATGTGTCCTCTAAGAGAGAGGGGACATTTCTAGATTCTTTCCCGCCCGAACAATAGACTAATTAATTTTATGTAGCCTTGACGGATTACCTCAAGTTTTGGTTAATTTCTAAAGCAATAGGTAGATATATAAATCAATGTTTCTTAACATATTATGGACTGCTGAACACAGATCAGTTCAAAAATAAATAATTTAAAATATTGTGTAAAAATAAATTGAAAAAAAATCGCGTGATTTACACTAAAGCACTCAAGGTAGTTGTTTCACCATATGGCTTTTCTTAAGATTTTTTGAAATTTAGACAGATTATTATTTAAATACTTCTGCATCGATTGGTGGAAAAACGAAATTTATGAAGAATATAGTTCCGGAGATATTAAATTCCAAAGATATAGTTTTTCAGACTCTTATACATTGCGCTATACGAGAAATCGGAAAGTGTACATACATATTTAATTATAATTAAGAAACTCTTCTTACCATGGTTATAAAAAACTAAACCAACATTAAACAATAACTAATACATTTTTAAGACAATTTTAATTCATAGTTACAACACACTTTCTGATATAATAATGAATAAATAATGAAAGATGTATAATGAAAAAACTTACACTTAAAACAAGTTGGCAACAACGCATTTATTTAACCTAAAATGTGGGTTAACTTCAGTAATTTTTTTAACGTTTTTTCAGCTTCAGCCAATGTCGCAACAGCTTTCAATCTCTTATTAAGAACTATTTGTTTGATAAATTTCCTTTTATAATGTGCTTTATCTGAAATATCTATGATAAAATATATACAACCTCGGACAGTGTTGCCAAATTTGTCAAACGAGCACAGGATTGGCTAGTAGTGGTACATAAACAGCAAAAAGTCTTGGGCTTATGAATTATGAATCCTTATTGTCTGTTCTATATACTCTAGCATTAACTTTTTACTAGTATTGTCGCGAAACAACTACCTTAAACAAGACATCATTAAAATTAAAAAATTAATGGAATTTGATGGAGACCCAACCCAGGACAATTTTCAAATAAAAAAAATTTAAAAGAATGTCATTGATATATTATATAATAATTAATTAATTAATTTTAATTAGGTTGCCATGGCAACAATAATTTTATTATTATTATTGATATAAGGGATCGTGCATCTAGACTTTTACGCCAACTAGTGGTAAACATCTCAACTAATTGGAATCGTTTATTAAATTTTAACACGTGATTTATTTTTTAATAATTAATATTAAAATTAATTGATATTATTTTAATTATGTCAGCTTCAAGAAAGAATTGCTGTATCCGTGGTTGTAATGATACATCACGTCAAAAACGTGGAGTTGATGTGAAAGTGAAATTTTATAAATTCCCAGATAGCATGTTTGGAGCCGCATGGAAAATAGCGAAACGTAAACAGTGGATGTAGTTCTTGCTGATAAAGGCTTTCCACAGATAAAAACCCAAGTAGAAAATAAAAATGCTGTTTTTGTGATGCCTCCTTTCGGTCACAAAGGTCAATTTACCCCGGAAGAAGTAGACGAAACATACAACATCGCTTCTGTAAGGATACATATTGAACGCGTTAATCAACGAATCAAGGACTTTAAAATTCTATATAAAGTACCAAATTCGTTATTTCCTCATATTGATGAGATAGTTTTTGTCATCTGCGCCTTAATTAATATTCAGAAGCCATTGTTTAAAGAGAAAGAAGTTGTTAAGTAAAATTTTTTGAGAAAATTGTAAATAACATATTGAATTGGGAATTGTATTAAATTTATATGAATATTTTTATTGTAAAAAAGTAATAAAAATGAAATGTTTATTATTTTTTGTTTATAATTATTTTAACATCATGTCAGTGTAGGTTGAAATCCATATTTTATTATTTTTTCCATTATTTATAAATATTTCATGTTGTGTTTAATGAATGTTTTGATTCCACTATCTTCGGCAAAGGAACACTAGAGAGCGCTTACTTCGACAGTAGTGCTGCCTCTATGTTTCACGCACGATCCCTATAGTAAATAAACAAACATGTTCTTCGTTTTATCTAATATGTTTACTTATAATTGATTTAAATATATTGAACATTAAAAGTTACATCACTTGTCTTACCTATTGTTAGTTCTGTAAGCAAATGGGATTTCACCCTAGCACAGCGGTTTCCAACCTGGGAGGCGCGGACCATTGCCAGGGGAGGCGCCAACATTTTTTAATGAATTATTTTTTATACCATAATATCTACAAATGAATAAAACTTGATATATTAACGTAACAGTGAAAATTCAGTGCATGAATGTTCATTTTTTTACATTTACATATATTTAATTCCTATTAAAAAAATTATCTGGAGCGGAGAAATTTAAAAATAAAAGGTAAGGGAGGCGCGGAAAATTTTTTTTTTTGGGGAGGCGTAGTAACAATAAAAATTTTTAAGAAAAAAAATAAAAACCGACTTCAAAAAATTAAGTGCAACAAATATAAAAATAGACTAAAAGGTATAAAATAATTATTATCTTATTTAGTTACAACTAAACGACGAAATATTAACACGAAATTACTTTTTAAAGTCGGTGCCAAACAAACTATACCTATAAGCGAGCGTACCCGCCAAACGTACTAAGTAAGATCCGTCGAGTGCGATTCATAAAAGGTATATGTTTGACACCGACTTCAAAAAGTAATTTCGTGTTAATATTTCGTCGTTTAGTTGTAACTAAATAAGATAATAATTATTTTATACCTTTTAGTGTATTTTTATATTTGTTGCACTTAATTTTTTGAAGTCGGTTTTTATTTTTTTCTTAAAAATTTTTATTTTTCTCTTTAGTGATGTTATTAATAGTGATTATATCATCAGAACTTGACCAAATTAATATGACACCATCCCTAAGACACCCCTTTCGGATAAAAAAAGAACCATCGAAATCGGTTCATAAACAAAGAGGTTAGGTCTAAACAAACCTAAACAAACCTAATAAAAAAGGTCTAATACCTATGAAAAAAAATCGAAAAAAAAATGGGACCAATCGGAAGCTAGACTGGACCCAATGCAAAAAAAATTTTCAAAATCGGTTGATAATTGGCGGAGATATGAGGTAACATAGGCACAAAAAAAAAAAAAAAAAAAAATAAAAAAATAAAAAAAAAAAAAAAAATTCAATCGAATAGAGAACCTCCTCCTTTTTTGAAGTCGGTTAAAAAGGTTGGAAACCGCTGCCCTAGCAGGAAGCTAACGACCAGATACAGCCAAAATCAGGCAGATGCTGGAAACGGCTGAAATAAAGACCCTTAGAAAAATTCTTGACCTATCGCTGTTTGATAAACAATGAAGTGAAGACTTCAGGGAAAAATGTGAAATCCAAAAGATTAATGGCTGGATCAAATGTAGAAGAGAGAATTGGTATGCACAAGTAGAAAGAATGAGCGAAGACAAAAATTCTCAAGAAAATTTTAATGAACAAGCCAGCAGGGAAAAGAAGCTGGTCTATTAATAATAATAATCAGAAGAAGACATCAATTGGCGACGAGGATTGGAGTTTTAAAAAGAACTCCATGTTGGCTAAGTTATTTAAAAATAATGACACTCTGGAGGATCTTTCTTGTTTCTTCAGGGTTTAAAAGGGCGCCTAAGGAAGCCATGTAACCTCCTGTAAGTCTCCTGTATCAAGTATCAGTATTTATTTTAATTATTTTTTTTGTGTGGGTCGCTTGCCATTATGTTAAAAATTTTTGAAAATGCTGAAAAATAACATTCCAATAAATTATTGTATTTGAAAATCGTTCTTTTCATTAAACATGCGGACTGCCTCTACATCGAATTCCATTCATAACTACCTCGTAACTACCAGACCCTTACCAAAAAAATAACTTCAATTACAAAAATGTATTAAAAAATTAAAAATTAAATATTAAAAATTAATAAAATTAAAAAATATAAAATCTTTAAAAGTCAATTTAAAAAAGTAAAATCTCCAATAAACATTTTTATCACGAAACTCGAAATTTCTTTCGTGTTTTTAGAATTGATTCTATTTTTCAATTTATTTATTTATTTTTTCGATTTTACCAGTTTTGATATATTTCTATATTAATATGTATACTTATATCAAAGTTTCTTAACATTTTAGATGGTTCTTATAATTCCGCTTCATGAAAGTCAAGTTCTAGAATCCTAAGGATCTTAAAATATGCTTTGGGAGCTAAAATCGAAATAGTCTTCTCTAGAGCCCCGTCCGCTTAACATGTAGTCTGTGGAAAAAATCGAAAATAATTATAAAGAAAAAATATTCAGAAGAAAATCCCCTAATAGAAAGCTTATATTTAAATTGATCAGATCAATATTTAATATGATAGAAGGAGTTTTAAATCCAATGTTTGGAAATTTTTTGCTTAAAAACTAAACAATTTTTTTTAATTTAAATTACGGGTAAGATTACAATATAACTAAAAAGCTTTGAGGCCGGACTTCACATTTTTTATAGTAAAATTACATAATAAATTTTTAACAGTGTAGATACACTAAAAATGAATTTACTAAAATTTCAATACTACACTAAAAAATGAACCTATAATAAAAAAGAGAGTTATTATTTTTTTCAAGAGCCAAAATTGTGGGGGGGGGTCAAAAAATAGAACTATCAATATATTAAGTCGTAGTCCTCTGATCGATTTGTAAGAAATTTCGCATATGAACCATATACGACTTTATGAAAATGACTCTCTATGTGAAATTGATAGTGACCAAATAGAGGGGGGGGGGGGGTTAAAAAATTTTCAAACAAAAATCGAAGAGATAGGTATTTCTAATAAAATAGTTTCATAATTAAAACGAGATATTATTAATTGCTAATGGGATCGAAATTAAGAGGAGGGGGTTCTTTAGTAAATTATAAATTATTTTATTAAATATTAAATATAAGATAGGGGTCAGGTGTATAATAAAGTTATGTGGATGGCCACATCTGCTTATTTAATTAATTTATAAGCAACTTGTTTATTCTGATCGATAAATTTGCTTAAGTATATGAGTTTTAGACAAATTTTTTACAATTACAAAAGAGAGATTTCGTCTGAAACTACCTAGATTAGTTTCTCATCTTAGATGGTTCGGGTTGAATCTTGAGTTTTGATCCACTGAAGCATCTAAATTCTGCATATTTACACTTGTGCCAGGTATTAGGTATACCAGTTCCACCCCCTTTTCCCACTCGTAATTCTGCAGGCCTTTTTATTTTGTGTTCACTCATGCTTGTCAAAAGAGTCATTAGAATATTTGAGGCCAATCACCTTTTGGGTCAAGGGGCTGGTTTTCTTTTTAAAAAAGACATCAAATACCACCTGTCAAATAAAACTGCATGGGTTCCAAAACATTTAACAATTACTCAGAATAATTAAGACAAATAATACCTACTTATGATTTAGGTATTTATTGCTTTTAAAATTGAAAAACTAAAGAACATAACCCTTTATCATTTGAAGAGGGAATTTGACAAAGAGATGAACTTATTCTTCAAATGGCCTGTGGAAACCTCAACTTTGAGGTTTTACTAGAAAATAAAATCGTTTAGTACCTATAGCTTTTCATTAAAAGAAGAATTCCTCGTAAAAATAAAAACCATTCATCATAAAAAACGTTCTAGAAGGGTTGCTCTCTCTAAGATAATACATCATGATCACTAACTAATAAAACACTACTTTATTATTTTATTAAATAGTACTCATAGAGGATACTTTTTACTTATTACTTAACATATTTGTCCGACAATCATGATGTACCTACTATTGAAATTTTAGTAAATTCATTTTTTGGTGTAGCTACTATTGCAATTTTAGTAAAATCACACATAATTATAATTATTATTATTCAGTTCCATTTCAGTATTAAATGTAACAAATCAGAGGAAAAAAGGAACAATTAAACACCCTGTTAAAACATACTCTTTTATCCCTATGACCTCCAGAGACTGGAACTCGCTCCCTGCCACCATCTTTCCCGCGACTTATAACCTTCAGTTATTTAAGACCCGTATCCACAGATACCTTCGACCCCCACTCAGCCCATAAAATTCTTTCTTCCTCTTTTCACAATGGAGGGGCCAACCCAGGCCTTTAGGGGTTGCACCTTCTTGGTGTAACTCCTTCTCTCATCATTTTCATTAAAAAAAATACGATCAATTGCAACGTTTCGCCAATTTATTGTGGCTTCATCAGGCTCTTGATCAAACTTTTAAAACACTTCCTCATTCAATTCTTTTCTATATACTTATGTATTCTAATTAGAAAGAAAAGAATTGACTGATGAAGTGTTTTAAAAGTTTGATCAAGAGCCTGATGAGCCACAATAAATTGGCGAAACGTTGCAATTGGCCGTATGTTTTAACACGGTGTCTAATTGTTCCTTTTTTCTTTTGAGATGTTACATCTAATAATTAATTATAATTATTTAAAACTATGAGTTTAAACTCGTAGTTTATTGTATTATTTATTTATGTTCAATAAATAATTAATCATAATTAATTGTGTGTGATTTTATTATAATTTCAACTCTTAATTTAACTCGTAATATGGTTCAATCCTCCAAAAGCTTTCTAATTAAATATGAGAGGTGTTTGGGTGTTTGAATTTATAATTATTGATTACATTTTTTTGGGACTTTCAGAAATTCTAAAGCTAAAAATCATAAAATCAAATTCTTTGTTTTAGAACCATGAAATCTTTCGAATTTTCTACGACTTCCGTTTTTGGGTTATTTTGAGAAACGTATCTCAACCATGTGCAAAATTTACAAACAGCAAACCGAATCTTAATTCTCAATAATTCTTTTAACTTTATTTTATTAAGAAATTTTTTGCGCAATTTCAATGCATAGTTATCAAGTTGATTTATAGTGCATAATAAAGAAATTGGCAAATCTTTGCCACACATCCGAAATCTACCAAATTTAGCTGAGTATTTGAATCTCTTTTAAGTATTCCTAGAATTAAAAATAAAAAAATACAATAATTCATATTTAAATTTATTGATAAATAGATTCTAGAAAGGGACCGATTCTCAGCTTCCCAGAGAAGTCAATGACTTTTCCCTATATTCACAAGGGTCGTTTTGCAAATTTGCTGGAGTCTGCTTTTGTCCCTGGAGCAGATGTGCCTCCGTGTTCTGTCATAAATAAATAAATAAACAAATAATAATATATCGGTCGGCGAATAGTGCACCTCCAATAAAACTCAAGAAAATCGAAAGTATTTTTTTTTTTTATTTTTATTGTTTAGTGTTTTTTGCACAAGGGCTAACTAAAAAAAAAGCAATTTAAAACAACATGTTACCTAACTTTTGGGAAATAATAAAAATACGCATTTTTGACATGCAATTTATGGATATTAGATTGTGAATGGAAATTCAGAGAAAAATTCAGGATAAATATTTTGTGGCTGAGAATTTTTTAGGGTGCTTTTTAGTTAAGAGAGTTTGGTTTAGGGAAAAGAGAAATTTAATTTAATAAATAATCCATTGTGTCCTTTAGTCTTGCAATATTAAGGATCGATATGAAAGAAATCAACAGAATATAATATTGCATTTTCATAATCTATAGCTATATGTATCCGTGGCGTGCGGTCCATTGATGTTGTGGAAGCTGCGCATCCCTAAAATTTCAAAACCTCAAGAGTATTTTCATACCGTGTTATAAAAAAATTAAAAAGGCAGTCATGGGGACTGCCGACAAAAGTGAAAACTTAAAACTTTGAAATAACAGTTTTTTTTTTTGAATTTTCAAATTAATTAGAGTTTCAAAAATGAAAATTTCATAATTTGTAAATTAAAATTATTAACATTACTGTGGTTTTCACATCTATCGGCATTTGAAAATAATGTTGAAAATTAAGTTCATTGAAATTTATGTAAATACAAATACTATGTATAAATGTAATCTTTAAATCGATTAGGTTATAAATGATTCATTAGCTAGAAACTATAAATGAATCATTTATAACCTAATCGATTTAAAGATTACAAAAAGATTATAAGACCTTTATCACGTATTTAAAGATGTACAATTTATTCTTATTATCTTCTATTTATATTAAATTACAAGTTCATTTTATATCTTAACCGAACTGACATGTGCATAGCAAGCCAGAGCTACTACCAACATAATATTTAATAAATCCCTAGAGGTTATAATAAGAGCGCTAAATTAGGAATAAGATATTATTATCTAATTTACACCTCCTCTGCTAGGGGGACTCTTTTTCTCATAAGGGGAAAAAGAGTAAGGTCTCAGCTTCCTACTGTTCACCACACTTTCCTTGTTTTTCTTATTACACTTTAGTTTATACATAGAGTTTGAAACTTTCTTGCTGATGATGAATGGTCCGCTTCTTATTTCTTCTAACTTGCCCCTGTTTAATTTATTTCCATTCATAACATATACCCATTCTCCTTCTTTGAATTGATGTTCTTTTTTATTCACATCAAATTTCTTTTTATTTTTGAGAAAATTTTTTCTGAGTTTCTGAATGCTTCTTCTCTATCTTTCTCTATATCTTCTTTTTTGTGTAACTCTTCGGGGATAATATCAGAACTTTGTTCGTACAACAGGTAAGAGGGTGAGTATTTTGTTACGCTATGATTTGTAATATTATATTCTCTTACGCATTCTTCTGCTAATTTCGGCCATGCTCGTTTATCTTTTTCATTTATTTTACATCTTAATCTATTTACTAAAGTCTGGTTTAATCTCTCATTTAAACCATTAGATTGTGGGGAATCTATAGATGTAAATATTAGTTGAATTTTCTTTTCTTTTAGATACTTTTTAAATTTAATTGAATTTAAAGCACTATATTGGTCAACTAAAATCATTTTTATTTCGTTTTTATTTATAATCGGGTTTAGTAATTTAATGAAATCATCTGCAGACTGGGTAGTTGATGTCGAAATCCAAGCATATCTAGAGAAATGGTCCACCAGCAAATGCATATATTTCTTTGTTGATCTATTACCACCAAAACCACCTATTGTGTCTATTGACATTATTTCAAATGGACATTTTGCTGGTCCTAGTTTTGATAATAGACCTATTTCTCTTGGACCCCTTGATTTATTCTTTATGCATGTTTCACATGTGTTACAATAATCTTTTATTAATTCGTCCATATTCTTGAAGTAATAAAATGGTCTTATTTTTTCTGCCATTAGATTATTACCAATATGACCGTAGAATTTATGTATTTTATCTATCAATTTTTTTCCAAATTCTTTAGATACATATATTCTTTTATTATTTTTTAATATTTTGAAATTTATATCACCGTTTTTAAAAGTCTTTTTTGAATTTTCAATTTCATCTTTAATAGATTCCTGATCATTAATTATTTCTTCTATCTTGATCATATTCACTATTTCTAAGCAATCTTCTTTATTTTCGAAATCTTCCAAAACTGGATTTCTCGATAAGGTGTCAGCTTCTATATTTTCTTTTCCTTCTTTGTAGACCACTTTAAAATTATATTGTGTTAAGTATAACATCATATCTCCTAGTGCTTCATCAGTTCTCGCTTTTGATTTTAAATTTACAAGTGGTTTATGGTCTGATGTGACTATGAATTCTTTACCTATTAGATAATGTTGCCAGTATACAATCGCTTCCTTAATTGCTAAACATTCCAAAAACATTACTTCTTTCTTCATTTGTCCCGGTGTCAATTTCTTTGAGAAGTATGCTACTGGATGTAGAAATCCATCTTCCTGTTTTTGCTTTAGAACAGCACCCAGCCCCAATCGGCTTGCGTCCACTTCTACAACTGTGTCCTTATTTCTATCGTAGATTGCTAAAATTGGTGTTGTGCATAAATATTTTTTTATGTCTATAAAACAATTTTCGCATTCTTCAGACCATTTAAATTTTTGGTTCTTCTTTAATAAGTTGTGTAGTGGTGCCAACTTATGTGTACAGTGGTCGATGAATTTTTCCCAATATTTGACGAACCATTTTTTTTGATTTTGGACGTTTAAATTCCTTAATCGAAATTAAATTATCCTTAGTTGGGTATACTTTCCCATCTTCAATTTCGTGACCTAAATATTTGACAGAGTGTCTAGCAAACATACATTTTTCTAATTTTAATTTAAAACCTTCTTTTTTTATTGCCTCAAAAAATAACCGAATGTGTTCTAAATGTTCATTAAATGATTTTGAAAAAATCAGTATATCGTCTATATAATTTACACAAAATTCGTTTAAATTGTGTCGTCTGATTATACTTGCCAGAACTCTTTGGAAGATAGCGGGCGAATTCTTGTAACCGAATGGTAGTACCTTCCATTGCCAGTGCCCTCTTCTTGTTATAAAGGCTGTTTTTTCCCTGTCTTTTTCTCTAATTGGGATAGCCCAAAAAGCTGAATTTATATCTAATGCCGTATACCAATCACAGCCGTTAACGTCCACTACTAAATCTTCTATTCTAGGGAATGGCTGTGGTTCTGGCACCACCAATTTATTCAATTCTCTCAGATCTATACACAATCGAGTTCTTTTTCCCTCTACTTTTTTAAAAGCTAACGTCACCGGTGATGCAAAAGGTGAACTCGATTCTTCTATCAGGTCATTTTCCATTAATTTTGAAATTTGAGAATCTATTTCTTCCTGGTCTGGGAATGAGCATCGATATGGTTTCTTTGAGATATATCTGTCTTCTTTTAACTTTATTTTTACTTCTCCAGTTTTAACTGAACCGACATCATATTTATCTTTTGCGAAACATGATTGGTATTCTTGAATTAATTTAACGGTTTTCATTCTCTTTTCTTCATCTAAGTGGATCACATTTTCCTCAAAATTTTTAATATTTCTGTATTCATAAGCTGTAGGATGGTTACCTTTTATGGCTCTTTTCTTCATGTGTATGTTATTTGTAGCTTCTTCTGTTGTTTCTTCTTTTATTTCGTTCTTGTTCCTAAATATATCATCATCATTGATATTATCTATGTCTATTATTTTATCATTTATTCTTTGTTTAATTTTTAAGTTTTCATCTTGTATTAAATTGAACCTTTTTATTGTATCCAATCCAATCAATAAATCGTAGTTAAAATTATCATTTTTTACAACTATTAAATTTAATTTGTCTTCTATTTCTCCAATTTTCATATGTAGGTTAGCCCGGTTTTCAGTAAATTTCACACCATTTATGGTTTTCAATATACTTTTATTCTTTATTAATTTTGTTTTTAATAATTTTATAAATTTTTCATTAATTAGTGAACATGTAGAGCCATTATCGTATACTGCTTGAATTGTTTTCTCTTTATTTACAATTACCCTAATCTTTATTAATGAAAGTGGTGTGGGATTCCCTTGGCCAATTAGTTTTTTTTAACATCATTATCTTGTAGTCATGTTTCATCTTCATCGTCTTCGTCTTCTTCAGTTATATTTATTTCATTTTTATTGATTCTTTTATTCCAACATGCCTGTATTGGGTGATAACGGTTTTTAAGACCCAACGATTCACATCTTGTGCATGGGGTCTTCTTAGTTTTTGAAATTTTCAATAATTTATCTTTAACATAATTAGCTAGAAACTATAAATGAATCATTTATAACCTAATCGATTTAAAGATTACAAAAAGATTATAAGACCTTTATCACGTATTTAAAGATGTACAATTTATTCTTATTATCTTCTATTTATATTAAATTACAAGTTCATTTTATATCTTAACCGAACTGACATGTGCATAGCAAGCCAGAGCTACTACCAACATAATATTTAATAAATCCCTAGAGGTTATAATAAGAGCGCTAAATTAGGAATAAGATATTATTATCTAATTTACATAAATAATATAATTGTATATTAATTATTATTTTTCAATCAAGTTGTATTTATATTTTGTACTGGGCTTGCGGAGACCATCATATTTTTTGACTAATAAATAAACTATGTAAAAATGTATATACTTTTAGCTCGGAGTGCCGATAGATGTGGAAACTAGACTAATATAATTTTTATTTACAAATTATGAAATTTTAATTTTTGATACTACAATTAATTTGAAAATTTAAGAAAAAAAAAAAGAAGAATTGTGTGAGCCTCATTCACATAAGCTCACGGGGGAGAAGTTAAACTTCTTTAGCCGTAGATGTTATTAAAATAATTTAAATTTCCTAATTTTAATAAATTTTATTAGTCATTATATATTAGTGGGTTTTAAAATGATAATTTTAATAAATTTTATTAGTCATTATATTTTAGTGGGTTTTAAAAAATATGCACACACACATCTATATATATATATATGTATCTAAGCGTGACGGTCACCCGAGTTCAGTGCTTTTTCCCCATCCCAAAAAGTGCCTAAAGAAGTTTTCACTTCAAAAATATAATGTTACATTTGAAAAATAATCCACATTTTTGCGTTTTTCGATGAATTTTACAAAAAGTGAAAAAAATAACATTTTAAAAATTGAAGGGTTATATTTTTTGGCCAGCATCTCCTGATTGAAATGTCCCCGTCCTCCACTGATAGGGATATAAAATTATAGAGGCTTTACAAAAACATGAATTGAATAAATCCTTCCCGTGTTCTTAGATAATTGAAAATTTCAGGACATAAAGGGGATGATCCCCTAGATTTTAGAAAAATATAAAATCTTTAAAATTTTCTAGAGGGCAAAGTTATTGAGGAGTTTCTAAAAAGGTCTACATAGATAAATGAAGCACTTTTAATCACCGTAGAAAGTTGAAATTTAATGTTCTTAAAGAAGGTTCTCTCATAACATCAATATAAATCGCAAGTTTTTAATTTTTTTGTAGGTGTCCAATTTATGGTCCGAAATTTGTAAAAGGGCCATAAAATACACATGAGTTAATGAAGCACATTCATTGAAACTTGAAATTTCAACGAGAATACATTTAATATGATCTAAATTCTTATAATATATTATATACGTAAATATATTCATTATTTTCCTCTTTAAAATGAACAATTCTGCTATTCTGAGCAAGAAAAATCATGAACCATACCACCAAATCTATATCTAAAAACTCCGTAAAGAAAAATCTTTTTAATTTTATTAATAAAATACACCACTCTGTCAGGTTTGATTTTTTTTGTTCAATCTGTTCGTTGACCAAAAATGTAAAATCTCAGAAATTCCAAAAATAAGATTTAAAACATCGAAAATTATGACCATTAAATATTTTAAACTTTTTTTTTGGAAAATTTAGAAATTAATTTGATTATTTAGATATAGACCATGTGCTAAAAGATTTCAACCAGAATATTATAAACCCCTGGATTCCTTAGTGGGTTTTAAATTAATTAATTTAATAGGGTTCGTAGGGAGTTGGATAATATTTTTAAATTAAACACCGAGTTTTTTTTTTTAAATTAAATATGCCAAACGTTTCGCCACTGATTTTTTATTTTTTCAGTGGCCTCAGAAATCAGTAACGAAACTTTTGGCACATTTATTTAAAATAAAAACTCTGCGTTTAATTTAAATAATTATCTTATCCAAATCTCTACGATCCCTATTAGAAATTTGATTATGGATACGAACAATGATATATATATAATAATGTAAATTTGCTAATTTTAATACATTTTATTCGTTATAAACTATTATAGTGAGTTTTAAAATAATAATTTAAATTTCCTAATTTTAATAAATTTTATTTGTCATGAACTATTAGTGGGTTTTAAAATAAATTAAAAATTTATGATTCCAGCAGAAGACACTCTTTATTGTCTCTTTCAATTTATAAAAATTCTTTGAATCTCTTCAAAATTCGAAACACTCAACGACCTTTATTTAAATTATATGGCATGGCTATAATATGTTTAAATTTAGAATCACTATATCGCGAAATTTTACAAATTAAGATAACAATCTTTGAGTAAAATATTTTACGCGTGTACATATGTCAGAGAGGTTCGCATCCCGCAGGAGAGCCAGATGGCCCGGATTTCTGTTACTGGCACTCGGGTTCGATTCCCGAGGGGGTGAAAAACTACCCCTCTGACATATAATTAAAAATATTCCATTCCATCGAATTTAATAGATGACACCAACTTATGATTTTCTTCTATAAAAATTCTGCTACTCTCGGCAAAAAGAAACTTTCAATTTAATTTAAAATTACTAATTTTACAAAATTTTGTCATGAATTATTAGTCGGTTTTAAAATTAAAAAAATCACTTCGGCGTAGTCGCTCAAGCCAATTATAATAAGAATAGATACTAGATAGATAATATTTTTGTATAGTAATAAATTCTTTTCTTGTCACATTCAATTTTGCCAAAAGTGACTTCGTGTTCTATCATTCAAAATCACAATCCAAAAATTAAGTAATAAAGATTATTTTTATTGTAAATGATTGTCTAGTTTAGTTTTTTCTTTATAAGAAAATCGATTAACACATTTTATATACACTTATATTTATAGACTTCATCAGGAGAATGTAAATTAAATAAAAAATATACCTAGCGAGATCGAGATACTGTCCGTATAAGAGCGTCGAGGTCATTGATATGTTTCCTTAAAATTTCAAAGAGACCGAAAAAAACAAAATAATTTCCATAAAAGATAAAATTTTATGGCTATTTGCTTAATATGTCGTCACAAGCAGGAGGGTAGATGTCAAACATTCTTAATTTGAACACAAAAGGCGCCCGTACAGGTGGCTTGTGCCCTTCGGCATGGCCGGGCACGGGTAGGTATGAAAAATTGCAAAAACGAGAAAAGACAACCGCCGAGTTCAATACTCTCTCTCTTTTAAACTCTTTTTGCTTCTGACAAAGAAAGAACTATAGTTTCCAAACTTATATATCGAGATGAGAAACAAAAGATAAACCCTTCTTCTTTCCTATAGGGCTTTAAGACACCTGGAAAATGGAGAGAGAGCAAAAGTAAAATCAATTGTTTCGTTTTTTGTGTGTATCTTTTCTGCCTTGCAAAAAAGATAATGCCAGCTGGACTTGAAGAATTATTATGGAGAGAATCGAGGTCGAGAGACTCGCCGATTGAAAACATCTAACGATCTTAGATATATAAAAGTGGAGGAAAAAGTGAACATTTTTTAAAGACTCGGTATTGTTTCTTCAACTTTTGCTGATATTGGAAATTTATTTTATCTGCAAATTTTTTTCTTTTTTTTTTAATGCAATCGAATGCAAGAAGGTGTGCACCAGTAAAGATGCAGCTCCTATGGATCTCGAAAAGACCCTTGCATTACCGAAGAGAAGGGAAAGTTGATTAAGTGAGAGGGTGTAGACCTAGGTGTCTATGTACTCCGGTTTTGAAGGTTTGAAGATTATAGGTGCTGGGAAAGATGGAGGCTGGGAGAGAGTTCCAGTTCCTTGAAGTCATGGGGATATATTTATTCGCGAATGAAGTGGTCCGGCACTTTTCTAATTTGACCGCGAAAGAGTGTCAGCAAAACGCGCACTACGTGCAAAGCATGCTTTGGGGGAATTATTGATTTTATCTCATCAGAGCACCTGCCGTGATAGTATCTATAGAAAAGGGAAAGGGCAGAGACATTTCTTCGATGAGCCAGCGAGTCGAGGGAGTCGGTGAGGGTAGAATCGTCAATTAGTCTGACGGCTCGTTTCAGAATTGCATCCAGGGTAGCAAGAGAATATTTTGAGGCTGCTCTCCATAGATGAGAGCCGTATTCGAGACAGGGGCGGATTTGGGCCTTATAGATGGTGAGAAGTTGTCAGGGTTTGTAAAATCGCTTGGACCTGAATAAGAAGCCAATCTTCCTTGCTGCAGATTTCGCCACAGAGGAGATGTGTTCATTCCAAGACAGGTCAGATGCGACAGAGACGCCCAACATGGATGCAAATGGTTTGAAATAGAAAATCTGAATCTTAACACCAAGTTGCAGGCAATAGCACCGGCAGTGGCGGCTCCAGGAGGTGGTCACTTCCCCCCCAAATGGTTTAAAAAAAAAATTAATATTAATATATCATTGTTTTTATCCATAATCAAATTTGTAATAGGGGTTGTAGGGAGTTGGATAAGATTTTTAAATTAAATGTAGTTTTTTTTAATTAAATGTGGCAAACATTTCGTCACTGATTTCTGACTTCTTCATTGGCACATTTCATAAACTCATTTGTCAGATGTTATAACTACATGAAAAAACATTTTATTTTATTCAATATACGGGAATTATCCCAGTTCCATTTACACTTTTATACAATAAATAATATAGGTATACAATAAATACACATACAATACACAACCATATGAAAATATCAAATACACTACATAAAATAATAAAACTTGAGTAAGATACAGTAGGTTTCACAAAAAAAGAAATAAAACAAAATTGAGTTTTGAATTCGATATATTTCGGGGTTAGCCCATCATCAGGAGTCTAAGAAAACTGTTTTCTTTAGACTCCTGATGATGGGCTAACCCCGAAATATATCGAATTCAAAACTCAATTTTGTTTTATTTCTTTTTTTGTGAAACCTACCTCGTATCTTACTCAAGTTTTATTATTATATTAAAATGTTTCACCTAGAACCAACACCGAACTCCTTAAAAGTTACACTACATAACACCACATAATAAATACATCCCACAAAATATCAACAACTATTCAATTTCCCGAGACTCCAGTTTATTAGACTTTTAATCGTAGTGTGAGCAATATCTTTTCATATCCCTCACACTACATGAAAAGAAGTTTGCCTTAAGCATCACGCTATATTCAGTCCTGTATTTTTGAGTAATTAGTATTATAGTGTCTGGATTAATAATTTTCTGCCAAATTTAAGCTCTTTAGTTATAACAGTTTAAGAGCTCTGTGAATATTCGATTTTTATTTTTTATATTTCTTTTTAAGAAGTTCTGATGTTAGAAACCACAAAATCTATGAGTTACTTGTAATAAAAATATAAACATTTTTGAATGGAAAGGAAATTTGTAGGAATTTTTGTTCTTGAGTTATCGGGTGAGGAATCCAGAGAAAATGTAAAAAAATACTGGATGAAAATGATTTTATTCCACATTTCTGACGTTTTTCATTATATATAATTTTTTGTTGTCTTTTACGTCCTGATTTCACTATCGATTATATACTTATGATAATAGGCTTTCACGACGACGCCGTCGTGATTTTTTTCAGTTTTAAAACCTGCAGATGGTTTATACAGGGTTATTCACAAAGATGGACCCAATTTAATTAATTTGTAATTTCCCTAAATATAAATTGGATATGAACAGTCTACTTACCGAAGGAAAGAGGAAGTTCATTTAAAACTTTGAAACTTCGTCTTTTCATTAGTATGTAGATTGTTCGTGTTTAATTTATACTTAATTAAATACAAATTAATTAAATTCCATATTTTTGAACAACCCTGTATATATTTTACCAATATTACGAGAAAAAATTAAAACTTTTCAAGATTCGGTTAGATGTTTGTAGATTTTGGTGATTTGACATTTTTTTTAATCAATGCAGGGTTTAAGTTAGAAAGCTGAAACTTGAAACATAGTATACAATCTTTTCTGCTAAATTTCAGCCGAGTGGTGAACAGAGATTGGAATTAGGTGTACATGTCTTTGGAATTATTTTGGAATTCATTAGATAATGCCCCTTCATCTATTGTCTTCTACTTGGAAATGAAAGTGGAAGTGGAAGTAAGTGTGCACGATATTAGGTCGCGGTTCAACCCTCGATTCCAACTATCTAGCTACAGTTGTTCAAGTGCTCCTTTATAAACGTTTAGATTTTTCGCATTTTCGCATTTGGCGAATCTATAAAGTCCAAAAAATAAACAGTCAGTTTGTAATTTTAAATGATAAATAAATATTGGTCTTACTTCATTTCCAAGAAAGGTGAGGTAGATAATTGTTTGGGTAATAATCCACAGGTGAGAGTTCAACTTAACCAACATAGCACATGAGCGCACCTTAACTGAGCTTAGCTAAAGGTGCAGCTCTAACAGGACTATGTAAAAAAGTTATTTCTGCAATCTTACATCTGTAAAATGCAACGCGTGCCCAGTTAGTTCTCTAACTGCAAAATGCAGTTTCTTTTTCCTTAATTATAATCCCTATTCCTCTTTTACTATATTTTTCTTATTATCGCTCGAGTAATTGCGCGTTGACGTCATCAGTCTCCTTCCAATCCGTTATGCAATTGTGACGTAATGAATTGCGTAATGGCGCCATGTTGCTGCATTGGTCAAACACCATACAGCGATCTTCTTCGTCTGGACCGCTTGGAATCTTCACGAGCAAGGAGTTTCCCACTGAAGGCCTTGAACAGATCCGTCTCTATCTTGTCAATAAATACCAGTGAATAGCAAGCAAACTCTGTGAAACATAAGTAAATATTTCTTGATTTTATCTAGGACAGCTTAGATAAATATCCCAAAAACATCATTTTCTACTAACCATTATTGAATACAGTTAGTCCTCGAATTACGCGATTACGATTAATTGATTCCGAAGGCTTTCGCGTAAGTCGAGGAAAACACTCAATTTACCATTATTAGCAAAAAATATGTTTTAGTTTCAAAGGATAGGTGAAAGTATATACAGGGTGTTGAGTATTAACAACTCTTTGATTTTCAGAAATTAACGATTATTATGGTCATAATGGATATAACTTTGGGGTGAACCGCGATTGAAATTAGATGTACACGTCTTTGGAATTATGTGGAATTATTTTGCAATTCATTAGATAATGTCCCTTTATCTATTGTCTTCTACTTGCAAATGAAAGTGGAAGTGGAAGTAGGTGTACACGATATTAGGTCGCGGTCCACCCCTCGGATATAACATTTGAATTTTTATGATTAATTAAGATTCTATAATGTCTAGCTAAGAGTTCTAATTGATCAAATTAATTCTACAAACAATAGTTTAATCATTATTAATTTTTAAAGATGAACGCTCAATTGATAGATTTTACAAGCTATCTAAAATAACTCAGAAATGATAAATTTTAGACATCAAGTACATTATACAAAATCTTCTTAGTTTTGAACACTTAATCTAATGATGCAAAAATATTTGAGGAGTTCCATAGAAAAATAAGAAAGTTGATAGCGATTGTGGCAAAGCAGAAAGTGTCCTAAAGTTGTTAATAATTTATTTAAAAAGAGCATATTCCAAAACATAAATATGTCAAAGTTCAAAATTTTCTCTTAACTCCTTCCATGAAAACTTTTAATGAACGAGTTCTCTGGAACACCCTCTGTATATACACTCAAAAAATATTATTTATTAGACACATTGCAGATAACAAAATCTATATACCCCACCACTACACTACCGCCTCTCGCTTTGTGCAAACTAAAAAAGTAAAATTTATTTATTTATTTTTTAATCGCGTAAGTCGAAATCGCATAAGTCGAGAACTGACTGTAAGTAATCCTTACACAACACAAACCTCTGAAGCTCACAGCCAGAAAACTTGTTTACGGTTCATTCTTTCCAATCAATTATTATTTATATTTAGCTACCTATATATTAAAGTGAAAGTATTGTTTTGACCTGAAAGTTCGAATCCAAGTTTCCATGTTTTGTCATCTTAAGAGTTTTAAAAAGTCAATTTCCAATATCAGGTCCATTTGTAGGTGAGTCTAAGATAGTGATATCTTAAAAAAATTTAATGAAATGAGAGAAAGAGTTACACCAAAGAGGTGAATCCCCTAAAGGCCTGGGTTTGGGCCCTCCATTGTGAATTGAAGTAGAAGAGGGAATTTTATGGCCTGGATAGGAATTGTAGGTATCTGTGGATGCGGATCTTAACCAGATGAAGGTTATAAGTCGCGTTCCTCCTCTGGGGGTCATAGGGATAAAAGAGTTGGCGGAGGCTAATTCAATTTGACAGCGAAGGGGTACTGAGCTATCTAAAACCGCGTGTTCTCGCAAAGAGGGCTCTCGCCAGAATGAAATTTGGCTTAGGGGTGCCAGAGTGAAATTTTAAATGGTCTAGCAGAACTTTTTCTGAATTTTCTTTAAACAGTTCAACTAGTTATTCTTAAAAATCGTTGTGAAAACCAGTAACCAATTATGTATAACTGGTATTCACAAGATTCAGAACAGGCCAAAATGTTTTCCTAATCACCCCCCCCCCCCCCGAACTAATTTATAATCCGCCTACCTCGATACGCCACTGGAAATGTCAAAATTGATAACAGGCCAAAATGATTTTCCAAAACATTTGAATCGGCTAAATATTCTACAGAAGTCAAAAAAATCAAATTTTGTAAAGATAAAAGTAAATAAATATTTTATGAAATATTAATTTACTATGAGTTAGCTTTTCTAGGTCACTTGTTTCACGTTCAATTTTATTTATTTGCCCCGATTACAGAGACGCCCGTTGTTTTATATTGCAAATTTTAATGGACAAAAAGTGAGAGACATTATACTATTAATTGTATCTGTCTTAAAAGAAAAATAATTAGACACGTTTTGATGTGGCCATCTACTTGACTTTACCATACACTTCTGGTTGAGTTTGGTATAAGGGCCTAGATTTTCATTTTTTTACCCTACAACCCCCCCCCCTCCATTTCGGGAGGTTGGTTTTTGAATTTTTAGACTTCTGGGGGCCCACTGATTACGTATACAAAATTTGATTGAGTTTGGTCCAAGGGCATAGATTCATTTTTGACCTCCCCTCCACCTAATTTTGGTAGCAGAATTTTTTTTCATTATTAAACGTTCATTTTTCAAATTTAGTTTGAAAATATTATAATTTTAATTTTTAACCTCCCTCCACCTCCTTAATTTTGGGTCGATGTGCACCAAAATCTAATCAGCTCTTAATCTCAATGCACCAGAACTAGATGTTAAATTTGGTTTTGATATTCATACTAGTTTTGAGCTAACTTGTCCAAAAAATTTGTAAACGCACGTACTAACAAAATAACAGACTAACAGACTAACACACATTTTGACAAAACAATTATTATCTCGAAAAAATATAATTTTTTTGATGTTCACTTATTTATTAGGGCTTTTTTGTAGACCGCAATGCCATGGTTTCTCCCAATTTCTTTAATCAAAATAGTTTCAGCCGTTTTTGAGATATTTCGAAAAAAGAAGCAAAAAAAAAACACTTTTTTCATCCATGATTACAATACTTGACTTGTATGATAAAGTAAAAATTTCAAATTAAAATGTCAGTTTTGCGATTGAAGCTATTTTCAAAAGATAACTTCACAATCCTCTAAAATTTACCTAATATTAATTTAAAATTTCTAATTTAAAATTATATAAAATTTGATACATATTAACTAATTGATTCTAAATGGGTTGCCATGGCAACAATAATGTAATTATTATTATTAATATGGAAAATAAACAAACATGTTCTTCGTTCTAACTAATATGTGAACTTCATAATTTATTTAATAAAAAATAAAAGGGTTGAAAAAAGTGCCATAGTGGCTAATACCAGAAAGGGCACGTCGTCGTCGCCGTCGCAATAAGCGGATTATAGGTACTAGTTAAAAAAATTAATTATTGATTGTATAATATAACAAATATTAAAAAATACAAATCTTTAAAAAAAACAATCACAAAACACGTTTATTCGAAACCAAACGTTTCGGGAGAAAATTTATAAAAAATTTAGATTAAGAATATAACTTGGAAAAAAATTAATTTTGGAAATGATTGAAATTTTAAATAACGAAAATTTGATTAATAAAAGATCAGATATGGATTGTTTTTTGAATGTTTATAAAAAAATTTTAGAGAAAACTAAATTTTCATAAATATTTATATTTTTATTTAAAGGTATAAGCCAAGACAATATGTACAATTGTCTTCATAAAAATATTTAATAATATATCTTTGTGTAGCTTTCTAAATTTTAAAGAAAGCAACTTTTTTTTTCTTTTTCTTTTACAAATTTCCATTGAAAAAGGGAGAAATTCTCCGGAAACGTTTGGTTAATAATAAACGTGTTTTTTGATTGTTTTTTAAAGATTTGTATTTTTTAATATTGGTAATAGTTAATGATGAACTCAATTGTTGAGTTAATTCAGAAATTTTCAACTTTTCTTTCTGTTTTTATTGGTGCTTAGAATTGTCTGAAGTGTTGAGAAAAAAAAACATTTTTTTAAATATTATTTTATATCCTAGTAATAGTAACAATTGACTGTTTTTGTTGAACTGAAAATAGGTAGAATTTTTAAAAATTTCAACATCTCAATCGCCACATTATTAGTTAAGCTAGAAAAGAAGGAAAACTAATTTTAACCTTGGATTCGTAGTAGATAAAATGTTTGATTTATACGCCAGAAGGTCCTGAGGAGTGAAAAATTCTGATATATAAATTAAACGTATATACTATGATCCAAGATTAAAATTGTGCTTCCTTCTTTTTTAGACTTTAAAATTATGTCTGTGTGTCTGGATTCCGACGCCCATAACTCAAGAACAAAAGGTGGTAGAAAATTCGTTCTAGTGCCGAAATGTTTATACATATTTTCAAAACGAAGAACTGATTAGATTATAGGATTTCTTGCTTTCTAAAAACCCTCAGAAAAACACCGAAGAGTAAGATTTTGAACTGTTCTAGCTCTAATGACTAATGATGAGGTGAGCAATTATTTTTGGCACAAAAGGGCCTCCCGAGATTGCTTCTCAAAACTGTCCGAATATTTCTGAGCCGAGAGCCGATTGACGATTTTTTAGGTCTTGTATTATTATAATTGGTCGTCTTCATTTTTTATTGAATATGGTGATTGGGGTTGTGAAAAAAATTGCGTCTTCTGCAATGGTCCATATATTTTTAACAGATACAAAATAATTCTAATATTTTATTGTTGAAATCTTATTTTTGTGTTGTATGAATTTTTCTGGATAATTCTGAATTTTCTTCCATATCGCACTCACCTCAGAACAATTTGCACCCCCCCCCCACATGTTTAATTTAACCGATAAAACTGCAGCTAAAATCTTTACAGATAGTTGCGTTTTTCCACTGCTCTACTAATCATTAGGTACCTAGCGAAAATACCCTCTCTACAGTGCTGAGGCAACTAGCTCACATTCAATCAATAATTTTAATTTTTTGGGGGAATACATTCTTGTTTAAAACTCAAAAATACTTCTACCCATCTTCTGTCCAATCTTACTTTTTCATCTCTCCATTTCTTCAGTCTTTCTTCGCTTAAATACATATTTACTCTACGAATTTATTCATACAGAAAATTATGTTTTTTTGAGTACAAAATAATGCAATGGAATACGAAAGAAGAACAGGTTTTAAAAGGATTATGGTTATCAAAAAAGGAATACAAAACTCACTAAAAGAGTACGTTTTGTCACCTTACTAATATGCGAAAATTTGATACACACATTCTCAAACTCGGCCTGACCATAGGTAGTATCGAGAAATGGTTCCGTCTTATGACCATCCATACCTTTGTCCAAAGTCGCATGAACTTCGTTTTTCCATGAAGGTTTTTTTCTCTCAGGTCAAGCCTTCAAGCTTGTATTATTTGGGGGATTCGACGCCAAATCGGACGGTTTGAAAAATTTTAATTTTTGATTTCCTTCATTTTTTGACATTTTTTAGTACCCATCAAAAAACTCTTCCTGGTAAATTTTGAAATTTTTTTCATCACCGGCTTAAAAGATATCGAATTTCGGTTTTTTCGCTAACTTCTTCAAAAATGGTCCAAATTCAAAATTTTATTTTTTATTTAAATTTTTGTTTTTTTACATACTTTTTAGAAAAAATACAAAAAAATTATTTAAAGTGTTTTTAATATACGATTTTAGAGTTTGAAATTTTTAATCTTGTTTTTGAAACTGTATGTGTACTTACTCTTCGATTATTTTGACTATCAACCCTGTCTTAAAATTTATATAATGAATAGAAGTTTAAAATAAAAAATTATCAAAAAAATCGAAGAGTACACACAGTTTCAAAAACAAGATTAAAATTTTAAAACTCAAAAATCACATGGTATAAACACATTAAATAATTTTTTTGTGTTTTTTCCTAAAAAGTATGTAAAAAAACAATTTTAAAAAAAATTTGAATTTGGACCATTTTTGAAGAAAGATAAAAGTAAATAAATATTTTATGAGATATTAATTTACCATGAGTATCTCATAAAATATTTATTTACTTTTATCTTTATTAAAGATGTTTCACCTTGCACTAACAACATAATCTCTATTAATTATTTTTGAAGAAGTTATGAGCAAAAAACCGAAATTTGATATCTTTTAAACCGGTGATAAAAATTTTTCAAAATTTACCAGGAAGAGTTTTTTGATGGATACTAAAAAATGTCAAAAAATGAAGAAAATTAAAAATTAAAATTTTTCAAAACGTCCGATTTTGCTTGAAATGCCCCATAAATAAGTTTCAACTTTGTGTCAGTCTTTCTAGATTGCTGACAAATATATTACTGAAAAAACTTTTCAGAGAGTTCACCAAGACTTGAAAAACTTTTCCCTTTTTACTTCCAATGTCTTTGTAAAAGCAGCTTCATCAAAGTTTCTTTGAGTCTAAAAATTATAAACTGAGTTGGAGCTAAAAACATAAATCTCCCTTAAATCTGACAAACCCTATGTTCCTTACATACATAATTTGAGAGGTAGATATACTTGCTTGATATTCTCACTGCGTAGACAAAGATTAACCTGTCACTGAGCTCACTCACTCATACTAACACAAACATTAACTCATTTGAATACACACACTGAGTTCATTTATACACTGATTAATAAGAGTTGAGTTATTGCCTAGAATCGTTAACTCTACTTTGCTACAATAAAGGACAATATAATAATTATACATTTATAATAAATGTGCTTTTTTGATAATTTTTTTTACTCTACTATTGAGCATAAAATGTTAATGTTTTTGTTTAATTTGTCCTGACCATAGGCATCTTTGACATTTTGATTTGTCAAAAACTGATAAATTTGAGTAAAGTCAACAATTCTCTGTTAAGGCAATTAAAAATAAATAACCGTTTTTGTCGAACTACTTTCTAGCCTTGTGCTTTTTTAAAAGCTATTATTTTATATTTTCTTTAATCAATATTGTTAGTTACCTACTATTTTTGAGAGATATTTTTAAAAAGTATTGGACTACTCTGAAAACGGTGGTCCTTAACAATGTACGAGTTTCTATTACCTATAGATTATTATACAGGGTGTCCCGTATCACAACGAAAAACCGTGAACAGCGGATAAGCCAGTTTTTGACGGTCCAGAACCTAAAAAATTTTTTGGTGAAAATCGCTACTGTGCCCTAAATAATGAGATGCTGTGGCTACAAATTTTCATATTTTATTATTCTAATTTTTGTTACACAATCCTGAATAATCCTACTCTTGACCAGAATTCAAAATAAAATTATAAGTACTATACTTTTGTAGAAAAAAATATTTTTGTCCGACTTATGTTTTAAAAAATTTTCATCAGGTAACTTTGAATCATCTTTACTGTAAAAAAAGTCTACTATTTTAGCTTGGTAAGTTATTTAAAAAATTGGCCCATTTAGTCGAGATTTCAAAATGGTACAACAATTTGTACTTCCTTCTTTAGAAAAACAAATATTTGTATTTTTTTGGAAAAATTATCTAATTTAAAAACATATTTTGATAGTGTTTTTTTATTTAATATGTTAATCAATTATGTCCCATCTTGATTTAACTAATCTTTGGCTATTGTAGACATTAATAATAGCTATTATAACAAAAATTAGAATCATAAAATATGTAAATTTGTAACCATCGCATCTCATTATTTAGGACAGGCTAGCGATTTTCACCATTTTCAAAAAATGCCTATAACTCGAAATGAGACTTTTATTAAAAAAGCTTTTAGGTCCTGGACCGTCATAAACTGCCCTATCCCTGTTCACTGTTTATCATTGTGATACAGGTCACCCTGTATATAAAAATTTCATTACAAATATCAGATAATAAATCGTATAAAATACATTCTGAAAATAAAATTCGTCATTGATTAGGGGACGACTTTTTATATAATTTTTTTCAGAGTGGAAATGTTAATTTTAACACAGTATCCTTAGCTAGATCTTTGGTAATTATAAAATATGATCGTAGACGTTTAATAAGCATTCCTTTCTAAAAGGAATCCCTTCGCTAAGACGCCCTTAGTGGCGCCTGCGGAATATAGAACCTGGGTGCCATGGCGCCACACAAATATGCTAGGTTTCGTAGTTGCAATTTCGGAAATTATCTCGGAAATCCCTTTCAAAAAAAGGATGAAAAAATATTTTGTATTTGTTAAATAAACAGACAAACATTTTAATGAAGTTGATGAACTCTCTAATGTTACATTAGAGAGAGATGTATTTATGTTTGATAAATAAATTAAAAAGTAATATAAAGATACTAGGAGAGTCACTGGTTCCAATCTATAGATCTAGTCGCACGCCTGGATTGACAACCATCTTATGTAAAAAAATATATATTTTAAAAATAAAACAAAATATTTACATTAGCAACGCAGAGATTTCCTTTTTAACCGACTTCAAAAAAGGAGGAGGTTCTCTATTCGACTGAATTTTTTTTTTTTTTTTTTGTGCCTATGTTACCTCATATCTCCGCCAATTGTCAACCGATTTTGAAAATTTTTTTTGCATTGGGTCCAGTCTAGCTTCCGATTGGTCCCATTTTTTTTTCGATTTTTTTCCATAGGTATTAGACATTTTTTATTAGGTTTGTTTAGACCTAACCTCTTTGTTTATGAACCGATTTCGATGGTTCTTTTTTTATCCGAAAGCGGGTGTCTTAGGGATAGTGTCATATTAATTTGGTCAAGTTCTGATCGATATGATCACTATTAATGACATCACTAAAAAGAGAAATAAAAATAATTTTTAAGAAAAAAATAAAAACCGACTTCAAAAAATTAAATGCAACAAATAAAATACACTAAAAGGTATAAAATAATTATTATCTTATTTAGTTACAACTAAACGACGAAATATTAACATGAAATTACTTTTTGAAGTCGGTGCCAAACAAACTATACCTATAAGCGAGCATACCCTCCAAACGTACTAAGTAAGATCCGTCGAGTGCGATTCATAAAAGGTATATGTTTGGCACCAACTTCAAAAAGTAATTTCATGTTAATATTTCGTCGTTTAGTTGTAACTAAATAAGATAATAATTATTTTATACCTTTTAGTGTATTTTATTTGTTGCATTTAATTTTTGAAGTCGGTTTTTATTTTTTTCTTAAAAATTATTTTTATTTTTCTCTTTTTAGTGATGTTATTAATAGTGATCATATCATCAGAACTTGATCAAATTAATATGACACCATCCCTAAGACACCCCTATCGGATAAAAAAAGAACCATCGAAATCGGTTCATAAACAAAGAGGTTAGGTCTAAACAAACCTAATAAAAAGGTCTAATACCTATGAAAAAAATACGAAAAAAATGGGACCAATCGGAAGCTAGACTGGACCCAATGCAAAAAAATTTTCAAAATCGGTTGAGAATTGGCGGAGATATGAGGTAACATAGGCACAAAAAAAAATTCAATCGAATAGAGAACCTCCTCCTTTTTTGAAGTCGGTTAAAAATAAAAAATAATTTTTAAGAAAAAATAAAAACCGACTTCAAAAAATTAAATGCAACAAATAAAATACACTAAAAGGTATAAAATAATTATTATCTTATTTAGTTACAACTAAACGACGAAATATTAACATGAAATTACTTTTTGAAGTTGGTGCCAAATATATACCTTTTATGAATCGCACTCGACGGATCTTACTTAGTACGTTTGGCGGGTACGCTCGCTTATAGGTATAGTTTGTTTGGCACCGACTTCAAAAAGTAATTTCATGTTAATATTTCGTCGTTTAGTTGTAACTAAATAAGATAATAATTATTTTATACCTTTTAGTGTATTTTATTTGTTGCATTTAATTTTTTGAAGTCGGTTTTTATATTTTTTCTTAAAAATTATCCGCCCTAATTTCAAAACCAACCCTTGTTTTTTTTATCTCTAAATGAAAAGAAGAGTTTACAAACCCCTCTCTCCAAAAGAGACAAAAATGTTATAATAAAAACCTACCAAAAAGCTTCAAATTCATAAGACAGCTTTTTGTTTACCTATCAGACTTCAAAGAGAACTATATACGAGTATATTATTATACTATAACAATATAAACAAATACAAAAGCACGGCCACTCAGACAACTAGAAGCTCTCTCGTCACAATCAATGAGTAATTGAAGCTAAAATAAATAATATAAACATTCTGAAGATTTTTGAAATATTTTTCATTTTTCCTTTGCTTAATCTTTCAAAATAATTACTATGAATTTAATAATAATTATATTGTACAGTTAATTAATTCAAATGGCGTATCCAGATATTCGGAATGGGACAAGACAACGTTTTTAGGTTATTGAAAAGGAAAATTAAACTACTAACTATTTAATCAAATTAACTATTTTCATTTCTATTATTATAATTATTTAAACTTATCAGTTGCCTTGAGCAGAGGATATGAAAATGAATGCGAGCTAGCTAAACAAAAATAATATTTATTTACTCTGTTGAACTTGGTAAACCCCACCCCCAACCTTGGGTGCGCCCCACATTCAAAATTCTATATTTTGTAATTTGAAATATTAATTTAAATAAATATTTTTTATAAATTTTAAAATTTAATTTCGTTAAGATTTCTTAAAATATACTCTTTTTGCACCCCTTCTTCAAGGGAGAAAATTTTACAAAGAGTCCCCCTTGCCGTGTGATCTGCGCGATCTCCCCCAAACTTCTACATTTTATTATCAATTTATTAATTTATTGATTCGGAGTTGAAATTTTATTAAAATCACACATAATTAATTATAATTATTTATTGAACTCGAATAAATAATACAATAAAACTCGTATACGACGTTTCGATAACGGAAGGGTTCTCATACTTGAGAACGTTCGCAGAATATGTCGATCGAAACGTTGTAGCTTTATTGGTGTTCAATAAATAATTATAATTAATTATGTGTGATTTTAATAAAATTTCAACTCTTAATAAGATTAATCACAAAAACAAAAGCTTCAACAGCTTCTATCGTATACTGATAAATTATTGATTCCTTTGATACATGCTCTATTTGGGCTTAGGTACCTACATGGTAATTTTCATTATAAAATATTATATTTACAATACTTATTTATACATAATTATTCCCTTTACTTTAATCCATTTCTTCTTCTTTTTTTTTTTTACTTTATTCTCTATAAAATTTCATCTACTCTCAAAGTATCTCTTATTTTTCACTTTTTCCCCTCTTCTTTCGGGAATTCCATTATTTCTAGCCCCATGCTTCCCTTCCTCAGTTGATCTTACAACCCTCTCCAGATATTTTATTGTTTATTTTCATCTTCTTCACTTATTTCACTGTTCTTCCCACATCTTCCAGAGATTATATTGGGAACCTTGATAGGGGAATGGCATAATTGTAGGCCCATAGCTGCTAGTTTTAATTTAGAGCACCTGATAGAGAGTATCGGAATTCCCAATTTCCCATTGGATACTTAGGGCCTTTGCTTATTATTAGCCCATAGTGGCTAGTTTCAATTTAAACCACCAGATAGGCTATCAGAATTCTAAGTTTCCCAGTATATCTCAGTCTTATCCAAATTTTTATTTCACTTCCAGATGTATCGTGACATCCTATAAAAATGATCACCTTAATGATTTCTTTTGGAAAGATGGCCCAGTCCAACCCTTTTTTCAGCGCTGATCTTTTTATTTTATATTTTACCCAGTAGCTTATATTTCCAGTGAATTTTTTTTCTTGACTATCGTGGTTTCCTGCCTATTTATTTATTTATTTTTTATTTCTTGACTATGGAAACTTCCTGTCTAGTTATTTATTGATCTGTTTTTTAATTAATTTATTTTTACTTAATTTGGCTACAATTTCAAGTGACATATTCTAACTATTTATTTTTTATTCTATTTTATTCATTTTTCCCAGTGTATTTGTTTATTTGTTTTTATTATTTGGACGATATGCGGTATTCCTTTTTGTTTTTTATTATTTTCTTCTTGGCCGCAGCATACTAAGGTTTCACACCGTTCTGCTGTGGCCACACCTTGAGCCACTCAACCGGATCATGAATGAGAGAATTGGAGGTCTATAATGGGAGATGTGGAGGCCCTTTAAAAAAAAATTAAACTTTCCCTCTCATTTTTCCATTCGAAATAACTCTTTCTTCCAATTCCCTTCTTAATTCTTTAATATATTGAGAAATATGTACGTTGAGTTATCTATTCTAGACCAGTCCTCTTGCAGCGCTTGTTCTATCCCTTTTTTCAGTCCATTTTCCACTCCATTCCGTGCTCTTCTCCATTTCTCATTATTATGGTACATTTTAAAATAATTTCATTTTTTTTTGCAGGTTCGCAATTCGCCTCAGCAGCCCTTGCGACCATGGCCAAGATAATTTACTTTCTGGATATTGGTAAGTCTAAGTAAAACAATGAATATTTTTAGATCTTCTCAAAATTTGAATTTTTTTCCCAATGACACAATACCAACAAAAATAAAACTTTAATAGGATATTATTATTTTAATGAAATTATATGGTAAAAAATCATGTGGGATTTCGATTGTTTTGATATTGGACTCTATTATAATTTCATTTTCTGCATTGAAATTGCTCTTTGAATGTAAATATAATGAAAAAATCTATGCAAAATACATGCGTTCATTAATGAAATCGGTTCGTAAAATCGATTCGCAGAAAACAAATAAGAATATATAATAAGATATTTTATGCAATGCTATTACATCTCAATTACATTGATTGAGATTAGGTATCTGTTATTGGCAAATTATTCATAATTCAAGAACAAATTTATAGACACTAAAAAAGGAGTTCTCTACTCCATGGGGGAAAAAAATGCTTCATATGTATTAAGAGATGTGATTTTTTTTGAAATTAGAAAATTAATTAAGATTTTCTAGGATAGTTAAATGTTTTTTGCCGATAGTTACAGAGTTTGATTTTATTAGAAATTTCTGAGAATGTCCTCTACTGAAGAAGATATTTTATTTTATTTTATTTTTATTTATTAAAACATTGTATCTATAGGGCCATCTGGCCCCTTTAATGTACAATTTTAGACCAAAATATTTACAAAAAAAAAATTAATTAAACAATACAAGAAAAAACAAAAAATCAAAAAGAAGAAAAATACATACTTAATATATGAAACAAAAATAAAAAAGATACAAAATATATAGAATGAGAGGAGGAGAAAAAGAAAAAATAAATTACAATATATAGGATATAAAAAAAAAAAAACTTACAATATGTATGATATAAAAACAAAAATTACAATAAACAGGATATAAAAACAAAACAAAACAAAAAAAAATAACAATATATAGGATATAAAAACAACAAAATAACAATATATAGGATATAAAAACAAACATATATATATATTCGGCTAGGTGCCTCCGTAGCTCTGCTTCTTCAGGGCGAAGTGTATTGGTTGGTTGCTAGTTTAAACCTCGCTGAATGCATCGGAATTGCTAGGCTAAATGCCGGTGGAGTTCTGTCTCAAAACGATCAGGGCGCACTATCCTCCTCAATTCAACCGGCAACGCGTTCCACACTTTCGTCGCCGTCACTTTGAAAGAATCTGCTACCATCTTGCTCCTGTGGGGTGGACAGACCAGTGCACGCGCCCGCTCCGAGGGCCCACAGACTAGCGCACGACCGAGGTAGTCGGGCGCACGTCCCGAGAGGACCCCATGCACAAACTTCGCATATCTATACATACGATATGCACCAAGGCTCATCCCCACAATCCTGGCCGCGAACCTGGACACACTAGCTCTAGGCTCAAGATTGTATATGTACCTTGCACAGGCATTGAAGGCAACCGACAAACGTCGACTGCTTATACTGTCCAGGTTATAATGCACTGTATCACAATAAAGGAAGTGGGGAAGAACAACGGCTACAATTATCTTCCGCCGGATCTCGATTGGCGTGAATGCCGCCAGTCGACGCAGGGGAACCAGGGCCCCATACACTCTACGGCAGACCTGCGTCACGTGGTCGCCCCAGGTGAGCCGCCCGTTCAAATAGACTCCCAGATCTCTTACAGTGTCAGAATATGGGATGGCCGATCCACAAACCCTAATCTGAGGAGGTGTCATCGATCTTCTATTCGCAATCCACAGTGCTTGGGTCTTGAAGGGATTTAGCTGAAGGCCATTCAAACCTGTCCATCTCGCAATAGCCTCAATATCATTATTGATCTTATCTACTGTTTGATTTAAATCGCCCCTAGCAGCTCCCATGTAGATTTGTAGATCGTCTGCAAACAAGTGGTATTTGCAGTACGTCAAGACCTCGGGGAGATCATTAATAAAAAGAGCAAACAGAATCGGAGACAGCACCCCACCCTGTGGGACTCCCCTAGTCAACGCACGAAGTGAGGATGCCACACCGTCAACTTCAACCCACTG
Source organism: Forficula auricularia (assembly GCA_024734495.1). Lineage (NCBI taxonomy): Eukaryota > Metazoa > Arthropoda > Insecta > Dermaptera > Forficulidae > Forficula > Forficula auricularia. The sequence continues at coordinate 34,175 of JALMQS010000292.1, read as the reverse complement.
ATGTCTACCGATCAAATAAGAATATATCAATCTGCATGCAGACCCCGAAAAACCCACCAGCCTGTGCAGCTTGGAAACCAGAATGGCATGGTCAACAGAACCAAATGCATTCTTAAAATCAAGTAGCACCAGAAAAGCCGTTCCACCATCCTCAACCAGAGACCGACAATCGTCAGTCACTTTCAGTAGTGCCGTGGCACAACTATGGCGTGGCCTGAAGCCAGACTGGAGATCTACAAGAAGGCCCGAACTAGCCAAGTAGCACCTAATCTGGGACAACACAAGGTTTTCAAAGACTTTGGACAGCGCGGGTAGTACACTGATGGGCCTGAAATCAGAGGGATCACGGGGTGTACGTACCTTAGGAACCGGCGTCACTCTCGCACACTTCCACCCACCCGGGTAGGAAGAGGACGTGAGGAAGAAGTTGAACATATCAACAATAACAGGAAGAATTAAAGGCAATAGCAACCCAATAAAATCGCGAGGGATATCATCACACCCGACCGCCGTAGATTTTATCTTGTTAAATGCGCTTAAAACATCAGACCCAGTCACCACGTCGAAATAAAAACCATCTTGGCCCACAGACTCCAGGCAAGCAGGCAATCCAATGCTCGACGGATCATCCCCAGCAAAGTAGCGACCCAAAGTCTCAGGGTCAATCCCCGTACAGCGCGCGCCACCCTTCACTAAGCCATGCCTTCTAATATTACGCCATAATGTCTGAGGTGGAAGATCCGGATTCAAGTCCCTGGATATGACATGTCGCTTCTTACCTCTAATAAGTCCCTTAGTTTTGTTTCTGAGCATTCGAAATCTCTCAAAGTCGAGGCTACAGCCACTCGCCCTCCAGGCACGATAGGCACCATCCCTCAGCCTAATGTAGGACGCGATCTCGTAATCAAACCACGAGCACCCAGAACTACGGACTTTGCGCCAAACAACAGGCGCAAACTCGTTCAGAAGCACAAGAAGCAAACTATTAAACTCATCCAGCATAGGATCAGCATTCACATGGTAAGAAACGTGATGCCACGGAAGCTCAGACGCCCTGATCAGAAGTGGCTCCACAGGGATTGCACCAACCTTACGACCCGGAACCCAGCTGGATCCACGCTCAGGTCGGGGGAGACTATAGCTGCACACCAACATCATATGTGCTGAGACGCAAGGAACCTCAACAAGGTCGTACGCCAACACTCTGGCAGAGTCTCGGACAAGACACAGATCGAGCAATGACGGACGTCCATGAGCCGGGTAATGTGTCGGGCCAGAATCGAGAATAGTGAGTTCGAGGGAGCTACAAAGGGTTCTGACATTATTACCAGAGCTGGATAGAAGATCACAGTTAAAGTCCCCCAGAACCATTACGTGATTAGAGGGAGGTATGCAACCAGCCAAAACTTCCTCCAGATCTAAGACATCAGAGAAAGGAGCAGGGGGGCGGTAAATTACACCCATAACAATGGATGAGCTCCCAAACTTGAGATCAATAATTAGATGTTCGATGACTGTATCGGAGGAAAGTGAGAGGACCCTATATTTCAAGTCAGATTTAAGATAGAACCCCACACCTCCACCCCTACCACGCCCCCTGTCATTCCGTATCAACACATAACCCGGCACTGCCACCAACAAATCAGGAATGTCATCCCGGAGCCACGTCTCAGAAACAGCCATGACATGAAAAGAACTATCGTACAGATAATATCTGATATCATCAATGCTTGAAGGCAGGCTCTGAGCGTTTAAATGACACACTTTAAGGGAATCAACCCCATCCGAAAGCAGGGACCGGGAGCCTAGGACCGTAGATGGGGATGAACCAGTACTAGCCATAAGCGGTAGCATTCATCCTGGCCATGATACGTCCTCTCCGAACAGGACATCTCCGCCCATCAAAAGCAGAATGATCAACGTCTGTTAATCCAGCACTAACACAGTTGAAGCACTTTAGTAGCGACTTATCCCCGCATTCCAGGCCATCATGACCACCAGCGCAATGCCTACAGTGGGCAGGGCGAGCACAGGTCCTGGAGACGTGGCCGAATTGGAGGCATTTATAGCATTGCAATACCTCCACGTGATCGGAAACATAGCATACTGACCAATCAATAAAAACCCTCTGCTTGGCCAGCAATTTACTCCTAACCTCGGGAGAAACCTCTATAACATGTGAGGTGACCGGTCTACTCCTATCAGGAAACCTATATATCATCTTCACGTCGCCCAGATCACCCACATCAAGGTTCCCGGCGACGAGTCCATCGCGAACCTCCTCAGCAGACAAACCAGCGGGCACCCCCCTGCACATAAGTCGAGGCCTAAACAAGGGGCCCTCCTTGACCTCAAGGCCAGACTCGGCCAACGCCCCAATACTACTCAATTTACCATCGTCAACAGACTCAGCCCTAATACCAACTCCATTGTTCTTAATCTTTGAAACTCTAAGAATCCTCATGTTAACATCCCTAGGCTTCAATACCTCACGCATGACCTTCAAAGTCTGATCAGAAGATGTAAAATCAGCCTCCCTATCAGGCAACGGTTTAACGATAAAATTCCTCGTTTTAGGCACAGGAACAAAGGTCCCAGGAAAAACCTCCACAGACCCCGATCCAGGCACTTCCGACACTACAGAAGAGTACGACGGCCTCAGCCTGTTCACCCCCAAAGCCTCTCTGACCGCAGAACCAATAACATCCCGAAGCGCACCAGACCCAGTAATGGAAGACACAACCTCACCGGCAAGAGAACAAGCAGTTTGATCTCGTGAAAGGTTAATTTCACCAAATATACGCTCCAACTCATCAAGAGACCCCTTAATCTCAGTCTTTGCAGTCCCCGCCATAGAGTCAACATGGCCACGGATGATTTCTAGATGACGGCAAAACTCCACAGAGAGTCCGTCGCCACGAGCAATCGGCACCCGCTCTGGATGCCCACCCTCCCCCAAAGCAGGGAAGGCAGGCCCATCATTATCATCCTTAGCGACCTTAGCGACCTTATCAAGAGTGCCCTTGGCACATAACCCTCCAGCGGACGACTTGTGGTAAGCCGAACAGCTAGGATGGAAATACGCCTGACAGATGGAGCATTTGAACGACTCCTTTGAAATATTACGCTTGCACTTATCACACTTGAATAACGCCATTACGGGAAAAATAGAGAAGAGGACATAAGGTATAGGTACACCCCAGACCGATCGGGGTTATCAGGAAATGGACGGCCCTGGTAGGTTTAGTAAGAATGTGAGGAGAAATAAAAATAAAAATAACAAAGAGAGAGGCAAAAACAAAAAAAAAAACAAGATAAAAGTGAATTCAAGCTGCCAGCAACAGAGATCGAATTGAATCTGCCGCCAAAAGAAAAAAATGAGAAAAAAACAAATAAACAGACTAAGAACGCAAAATGCAAAAAATAGAACAACAAACTAGAATAGAAATAAATAAAACACTCACAGAACGAAAAGTTGTGGTAGATTCCAGTAGAAAAAGCTATCAATGTGGATAACTAACCGCCTAACCTATCACTGACAGGTCGGGACAAAATATAAGTATGCCTTTGAATAAAGATAAAGAAAAAAAAACAGTTCAAAGTGAAGTAAACCGAAAAACAAACAATACGACAAGAAAAGAACAATAATAGTACAAAAAAAGAAGCATAAAACCATAAAAAACAACGAATCCAAGGAGAGAGAGAAAAAAATCGGACAATTTTTCTTATAATATGTCAAAAAGAATAAACCTACCTATATTGATCTCCTGCGGATATGAACATAAGTTCCAAAAAGATATTCAAACTATTTAGATTAAACATTTTTCAAAATTAGATATCCACCAATTTCATCCTCAACAATCTTTCGAGGAAAACTTTATTTATCGGAATCAATTTCTAAATACTGAGCCTTTGAACATCGAATCTCAAATAAATATGCATATTTTTATATTAAACAGAAGATAGGTACGATGTTTAATTTATTCGTTATTTGAAATTCACGAGGGCTATAAGTTCATGGTTAACCGAGGGGTGAACCGCGACCTAAAATCGTGTACAACTACTTCCACTTCCACTTTCATTTCCAAGTAGAAGACAATAGATGACAATAGATTATCTAATGAATTCCAAAGTAATTCCAAATAATTCCAAAGACGGTGTACACCTAATTCCAATAGCGGTTCACCCCTGGTTAACTATGTATTTAGAGAGAGACTTTAATGCATGAAATTCCCTAGAAAATATTTCACAATTTTTTGGAATAATGCATTTTTTGAGCAAATTATTCGATTTAAAATCGTCCACACCATCAAATATGAAATGGTGATTTCATAAAAAATTCATAGATAGATTTTTCTGGTACAAATAACTTCTTAATTAGAACAAAAGTGTCTGATTTTCGCTGATCTGCCTATATTTTATGGCAAATTAGAATATTAGTGACTCGTGAGGTAAATCACAGCTGTAGGTAATCATTTAGAAAATTTCAAAAAAAAAAAAAATAAAAATAGTCGAAACGTGAGTTAATGGGTATTTGCTGTCACAATTACTCAGAAAAGCTTGCCGGATAGGCCAGTATTGAATTCACTCTAAATTTTTTTCTCTTATCCATGTTTAGAAAATTCTCAAAGATGAAGAAGGGTAGTTACACACTAAAGGGTTGTAGCAATATGGATAAACTCCTAGGAGTAGGTGACATGACCTCCCTGATGCCCAAATTGCTTCTTTTTTTTTATTAAATTTTTATTGAACGTTAATTTATATCCTGTAAAATTTCGATGTTTATCTTAACATTTCGGGGGAGGGGTTCTAACACTCTAACCCCCCCCTCCCCAACGGTTGCGGCCATGTTAAGATGTATCATGTATCACTCCAATTTGCTGAATCTATCTATATATAAAATTAGGGTTTTGTGTCAAATCTTCTAAAATTTTGAATACACGCGTTTCAAGCAAAGTTATCAAAGAAAACTCCTTCAACAAAATGCCTGTCTGTCTGTTTTCCGTCTGTCCGGACTCTTTTGTGACCAGTGGGCATAAAAACGGCTGAAGATATTCTAATGTCAGATGTCTTCTAACTTAAAATCTGAGCTATAGAATATTTTGATATATTTTAACCCCAAAAGGGGTTTTTGGGTGTCAATAATGGAAATGATAAAATAACATCTATACTATTAGCTCTACGGCAAATTTTGTCAAAAGCAAAGTTGTATAGGATGTGATTACTGAAATTTTTGTTTAAAAGAATTCCCCCAAAACTCACCCAATAGGGGGGGGGGGTCAAAAAATATAAATTCTAGCGCTTTGAACTAAACTCATCCAAAATTTATATACATAATCTGTAGGCCCCAGACGACTAGAAATGCAAAAATTTGCCAACCAAAATGGGGGGATCAAAAAATTGAAATAGCATTCGCAGCCCTTTGGGTAGTAAAAAATCCGCCGAAGGCGGGCTTCGCAGCTAGTTATTCTATATATTAAAAAGTCATGAATGTAAATTTTCATTCAGCTTGAGATTACAAAAAAATATATTATTGTTAAAGATATCGTTTGATTGTTCGCGGAAGTTCAGAGGTACTAGACATATTTAATTCTCCAAGAACTAATCTCCTTATTTCTTCTTCCTGTTCACCGAATTGCTACAGAACAATTGCTTTTGAATATATGAATTGGATTTAGCCGGGAAAGCAGATGTGGGGGCGTGGTGGCAAAGACGGGGGCTAAATAAAGTGAGTAGCAACTTGGTTTGCACTTGGGAAGGAGGCTTGCAGACTTTGCAGCCTCCGCTTTCCGGCTGTAAAACTAAGAGGTCACACCTTGTGACACGCACTCAACACACACACACACACACACACACACACATATCCACTCAAAGAAAAGGTAAAGACAAACAAAACAAAAAACACAATTCACAATCCATGTCAAATTCATCTAATAGTAATTGAATGGACACAATAGGCGTACTTTTTATAACTGCCAGTGGGAAAACATTGATCGGGCCATTTTCGATCAACAACTTCATTCAATCAATGATTAATTTATTAATAGACACCAGAAAAATGCAAATGAATAGACGAGAGAGAGACCTTCAAAAAGATTTTATTTGTTTTTTTATTCTCAGTTAATAATAATAATTAAATGATGTGATTCATGTCAATCCTTTAAAATTCTAAATTTGAATTCGCAGATATTTCGACTTCAGATAAATCAAAACAAATGTAATTTATTTGCATAAGAGAGGAATTCATTGTTCCTCTATGGCCAATGTTTAATCCTAAAGTTTTAATTTTTATAATACAGGGTGTTCAAAAAATAGAGGTCACGGATTTAAAGGTGGATATTACATTTCAAAAAATACAAATATATAAACATATGTGCGGAAATGTCTAGTTTCAGACCTATATTATTTTATTTCTGTCATATAATTTTAACATTACAATAAAATAATAGTGGCCGTGTACAATAGAAAACAGTGCTATACGGTGGCCTCCGAGGTCACCTGATTTAAATCTCCTGGATTTTTATTTTTGGGGTCATCTGAAAAGTTTAGTTTATTCATCACCAGTCAATAACATCGATGACTTACGTCAAAGAATTATAACTAAAGTAAGTGACCCAAAAGTGGACATAACCCTTAAAGCTTACACCTTAAAACATTTGTATTTAAAAAATAATTTTTAAGAAAAAAATAAAAACCGACTTCAAAAAATTAAATGCAACAAATAAAATACACTAAAAGGTATAAAATAATTATTATCTTATTTAGTTACAACTGAACGGCGAGGTATTAACATGAAATTACTTTTTGAAGTCGGTACCAAACAAACTATACCTATAAGCGAGCGTACACGCCAAACGTACTAAGTAAGATCCGTCGAGTGCGATTCATAAAAGGTATATGTTTGGCACCAACTTCAAAAAGTAATTTCATGTTAATATTTCGTCGTTTAGTTGTAACTAAATAAGATAATAATTATTTTATACCTTTTAGTGTATTTTTATTTGTTGCATTTAATTTTTTGAAGTCGGTTTTTATTTTTTTCTTAAAAATTATTTTTATTTTTCTCTTTTTAGTGATGTTATTAATAGTGATTATATCATCAGAACTTGACCAAATTAATATGACACCATCCCTAAGACACCCCTTTCGATAAAAAAAGAACCATCGAAATCGGTTCATAAACAAAGAGGTTAGGTCTAAACAAACCTAATAAAAAGGTCTAATACCTATGAGAAAAAAATGGGACTAATCGGAAGCTAGACTGGACCCAATGCAAAAAACAATTTCAAAATCGGTTGACAATTGGCTGGAGATATGAGGTAACATAGGCACAAAAAAAAAAAAATTCGGTCGAATGGAAAACCTCCTCCTCCCACGAAGTCGGTTGAAAATATGGGCAAATAAGCCCCAAATTCTTTGTATAATAGCTTTTATTCGTTTTGGATGCCTTGGGCGCCCTTATGTCAGCCTCAAGTCACTAACCCGCTATTCGTTTGGGAATACCATCCGGCACTTGGTGATGCCCCAGCCCTATTCGTCTCGGGATAGTTGTGGCTCTGCTGGGTCTTCTTGCACGCGTAATTGGCACACATGCTCATCGAGCATGGTTCACTTGGGGCACTCTTGAGCACTTCGCACCATTTTGAATTTCAAAACACCGATTTTTTATATACTCTGTTTTAAACTTGAATTTGTTATTGTTATTTAATTTAGAACAATGAATGACCGGGAAAGTTATTATTTTATTAAATTGTTTAGTATAAATTATTCTTTTAAGTACGTTTATTTGTTGATTATTACATTGAATATTAGTTTCTTCTGCTGGAAAAATAAATTTTTTAATATTTTTGGTTAAAAAAATGGAAATAATTAAAAATTATTTTATTAAAAGTAAAACGGAAAGACTACTCATTTATTTTTGGCCTACAAAATAAAAACAATTCGGTTAACTAATCGACAGTGAAATCTTTATTCCAACTATTACATTTTTTAACAAGTAGGTTATAATGAAAGAAAATAAATAAAAATTAAATACATTTTTACACTTATTTATAAAGAGACTACAGTTTAAAGGGCAAGAAGTTATGTTTCAGAAGAAGAGACTCATTTTTTTTGACTTTTCGACCTCTTCTAGCCATTAGCGAATTTGCGATACTAATTATTTTTTATTAAATACGTTTCTACCCCCCCCCCCCCGCCACGGGTGACAACATTTTTTATTGTCTCCTTTAATAATAATATAAAAAAATTTCCGATCATTTGAAGTTCATCATCTGAGCTTGATGAAAGATTCGCAATCAGAATCACTTTCGAGAAGTATTTTTATAATGGAAGATTCTTTTTTCCATAAAAGTATCCATTATTTATTTGCAACTAGGTACCTATATTATTTATTTAAGATAATTATTAAATAAATAAATTATATAAATAAATATATATATAACCTATTATATATGTATACCTACCACTCTTAATTATTACACTAGAATAAAAATAATATTTTTTTTTAAATTTCGTTATTCGAATTATAACCGCCCTGTGTCAAAAATACATCCCGTTTGTCGAGCGCCAACTTGGGAACTAGGCACACCTGAAGTGCCGCCGGCTGAAAAGTGACACCGGGTGGTGCACTTGACTCAACTTAGCGCTCTACACGCAATTTCCACAAAAATTTTTAAGACCACAAAAATAAAAACCGACTTCAAAAAATTAAGTGCAACAAATATAAAAATACACTCAAAAGGTATATGATCAATTATTATCTGAAGTTTAGTTGCTACTAAACGACGAAAGATTAACACGAAATTGCTTTTTTAAAGTCGGTGCCAAAACAAACCATACCTATAAGCGAGCGGCACCAGCCAAACAACGTCACCTAAGTAAGATCCGTCGAGTGCGATTCATAAAAGGTATATGTTTGGCACCAACTTCAAAAAGCTAATTTCGATGTTGATATCTCGTCGTGTTTAGATTGACAACTAAATAAGATAATACTCATTTTGTACCTGTTAGTGTATTTTTATATTTGTTGCACTTAATTTTTGCAGTCGGTTTTTATTTTTTTCTTAAAAATTTTTATTTTTCTCTTTTTAGTGATGTTATTAATAGTAGACTTATATCATCGGAGGCTTGACCAAAAATTAATATGACACCATCCCTAAGACACCCCCTTTCAGGATAAAAAAAGAACCGTCGAAATCGCTTCATCTACTTAAGAGGTTAGGTCTAAACAAACCTAAACAAACCTAATAAAAAAAAGGTCTAATACCCCTATGAAAAAAATCGAAAAAAAAATGGGACCAATCGGAAGCTAGACTGGACCCAATGCAAAAAAAATTTTCAAAATCGAGTTGACAACTGGCGGAGATATGAGGTAACATAGGCACAAAAAAAAAAAAAAAACAAAAAAAAAAATAAAAAAAAAAAAAAAAAAAAAAAATTCAATCGAATAGAGAACACTCCTCCTTTTTTGAAGTCAGGATTAACACCGAATAAAGCTAATGTTGGTCACTCTTTGCACTATTGTTAAAGAAGGCGATGGAAATGCAGCAGACAGAATTTGGAGCCTATTTGCCCTTATTTTAAACACAAAAGTTTTAAAATAATTTTTTCGCGATAATACTAGCAAAAAGTTAATGCTAGAACAGATAATAAGGATTCATAATTCATAAGCCCAAAACTTTTTGCTGTTTATGTACCGATTCTAGCCAATCCCGTGCTCGTTTGACAAATCTGTCACCATTGTAAAAGAATGAATATTTTTATATTAAAACGACAGATAAAATACATTTTAAATTTCTATAAAAATCGTTTTGTTATTTTTTAACAAATGTAATCAACGCCTACGTTACACCTTATGAAAATTATAATTTTGAAAAGTCTAGCGCATGAGCGCTTTATACATCTTTCGCTGGTTAAATAAATGCGCTGTTGCCAAATTGTTTTTAGTGTAAATTTTTTTATACATTTTCATTATTTATTCATTATTATCTCAGAAACTGTGTTGTAACTATGAATCAAAATTGTCTTAAAATATGTATTGGTTATTGTTTAATGTTGGTTTAGTTTTTATAAAAATGGTAAGAAGGGTTTCTTAATTATAATTAAATATGTATGTAAATTTTCCGATATCCCGTATAGTGCAATGTATAAGTCTGAAAACTTTATTTTTGAAATTTAATATCTCCGGAACTATATTGTTCATAAATTTCCTTTTGCCACCAATGATGCAGAAGTATTTAAATAATAATCTGTCTAAATTTCAAAAAACCTAAGAAAACCCATTTGGCGGAACAACTATCTTAAGCTGTCCGCTTTAAGAGGTATGTCCACTTTTGGGTCACTTTAGTTGCAATACAATTCTCAAAAAACTCTGGAATTTTCGAACCTATTCGTCAGTCCTTGAGACTAAGATTAGAATGTTGTAATGAAGTTCAAGGTAGAAATATTGAACATTTTTTATAATTGACTGTTTTCCATTGTACAGGGCTACTTTGATTTTATTGTAATGTTAAAAGAATGAGTTGTTACTATGAAAGAAATAAAATATTAAAATCCCCATAGATCTGAAACTAGGCATTTTCGGACATATTCGGACAAATTAACTTTTTTTATTGTTTTGAGATGTATTAGCTACCTTTAAATTCGTTGCGGAAGAGTTATAGTTAACCTTAATATTATTTATCTATAATAAATGTATATTTAATCGACCATAAAAATCTATCTATCAGTGACTTTTCAATCAGGGAATGCTGTCCTAAAAATATGTTCATTTTTAAAATGTATTTTATTCCTAACTCCTTTTTGTAAAATTCATCGATAACATAGAATAGCATCAGAGACTTTGTCTTTATTTTTTAAATTTAACATACGATTTTTTTCAAGTAATATTAAATATTATAAAACGGATGGTATAAATTAGGAATCTAGAAAATTCTTTTCATAAAATAAAATAAATTGACACATTCTGATGTGGCCATCCACTTGACTTTACCATACACTTCTGGTTGAGTTTGGTACAAGGGCCTAGATTTACATCTTTTGACATCCCCCCGATTTTGGGGGGTTTGTTTTTTCATTTTTAGTGTTATATGGGCCCACTGATTATGTATACACAATTTGGTTGAGTTTGGTCAAATGGCCTAGATTTTTATTTTTGACCCCCACCCCTAATTTTGGCTCAAAAAAATAATATGTTCGTTATTTTAGGTTCATTTTATAGAATATTTCATTTTTCTTGTTTTTTTTAGTTTGAAAATATTATAATTTTAATTTTTAATCCCCTCACTTAATTTTGGGTCGATATGCACCAAAATCTAATCAGTTCGTGTGAAATTTAGTTTTGATATTCACACTAGTTTTTGAGCTAGCTCGTCCACAAAATTTGGGAACTCACAGAATAACAAACTAACTAACAGGCTAACAGACATTTTGACAAAACAGTTATTATCTCGAAAAATATAATTTTTGCGATGTTTACTTATTAGAGGCTTTTTTGTAGATCGAAAATGCCATGGTTTCGCCCAATTTTTTAAATCAAAATAGTTTCAGCCGTTTTTGAGATATTTCGAAAAAAAGAAGCAAAAAAACACTTTATTCATGCACGAATACAATACTTTACCATACCCTGTATTGTAAAGTAAAAGAATTATAAAGTTCTTGCAAAGTAGCAAAATGACTAATTACTACAGATACCGATTCAGCTGCACAAGTCCCTACTAAATTTAATGTATGTGCAGCGCAAATAACGTAATCTGCTAAAAAATTAATTGTTTTAATTCATGTCTGAAGTCCTGCCTATATACCAAGGGATGCAAACGATACATCGATGTTTACCGATTCACAAACTATCGATCCATCGATGTTTGTCTATACGATTTTTTTTTTTAATGCAATCGAATGCAAGAAGGGGTACACGAGTAAAGATGCAGCTCCTATGGATCTCGAAAGACCCTTGCATTACCGAAGAGAAGGGAAAGTTGATTAAGTGAGAGGGTGTAGACGTAGGTGTCTATGCACCCCGGTTTTGAAGGTTTGAAGATTATAAGTGCTGGGAAAGATGAAGGCTGGGAGAGAGTTCCAGTTCCTTGAAGTCATGGGGATATATGTTTTGGCGAATGAAGTGGTCCGGCACTTTTCTAATTTGACTGCGAAAGAGTGTTGGGAGTCGGCAAAACGCGTGCTATGTGCAAAGTATGCTTTGGGGGGAATTATTGATTTTATCTCATCAGAGCACCTGCCGTGATAGTATCTATAGAAAAGGGAAAGGGCAGAGACATTTCTTCGATGAGCTAGCGAGTCGAGTGAGTCGGTGAGGGTAGGATCGTCAATTAGCCTGATGGCTCGTTTCTGAATTGCATCCAGGGTAGCAAGAGAATATTTTGAGGCTCCTCTCCATAGATGAGAGCCGTATTCGAGACAGGGGCGGATTTGGGCCTTGTAGATGGTGAGAAGGTGTGGGGGCTTGTAAAATCGCTTGGACCTGAATAAGTAAGCCAATCTTCCTTGCTGCAGATTTCGCCACAGAGGAGATGTGTTCATTCCAAGATAGGTCAGATGCGACAGAGACGCCCAACATGGATAGGCTGTCACACATTTTCAGGGTATTCGAATCGAAGTGAATATCAGGGAAATTTTTATTTTCGCGCCTAGAAATTGGACAACATTGAGTCTTGTTTGTATTAAAGTTAACTAAATTTTGAGAGCCCCATTTATTCAGTTTGTCTAGGTCGAGAGTGATTGAGGAGGCAACATTGATTCGATTATTCGGGAGTGAGGCGTTTGACGTGCAGAGTGCTATCGTCGGCGATGTTTTTAACATCGAAGTTCCGATAGAAGGGTATGTTTCCGGGTTTGTATAAGTATACAATAAAATACTTGCCCATTGTAGCAACATCAGTTCCTAGAGAATGACTTTTTTTCTAAGGCTGGAGCAACAATAACACAACAAAGAAACCGTTTGACAGGGAAACGGCTTTCAAAACTATTATTTTTAAATTCACTTACTAAATAAATTGCTCTGGTTTTAAAAAAGTCTATTATGAGAGTCACGTGATTATTGTATAACCTTCTAATAAAAAAATTAACAACTTAAATCGTATTTTATTTTATACCAAAAAAAAAACTATTGATGATACGATACGATCGATTTTTTATATATCGATGTTTTTTTCTTTTACGATGTTTCTTCTTCTTCGAGTGCCATGCCCGAAACGGGTGTCGGCGCCTCACATATACCTGTGCTCAGTGTGTTTAGTTGTTTTAAACAGATATACGGGACCTACTTTTTAACGCTTGTTCCGAACGGCTAATTTGGAGAGGTCACTTGGCAATTATACTCTTGGTAGGTTGCCATTACTTTCCAAGAGGAGGCGACTGCAAATATCTATGCCGAGACTCGGTCTCGAACCAGCGATCTTCAAGTCAGCGACCCAACACTCTAGCCATTGACCCACAGTCGCTCCTTTTTATTTATCCAATGCGAAGCATGGGAGAAAGTATTGGAATCGCTCTCGCGGCAAGCGCGACTTCAAAGGGTCTTCAGGTAAAGACTACGGAACCCATGGACTCAATTAAGGTCACAAATTGAAGTATTCAATGAGATTGAATTTTAGCACGTGACGGTTTTGCCAAAAATTACCTGGGATCTCGCCGAGAGGCCATTTTTTTGGAAGTGCGTGATGGATGGATGGATGGATGGATGTGTGTGTGTGTGTTATCGTTTTTTTCGTCCACGAATTTTTCCACACCGTTGCACCGAATGAATTGAAATTGAAAACCTACCAGTATTTTAACAAAATGAAGCGCTGATTAGTTTTTGGTACATATCGGTCCACAAACATTAGTACTTTATTTCAGTACTTTTTTAGTTTTTTCTAAATATCTTGAAAATGACTTAACCAATTTTGATGAAATTTAATATCCTAATTAAGTACCTTGGGACCCACAAAAAAGGTTAAATAAAGTTTTTAGTAAAATTATATTTTAAAGTACTTTACTCTAGAACATATTAATATTTCAAATGAATTTGGATAAAGTTTAGCAACGATCCGTTGCAGTTTATTGTAAATTTCATCGATAACATAGAATAGCATCAGAGACTTTGGCTTTATTTTTTAAATTTAACATACGATTTTTTTCAAGTAATATTAAATATTACTATGTTTGCATCCCTATATATACCTGATATATTACTTACATTATCATAAGATTGACCACAACAGTTCATTATGTCAAGACCATTTTTATTATCTAACATACAATATATCTTAAGGGTTTGTACTCATCTATATAAAAATCATCCCTAACACCTTGGATTCAGTTAATGACATTCTCTCAAGATTTCTTTTGAAAACGTCTAAAACAAAGAGCAAACATCGATATTTAATTAATTTTGTTTTGATTTTACCTCAAGTCTAAATACCTAGGGACAGCAAAATTAATAATTATTACTAATCTATCATATGTAGTAGACTATATGTGTAAACATTAGTTTGATATTTTCCTTCTTATATTTCAAGATGTCAATAATTTTGTAACTATTCATCTGTCAATAAAAGGATTTGTTCCGACAAGCGATTCTATTGAAAAGTGGATGATTGTTTGCAAATAAAATACATGGAGTTCCATAAATAACATTGGATAATTAACATCACTCTCTTTTTGGATTCTATTCTAACAACATTGGAATTCGTATAAGGAAAAGAAAACTCATTCCATCATCCAATTACCTATTTCTATGTATGATATAAGTTGATTTAAAAAAAAAACTATAATCCTCTCGTTTAATATTTTTATTATTAATTTTACCTTGACTATTAATTGAGATATCATCGATAGCGAAATTTATTTGACATATTAATTATATAATATAGTTTATCTGTACATGTATTTATGTTATTATCTCTAAAAACATCATCTAAAATATGTGATGATTTCTTGTGACGTGTTTAATTTAGGGTATGTCGAACCTCGTGTTTGGTATTATTATTGTCTAGTCCCTGGAAGGCCGAGCTTCACTCGGGTTTTAGTTGATGTTGTTTATTTGAACAACCACTTGTTTTGTTTCAATTCATCATTCAATTTTTCAATCACTTGTTAATAATAATTAACCTATCAAAATATGTTATTTTCTCACAAAATTGAGACCTGATTATTAGGATGGCCTTTATTTTGGGTATTTTCGAATTTATATGCTCCCAGATGCTCATATTGTTCGAAATGAATAGTTTCAAGCCTCTATCTCAATTTTTAAACCTGTGCCAAACAGCGATGCAAGTTTCCCATCTAAATAACATGGGGTTTTGGCATTGAACGATTAATTTTTTATTCGGCCAAAGTAATTGTTTAAAAATTTGAAACTCTCTAGACTTTATCCTTATAATAGTAGCTATTTTTCAGAATTTTTACAGAATTATAGCTATTATAATTTTGGAGTCTATAACTTACTAACGCTAAGAAATGAAGCTCGGTCTTCCAGTATTTTATTTAGCTGTAGCTCCAAAATTATAATAAATAAATATCTATAAACATTCTTAAGGATAGCGATAAAGTCTACAGTTTCAAATTTTTTGAACGATTACTTTGGCCGGAATAAAAAATTAATCGTTCAATACCAAAACCCCTATGTTACTTAGCAGGGAAAATTGTATCGCTGTTCGGTATAGATTAAAATTGAGATAGAGACTAGAGACTTGAAACTTGGGGGGGGGGGGGGGGGGGATATTTTTTGAAGTGAAACTTATTTAGCGACGTATCTCTTTGATTCTTTTTGTTACAATAAAGGGGAAATGACTCGTTTTTAACCGACTTCAAAAAAGGAGGAGGTTCTCTATTCGATTGAATTTTTTTTTTTTTTTTTTTTTTTTTTTGTGCCTATGTTACCTCATATCTCCGCCAATTGTCAACCGATTTTGAAAATTTTTTTGCATTGGGTCCAGTCTAGCTTCCGATTGGTCCCATTTTTTTTTCGATTTTTTTTCATAGGTATTAGACCTTTTTTATTAGGTTTGTTTAGACCTAACCTCTTTGTTTATGAACCGATTTCGATGGTTCTTTTTTTATCCGAAAGGGGGTGTCTTAGGGATGGTGTCATATTAATTTGGTCAAGTTCTGATGATATAATCACTATTAATAACATCACTAAAAGGAGAAAAATAAAAATTTTTAAGAAAAAATAAAAACCGACTTCAAAAAATTAAATGCAACAAATATAAAAATACACTAAAACGTATAAAATAATTATTATCTTATTTAGTTACAACTAAACGACGAAATATTAACACGAAATTACTTTTTAAAGTCGGTGCCAAACAAACTATACCTATAAGCGAGCGTACCCGCCAAACGTACTAAGTAAGATCCGTCGAGTGCGATTCATAAAAGGTATATGTTTGGCACCAACTTCAAAAAGTAATTTCGTGTTAATATTTCGTCGTTTAGTTGTAACTAAATAAGATAATAATTATTTTATACGTTTTAGTGTATTTTTATATTTGTTGCACTTAATTTTTTGAAGTCGGTTTTTATTTTTTCTTAAAAATTTTTATTTTTTCTCTTTTTAGTGATGTTATTAATAGTGATTATATCATCAGAACTTGACCAAATTAATATGACACCATCCCTAAGACACCCCCTTTCGGATAAAAAAAGAACCATCGAAATCGGTTCATAAACAAAGAGGTTAGGTCTCAAACCACAAACCTAATAAAAAAGGTCTAATACCTATGAAAAAAAATCGAAAAAAAAATGGGACCAATCGGAAGCTAGACTGGACCCAATGCAAAAAAATTTTCAAAATCGGTTGACAATTGGCGGAGATATGAGGTAACATAGGCACAAAAAAAAAAAAAAAAAAAAAAAATTCAATCGAATAGAGAACCTCCTCCTTTTTTGAAGTCGGTTAAAAATACACTAAAAGTATAAAGTAATTATTATCTTATTTAGTTACAACTAAACGACGAAATACCAACACGAAATTACTTTTTGAAGCTGGTGCCAAACATATACCTTTTATGAATCGCACTCGACGGATCTTACTTAGTACGTTTAGCGGGTACGCTCGCTTATAGGTATAGTTTGTTTGGCACCGACTTTAAAAAGTAATTTCGTGTTAATATTTCGTCGTTTAGTTGTAACTAAATAAGATAATAATTATTTTATACCTTTTAGTGTATTTTTATATTTGTTGCATTTAATTTTTTGAAGTCGGTTTTTATTTTTTTTTAAAAATTTTTGAGTTATAAGACTGTCTCAAGATAAAAACTCACCCTGCTATATCGATGCTGAAAATTTGTATTTCTGTTAATTTTACGTTACACAAAGAGAAACAAAGAGGTTGTCCTCTGCTTGATGCAAATAAACATACACACATATATATTGTTGTATATTGTTTCTCTTTGTGAATCAACAACTCTGCTACTCTCGGCAAAACAAAAACTTTTCAATTAAATTTTACGTTTGCTTAAATATTTATCCTTGAGATTTCTCTCTGCTATTCAGAATTATCAGCAATAAGATTAGTACATATTACGATAAACTAGAGAATTTATTGTGGTATTCAAATAAGAATTATGAACTGAACGTTTGGACCTGTGTGTGAGTGTGTGTGTGAGAGAGAGAGATCTCTTTTTTTAAATTTATTATTCTCTCATCGAAACTTAATCCGGCTATCAAACTGCTCACGGAAAAAGGATATTTTATTCTTTACAATATCTTATTATAACTAATATATTAGGTATATACAAACTAATGGGAGAATGAGGTTCTCAGTTAAAATATTAAAAACGCCGAATAATAAAAAAATAAATTTATACAATAAATAATATAAAATTCAGGGAAGTTTGAGGGTGCGATCGCTCTCGAAATTTCCTAATTAAATTTTATTTGTCATTAACTATTAGTGGGTTTTAAAATAAAAAAATCACGTCGGCGTCGTTGCGCAAGCCTATTAAAAAATTTTAAATCTTAGAAAAAGCAACTTCTTTTTTTTTCTTTTTTCAATTTAAAAATTTCCATTGATATAGGGAGAAATTCTCCCGAAACGTTTGGATTTAAAATAAGCGTTTTGAAGATTTTTTTATAAATAAAAAATAAAAAATAAAATAAAAAATAATAATTATAAAACAATCAATAAACAATTTTTTCTTTTTCGAAACATTAGAGGTAAATTCAACTAAGATCTTGTGATTCGAATTAACAATTAATTGTACAAATTAATGCCACTAATAATAATTAAACTTCCAGAAGGCGCCGACCATGAGGTATATTATACCGCCGATCAAATGAATACATTTTAAAGAATTTTAAAAAAGTAGGTACTATATCTTACTCTAGGATAAAGTACTTTAAAATATAATTTTACTAAAAAATTTATATAACCTTTTTTGTGGTCCTCAAGGTACTTAATTAGAATATTAAATTTAATCAAAATTCGTTAAAAGTCATTTTCGAGATATTTAGAAAAAAATAAAAAGTACTGGAATAAAGTAGTAGTGTTTTTGTGGGCCGATATGTACTAAAAACTAATCAGCGCTTCATATTATTAAAGAATGTTAGGTTTTCAATTTCATATTAATCGGATGAACAATGTGGAAAAAATGATCGAGCGCGATCCAATACTTTATCTGTTTTGGATTGGATAAAGTAAAAATGGGAAAAAAGCTTCCGCCTTTTTCAGGGTAGTCATACCCTTAACTGATCTCTAATTAAGTTGTCTATATTCCATTATAAGAGGCCATCAATCCGGCCATTTATTTTTTATTATCTATTTTTATCCTAACCCTATTTGGGGTTTGGATTCATACAATCACTTAAATAGTTAATATACAAAATACAGAAACTATTTCTTCAATCCGGCCATTTAATAGCCACTATTAAATGACGGGGCTGATGCTGCTACATGATTGTGTCTGGTAATTTATTATTATTATTCTTTTATAACCCTATTAGTTCTTTTTGTAAAAAAAAATTAATCGTTAAAAAATGTTGTGGCTGCGGCAATTCGAGCTCAGTGCATACATATAAAGAAGCCAATCAGTATTTCGCACGACGGTGCAAAAGGGACTTGGCACGTCAACTGTGTCGATACAATCAGAATCTGGCCAGTGAAAATTAATTAAAATATAATATAATCTCAGGTCATATACAAGTAATTGAAAGAAATAATAAACTCTATTTCCTGTATAAAAAAACATGTCGTGTATAATGAGATCCTTTATCTATTTAATGTGTGAATTATACTTATGTTTGTATAAGTGTATATGTATGTTAAATAGGTTTACACATTGTCCAAATGAATTGAAGAATCAAGTAGGAAAATCATTCTGTGGCAAAAGAACTGGATATCCTTCAAAAATACAGATGTAATATGTAATTAAGAAGAAAGGAAAGAAATTGAAGGTATTTTTCACTTTCCAAAAATCACTCAATTTCTAAACATAGATCTAAAATTCATAGTGACAAGTTAATTTGTAAAATGTCAAATATTTTAATATTTTACCAGTAGATAGTTAGTTCCCAATAAAACTGTCGATTGAGTTGATAAACATTTCTTAACTTCTGATGGTGAAGATAAAGATTGAACATATGAACATGTCAATTGGAATTTCTATGGAATTAAATAAAATAGCCTTGGTTCATAATTTAGAAAAAATCATCAAGTTTTGAATATTGCAGAAGAAAGTTGATTTTTTTAAAAGTTATTTTGAATGGTGTTCAATTTATTTTTCTATTTGTCTATCTACTCTTATTAAACGAGCAAAAATTGTATATATATATATATATATATATATATATATATATATATATATTTATTTATTTATTTATATATTTGTATCTTGGTTCTATTTTGAAAACGGCCCTACCGATTTTTATTTATTATTATTTATTAAAACATTGTATTTATAGGGCCATCTAGCCCCTTTAATG
Source organism: Forficula auricularia (assembly GCA_024734495.1). NCBI lineage: Eukaryota > Metazoa > Arthropoda > Insecta > Dermaptera > Forficulidae > Forficula > Forficula auricularia. The sequence continues at coordinate 14,249 of JALMQS010000292.1, read as the reverse complement.
TACAATTTTAGACCAAAATATTTACAAAAAAATTAATTAAAACAATACAAGAAAAAAACTTCTATTAACAAGTTTTGAGGATGAAAAAACGATCTGGCTAGGTCTGACCTCATCAAAATTCATCTTAATTGATTTTTTCTTAATTAAAGTAATTATTGATAGATGAAAATCTCAATAAAAAAATGATTCGGCGGAAGTCGTATTAGAACCTGGGACCTCTTGCATATGAGTCCGACACACTACACTTGTTTGTTCAAAATATTTGTTCCAAATCGAAGAGCTGATGTGAATGTGAGATTCAAAAACTCTCTGGGATAAATCAAAATGTTGTAGCTAAAAATACAGAATATACCAAGATTCAGCTTTCTAGCACAAAACATTCTATGGGGAAAAATTCCTTCTCTAAAATTTGCGGACAGCGTACTGAATCTTAAAAATGTTTTATCATTTTTCTCTTATTTATGTTGTGCACTCTAAACAAGAGAAGATTTTTCCCGTAACGGTTTATATGTAAATATTTTAATAAACATTCTAGAGATTTCTTTATAAAAGAATATTATATTTATTTCCTATATATTTTAAACGATCTCCATGAATCGAGAATTATTAGCCAACTCCCCCAATCTCTCAAAAACCAAGTGACTTTAGAGTTCTAGAATTTCAAACGGTTATGCTTTCTCTCCTTTATTATTTTTCTATTTAAATTGATCCTTATAAATACAGACAAGAAATGGATCAAATATCTTCTAACCGATTCTCGAACAAGAATAGATATTTATCGAACTTGAACAGAAGTCAACGATCAGCTTGTTGACAAGCGACAGATGCAGGGCAGCGTGTCCACATGTCCCAATGGTCTGAGCATTGAGCATTGACCATGGGTCAGAGGATGATGAATGCAGAGTGGGCGGCGGTAGGGATTCTCTTCCGATTTCTTGAAGCAATTCGATATGGCTGGCGTATGTAGTAGACACTTCCGGGGCCTGTCTTGCAGAGAGTTACCGGAGAAAAGGAGAGGAGCCGGGGATTGAAGCCAAGGTCCATGCGGGGAGTGCAGAGATGCTGCCGCATATGGCTCGCCTTGAAAAACACAAGTTTTGCATATTTCACTTAGTAGAAAATTTTTGTATTATAGTTGATGCGTCTACGTCGAATCCCACTCGGGAGTAGGTACCTAATAATTTAGTGTAATTAAGGTAGTTCTTTCAAAAAAATCAAGAAGTCTTCGAAACTTGAAATATAAGTTATTAAAAACACAATAAACACACTGTTAAAATTTGAACAAGATTTACCACACCAAACTTGAAATAATTGCAATTAAAAATGACATTTTTTACATATTGTAGATTGGAAAAGGGAGCGGATTGAACCATTATTTTATTTTTTTCATTGAAAGACTTTCACCATCTTGATGAAAAATTGATATTAGTTAGAATAATATATTCGGAGTAACTTAAAAAAAAATTGAAATTATTTACTTCGTAGTTTTGATAAAAAAAAAACAACATATTTGGGCGATTATTTTTAGTGGAGGGGATATAAGATCGTGACTTAGAAACGATCCGTTCATAAAGAGGATATAGTAGTCTAAAAAGTACAGTCTCGTTAAAAAACATAACCTAAAATTTTAGTACTGTTCATATGTATAGAGTAGTTACGAGGCTAAAACTTTTTGTGTTGATTGTCGCGAAATAACTGCCTTAAAAAGACTTTCCAAACCAGTCCAAGAGTTTTGGAAATGGTCTTAAAGGTTCCCCTTAGAATTGGGTTAATGTGTGTCAAAAGTCCCCCAGGGTGGGGGTCAAGCTTGAGGACGGGGGTTTAAAGTTCTCTTTTTTCAGTTTTTCGCTTATAACTCGAAAACGGTCAATATTTTGTAAATAACCGTCCTATAGTAAATTAAAGAGATTACAGGAAAAAAAAATTGAAAATTGGTCCAGTAGTTTTATTTTTTATGGGGATCCAAAAAACAGCCCCCCCCCTTCAGATCACTTTTGAATATCCCAAAAACTTGCACTTTTTTCGATTTTTTCCAAATTTTGGCCATGAAGGAACACGTTTTATACAAAGACCACCCTATCCATTTTTAAACTAGATTAAATTTCTTATAATTAAAACAAAGTTTCATCTTATTTGGATAAAGGTAACCACTCATCCTAGAAACTTGATTCCTTTCTCATTCTCTAGGAGGTTTGTTGACTTGAACGTTTACTTGAATCACTTTTTTGATAAAACTCTTAGATTTATAGATATTCAGCATTTTCCATGACACTTTTGAGAATTCGGATCATATCCACCGTCTAATATCTACGAATAGGCAATTATATAGGAGAGATAGCACAGTTAATATTATATGTCCAATGATTAAATAAGGAATGTTTTTTTATTATTGTTGTATCATTCGCATCTATAGTGAATTAGTAACAGGAATTGGACAAAATTAAAAACACAGAGTTTTTATTAAATGGACCAGACGTTTCGTCAATTTAATTTGAGTTCCTCAGTGGCCCATTTAATCACTCTTTGTCAAAAACAATTCCACTATACGATAAAACATCATTAATCTTTTTTTTATAACATATTCCTGCCCTAAATTAATCAACAATTTTAAAAAATTCTAATTATTGAATTAACAAATTTCTTTTTTTTTTTTTTTTGTATATTTTCAGAAAATATCTTCGAGAGGAGACGACAATAAGGGACAGGCGAGCGAGCGAGCTTGGTGAGCCAGATTTTTTATTATTATAACAAAAGAGTCAATAATTTTTAGAAAAAAACAAAACCGAAAAAAATTAAATTCAACAAATTAAATAAGAACTCAAAAATAAAATAAAATGCACTAAAAGGTATAAAATAATTATCTATTTTAGTTACAAGTAAACAACGAAATTTTTACATGAAATCACTTTTTGAAGTCGGTGCCAATCATATATTTTATGAATCGCACTCGACGGATCTTAGTTAGTACGTTTGGCCGGTAATGAAGACAACATCGCGTAAGCTCGCTTATATAGTTTGTTTGGCACCGACTTCAAAAAGTGATTTCGAGTAAAAATTTCGTCCACAAAGAGAAACAAAGAGGTTGTCCTCTGCTTGATTCAAATAAACATATACACATATATACAAGATGATATATCTGTATATATATTATTTATTTGTTTGAGACTATAGTTTCGAAGACTGCTGGAAACTAGTTTCTAGCATTCCAGTGACGAAGGAACACCAAGTTTTCAATATCCATATGATATTGACTCCATGAAAAACATTTATAATTGAAGAAAGACTGATGATGAAGACCAAGTCTTCGAAACTATAGTCTCAAACAAATAAATAATATATATACAGATATATCATCTTGATATATATGTGTATATGTTTATTTGCATCAAGCAGAGGACAACCTCTTTGTTTCTCTTTGTGAATCAACAACTCTGCTACTCTCGGCAAAACAAAAACTTTTCAATTAAAACTTTCGTCATTTAGTTATAACTAAATTAGATAATTATTTTATACCTTTTAGTGCATTTTATTTTATTTTTGAGATCTTATTTAATTTGTGGAATTTAATTTTTTTGAAGTCGGTTTTGATTTTTTTAAATTATTTTTCTTTTTTTCTTTTTAGTGATGTTAATAGTAGTGTCTTAAGATAATATTTTGCATGAATCTCGTAAGAGAAAGTGTTGGGCGAATGAATGAGAAGATAATAATAAAATTCAATTCATAAATAAAGAAATTTTCCCGAGACGTTGGCGGGTTTTAAAGGAATGTTTTAAATTTTTTTTAAGGATTTTATTGATTATAATTTCGATTAATTTGCTCATAAGAATTGGAGATTTACGTTATTTCGTCATTGATCATATCATCAGAACTTGACCAAATTAATATGGGACCACCCCTATGGTGTCCCCCCTTCCCAATAAAAAAAGAATCATCGAAATCGGCCCCCGTGGCAATAAATTCTCGCTGAACATACATAAAAATGAATAAATAAATAAATAGTTAGGTATCTTGACTGCCTTGGACCTATACTGATCCAAACGCAGAAATAATCATTAAAATCGGTTCATAATTGGCAAAGAAATCAGGTAACATAGACACAAAAAATTCAGTCGAATTGATAACCTCCTCCTATTTTGAAGTCGGTTTGATGAAACCATTTGATTCGTGTAATCTATTTATATAAAAAAGTATCCTTGATTAAAATATTTGGCTTAATATATATATTTTTATCAGAATTAGTGTAAAAATCATTAACATCGTTGATATATTGATTGACTTTTTTGATTTCTAAAGAGGACGCATATACTCGTATTTAGTATATACCAATACCATATAAATTTTTATAAATATTTTGATTTCTAATAAAGATCTATCAATTACTTTTGAATATTTATATAATTTCTAATTTAATGATTCATTGATAGATAGAGAGATTTTTTAATATAATGAGTTATTTGACCTAGCAAGTTTATTATATAGCTACGCAGCTGACAGGATCCTCCGTAACGCCCCTATATTGCAAAAAAAAAAACGCGAATACATTATTTCCCCAATTAATTTCGATTTATGCAGACTTAAAAATTGGGCAACTCAAAACTTAATTTTAACGGAGTCAAAACGCATTGTTGCCTAATCTCTAGGCGCGTCGATAGGAGACTTCCAGATACAAGATCATTCGATTCTAATGGGTTGGTGCATTAGTATCAGGCGTTTTTAAACAATATTTATTATATATAATTCACAATCAATACAGCGTTGCTGGATTTTTGTTTCCTTATTTATTATTTTATAATATTTCTGGAAACAATTAGGAGGCATTGGGAGACATTTTGAAGGTGTTATCAAAATGATATAACACTAATATTGTGAATTAGCATTTTAAAATGTCACCGGTATTTTAGATGGACAATGTATAAAATATAAAATACCGCTGATAAAGGCCACCTAATTGTAACCAGAAATATTATAAACAAAAAACTTTATCAATAACATTTTTAAATGACGAGACGCATTTTTATAACCTAAAAATAGAAGAATATATTTAATAATAAATTTTTATTAAAAAAAAAAACACCTTAAAATTATGCAGCAACCTAATAACTCACTGGAAACCGTACAACCGTTTCTGCCCTTTTCCTGTACTATAGTTACCATCTTAGTGTTTAATAATCAGTAGAGATTGTGGTGTTGGTTCAAGGTGAAACATCTTTAATAAAGATAAGAGTAAATAAACATTGCTTAATATGGATTTACTATGAGTTACCCAGTATCCTTAACTCATAGTAAATCCATATTAAATAAAATATTTATTTACTATTATCTTTATCTTAGTGTTTGTTCAGATTAGCTGAAATCAATAATCCGCCTAAATAAAGCTCTCTTTATAAGAAACACTCGGTTTTCGAACGCCCGAGACACTTGGAATACAATCGAATCAACGCTTTCGCAAAGTCGTTTATCTCTATGACCTCCAGAGTCTTCCCTGCAACTTATAATCTTCATCTGCTTAAAATTCGAACCCACAGATACCTTCGAATCCTGCCCTGCCCATAAAATCTCCTAATCTTATTCTTTTCAAGAAGAATGGGCTAACTCAGGCTATAAGGGGTGCACCTTTTTGGTGTAACTCTTTCTCATATCAATTAAATTAAAAAAAAATATTCATTTATGAATTGATCAATTTAAAATTTATTCAAATTGCAGTGATAAAGGAAGAATTAAATTCATTAAGATTTGAGTAATTTTTGGAGACGGACTGATAAGTGAAATTGAGAGGATATTGATGAGGAAGTTTTAATTAGTTTTTAAGGAATTTGGTGTTGGTACTTGGTGAAGCATTTTTTAAATTAGTGGATAAAAATACTTGGTAGGTTTCACATTAAGACACACACCCTTAATGTGAAACCTACCAAGTATTTTTATCCAATTATTTAAGTTTTAATTAATTAAAATGTGATTTGGCCAGCATTACAAACAAGATCATCACACAAATTTTTGTTTTTATAAATACAATTTTAATTAATTACAGACCCTGAAGAAGGAGGGAATAGCCTCCGAAACGTCGGTTAATGAATAAAAAGATAGTATAAATTATCTTATTTTTTTGGCCTTCCTCATCAATATCCACTCAATTTTAATTTAATTTCTTAATAAATTAAATGTTTTTTCACTATATATGAAAAATAAGCTACAATCAGTGAAAGTTTAATGTATAACTTTTAAGGAGTTCGGTGTTGGTTCTGAAAACATTTTAATATAATACTTGAGTAAGATAATATAGAATAAAAAGAAATAAAACGCTAGTTAACACTACCGTATCTAAGAAAACTGTTTTTCTTAGATTCCTTGGATGATGGGCTAACCCCCGAAATATATCGAATTCAAAACTCAATTTTGTTTTATTTCTTTTTTGTGAAACCTACCTCGTATCTTACTCAAGTTTTATTATTATAAAGCCATTGTAGGTTACTTTTACAAGAATTTTGTGACAAAATATTAATGTCATTTTGGGATCTGGACTTTTCTTGTGATTTTAATGAAAATGTCAAATTTCAGGTCAATATTGCGAGATATAAAATAACGACATAAAATTAAAAAAAAATTGGCTAAAAAAATATATTAAAAAATACAGAAGATTATGGTGGGTTTTTATGGCATAAACACAGGAAATAAAACCTTACAAAGATTGAGGGAAGGAAATTGATCCTTAATGAATTGTCCTCGAATTATAATTTCCCTTTAATTTGATACGAGATCAGATCAAATCGAACCCCTCTATCGTTTTCTATATTCTCAATTTTCCGTTTTCTCTTTCAGGATTTCTTTTCACGTGAATGAAAAATCCCTCGAGGATTACAAAGACAAAAAAAAAATGCAGACATCAATATAAACAGAAGGTCCGAGGGGTGGATTGTTATGAAACGCTACCCCTCATAAAAGCTGTGTGTGCCATTTTTTTAGGGATATATTTTAAAAAAGGACGTTTTTTAAGCCTCTGTCTACTAAATTGGCGAATCGTTTCTTTCCTATATATATTTTAGGGTCACCTACCAATTCGGAAATGGGCATTTTTTATTCTCCCTTTATTGTCATGCGTTTTTTTAACATTTTTTTGGCGAACCCTCGTCCGTTTTTTTGCTAATGCGGAAACTCCTGTTTGGACTTATTCAATAAAAATTCAGACCCACTTGTTGATTGGAAAGTTAATATATGGCCAGTCTGAGTAAAAAAAAACATACTAAAAAAACTAAACAATAAATATGTCGCCGTTATTATTGCGAAAATCTATTGTTGTACGTAGATCTTTTTCAAACATGGAAATACTTTCTATTTAACTGTTAAGGGTATTTTTAATATAAAAAATAGGTTAACTGAAAGAGAAGAAAACTTTCATCGAGTTTCTAGAAAGACAAAAAAAATGTCTTATTATTAATCATCTTTTGAGAACGAAGGGTCTCGTTTGTTGCAAATTGTAATTTATTAAAGTATTTTCGAAAGTTAGCACGTTGTAAAGTAATCAATAGAAGAAAGATATTAAATGTAATTTCATTGATCGAATTGATATATTAGTTTTCGAGATCTAGACACACGTCACTGTGTCAGCCAAGTTCGTAAAAGATGGGTGACGCACTGGCCATGTGTATATTTACACAGAGGGGTGAACCTCGACCTAATATCGTGTACACCTACTTTCACTTGCACTTTCATTTCCAAGTAGAAGACAATAGATGAAGGGGTATTATCTAATGATTTCCAAATAACTCCAAAGACGTACACCTAATTCTAAACGCGGTTCACACCTCGATTTACACGAACCATTTTGAGCTACTTTCGACCCCCTATAACTCAAAACTATTAGACCTGCACACTTGAAATTTTGCAATAAGGCCCACCGGAACACCTAGAATCCCAAATTTCATAAATAAATCTATTATAGCTCTTGAGTTATTAAGGTCTGAAAGTGCCATTTTTAACACTTTCTTATCTATCTCATTGGAACATGATTTAGCTTTTAAATTCAATATAATAGAGTATAACTAGCTGCAAAGCCCGCCTTTGGTAGACATCTTGTTGGCTTGGGGGCTACTTAAAAAATCTGTAAAAATTCGTGAAAGTAGTTTGAATGTCAGATGAAAAATATTTCTATCGGGGGGAAAATTGAGTACATGTTATCAAATATAGTACACCCTGTAGTAAATAATTAAACTATTAAAATTCTATTAAATATCTTATTTTGTAGGTAATTTTTAATTTGACGCCTTAGTCAAAATTTTTTTATATTTTTCTCTTTAATATATCCAAGAATAATCAACATATTAACGAGAATGTTTTTGATTGATATATATCTTGTTTAAAAAGCGCGATCAAAAACATTCTCGTTAATATGTTAATGAGAAAATTATAAATTCATCTAACTTCATTATTTCAAGTTAGAAATATATAAACTCAGATATTATTTTCCACTTAATATTTGACAAAAATCATCTGCTTTCGATTCGCAATTGAATCAAATATAGGAAACTTATGACTAGTCAAAAAACCTTCAAAAAATGTTTTGCAGTGTGTTGCCTCTTTGGAGCCTCCATAAATTATAGTAAATCACATGAATTTCAAGATTTTTAGACCATTTGAGTCAATTTGAGAGCTTCTATCTCAGAGATGAAAAAAGTTAATTTCATTTTTGTAACTTCTAGGTTGAAGGAATGCGTATGGCTTTAATAGTTGGAAACCGGATTTAGGATCACAACGCCGGATAGTGTTGCCCCCAGAGGCCAAAAAAGTGACAAAAAATCCATTGGTCAGTGCGCATGTACCAACCTCCCCTGGGTTTCGCAACTATAAGTCTCAGAGCTACGAAATTCGATACTTAAGCTCTATATAGGCAGAAGGAGTAGAACAAGCTTTTGGTTAAAATCGGAACACCGTAAGTTGACATTTGCATGAAATAATTTTTTTTTTGATTTACTCAAAAACGGCACATTAGTGTACTTTATCAAAGCGACGAGTTATTAGTCATGTATAAATTTCAATTAGATTGAAACAACGGAAGTGGATGTAAATTAGGAGTCTTTACGATGATTTCAAATAAGTGAGAATATGAAAAACGTGTGCTTTTTCCGACTTTCTACCAATAATTGCTAATTGTAAAAAAAGTATTGCACACTGTGACCCCTATGGACCGGGGGTAGAATAAGTCCATAGTATCCTCTGCTTGTCGTAAAAGGCGACTAAAGGGGCTGGACGTGAGGCTAACAAGCTCACTCCGTAAAACAACCTCCCAGTCATGGAAGCAAAATCCATTTGCGAGTATATAAAACAAAAATAATACATTAAGATTCTAAAGAAAAAAGAAGCACTATTCTTCTTTCAGAAGCTTCTCGTATGTAAGAAACCTGGATTATATGTTTAAAAAGAAGCACTATTCTTCTTTCGGAAGCTTCTCGTAAGTAAGAAAATTGGATTATATGTTTAAAAAGAAGCACTATTCTTCTTTTAGAAGCTTCTCGTATGTAAGAAACCCGGATTATATGTTTAAAAAGAAGCACTATTCTTCTCTTCAGAAGCTTCTCGTATGTAAGAAACCCGGATTAGAATGCTTTAAAAAAGAAGCACTATTCTTCTTTCAGAAGCTTCTCGTATGTAAGAAACTTGGATTATATGTTTAAAAAAGAAGCACTATTTTTTCTTTCAGAAGCTTCTCGTATGTAAGAAACCCGGATTATATGTTTAAAAAGAAGCACTCATTCTTTCTTTCAGAAGCTTCTCGTATGTAAGAAATTTGGATTATATGTTTAAAAAGAAGCACTATTCTTCTTTCAGAACCTTCTCGTATGTAAGAAACTTGGATTATATGTTTAAAAAGAAGCACTATTCTTCTTTTTCAGAAGAAGTTGAGGACTCTCCCTAAGTAAGTTCTTTGACTTCTTAATACAAAAATTTGGAACTCATATATATATATATTCCATTCATGTATTGATGCAAAACTGCATCTCTGATGCGATTTTTCATCAATTCATAAAAATTTATTCAGAAATTACATTAAAAACCTAATCAGAATTTTAAACAATAGAATTATTGGCAGATTTTAAGTAAAATAGATTCAGAATTGATTCTAAAATAAAAGAGAAAAAAATATGTTGATTAATTTCGCTTGTCAACTAATAAACATTGATATGCCAATTAAACAATAAAATGTCATTTTGAAATTTTAAATTGCACCAATGGACATATTTGAATTCAATTATATCATATTTTTCTGAATTAAAAATTTTCAATTAAATTACATATATTGCTATTTGCTTGAGGTGAATCTTAAAGCCATTTATTTAATGCTTTCTTATCAAAGAGGATGCTTGTCCGAGGTCATTTAACAGGCCTATGTTTTCCGAGCCTCGTCTCAGGGAGCAAAGTTAGTTCAGTGGGTTAAGAGACCATTCCTAGAGGAATTAAAGACGGATTAATTTTTAATTTAATTATTCCCAAGACATACATAATATCTAAATTATTATTTATATTAATATATAGAATTTATTTTTCAAATTATTTAAAATATTGATTTGTTTAATTATTATTTCAAATCCATTACTACAAGTATTTCGATTTTTCAAATAAATTCTAATTAAAATATATATTTTAACTGCTGAGAAGGCAAACCTTTCTACCATATAAATGTGTACACTTAGCGTGCTTTAACATACGTTTATTATCCATGATTTCATGATTGCCTGCGACGTCGGCAACCATGAATACTCTTATTTATATATGCGAGTTTTATTTTCGGATTTCTATGTTAAATTAAACCATGAGAATAATTTTCAAATCAAGTGCTAAAAATACATTTTTCCAATATCTGCCGAATAAGATGCCCCCAACTTGCATACACTCCGAAATAAAAGGTCAAAACTAACAAGTAATGTCATTTTTTTTTGAAAATCTTTAGATTGAAGACGATTACTAAAAAAGTCCAATCACACTTGATGTAAAAAATACGGAAAAAACATCCTCGTTTTATTATGATTTTTACTTTATCCAATGCGAAGCATGGGAAAATGTATTGGAATCGCTCTCGCGGCAAGCGCGACTTCAAAGGGTCCTCAGGTAAAGTCTACGGAACCCATGGACTCAATTAAGGTCACAAATTGAAGTATTCAATGAGATTGAATTTTAGCACGTGACGGTTTTGCCAAAAATTACCTGGGATCTCGCCGAGAGGCCAAAAAGTGCCACTTTTTTTGGAAGTGCGTGCGGATGGATGGATGGATGGATGGATGTGTGTTATCGTTTTTTTCGTCCACGAATTTTTCCACACAGTTGCACCGAATGAATTGAAATTGAAAACCTACCAGTATTTTAACAAAATGAAGCGCTGATTAGTTTTTGGTACATATCGGTCCACAAACATTAGTACTTTATTTCGGTACTTTTTTTAGTTTTTTCTAAATATCTTGAAAATGACTTAACCAATTTTGATGAAATTTAATATCCTAATTAAGTACCTTGTGGACCCACAAAAAAGGTTAAATAAAGTTTTTAGTAAAATTATATTTTAAAGTACTTTACTCTAGAACATATTAATATTTCAAATGAATTTGGATAAAGTTTAACAACGATCCGTTGCAGTTTATTATTTTTTTTAATGATATTGATGTGAGAAGGAGCTACAGCAGAAGGTCCATCCCCTAAAGGCATGTATGGACTGGCCCCTCCATCGTGAAAAGAACAGAGTAGAAGGAAAAGAAGCCGGGATCACGAGCCAAATCTCAGAAAGTTAGATATAGTCAGTCCAATTTACTAAGTTTTTAGGGGCTTCGAGCAGTGGTAAATTCTCCGCGCGATAAAATTAGGTTAAATTTATCTCCCACTTAATTTTATAAGTTTTCATTTTCCTTAGATGAACATTTACAATTCATATCACATTTAAATTAAATTTACTTATAAATACGATTTTTACATATTCTTTAGAAAGACTTTTTTCAGATTTTCGCTTCTAACTCAAAAACCATGAGTCCTACAGAAAATTTTACTCTTGCCGAAATAAAAGAACATTAAATTCCGCGTTGAATAATTAATTAAAAATAAAAATCGGTTAAGTCGTTTAGGCACAATCGATCATCAAAAACAGACAATTTTTTACCAACTTGTTTCAAAAGTCAATAATTATGCTCATTAGGTGTTCACCAGAAAGGACTTTTCGAATTTTGGTGTTGAAAAGTCCAAAATTTCCGTGGTTTTTAGGCCCTCAAAAATTTAGCACCAGCCAGAAACAGTTGCAAACTTATATAACTCTTATTTGGGATGTCTAAAGCTGATTAAAATTATTTTCTGCTTGTGTATATTAATTTATTGGCCACCGCAGTCTTTTTTCGGTCTAATTTGCCTGTGCTATTTAATATATATTATTCACTATTACTATTATTATTGCATTAGGTATAAATAATTTCTAAAAATTGCTTTTTTGTCTAAATTTATTTTATCAAACATTTTCGGTTTAAAATAATAATAACCTGAAATTTAAAAACATATTTGAACCCTTGCTTGAAAAACCCTTACAATGGAGGACTGGTCCCTTCCACCCTTCCCCGATGTAATTGGACGTTCAAGGGCCAAAGCGTCCGCGAAGGGATAAAGGCAAAAACGCTTTAAACAAACATTAAGGAAAATAGAGATAAATTTATTAAAGAAGAGAGAAGGAATATTCCATTAAAGGACACGCGGGCTTTTATCCCCTTTTATTAAACTGACAATTGAGTCTCAAGAAAAAAGATGAATGGGCTGCGAGAAGATGCTCTTCAATTATGGCTACCGTATTATTCGCAATTTATTTGAAATAAAAAATGTAGGGTACTCATCATTACTTTTTGAATTAAAAGACAAGAAGAAGCTAAAGTCTAAAGAAAATGAAGAGATGATCAACTACTAATTCTGAAGTTTTATAGAATATTATACTAATGAAACTATTGAAGCTTTTATTTTTGTGATTAAATTGATTAAAATTTCAATTCTTAGTGAAATCACCTAATCTATACTATATATAAAATTAAGGTTTTGTCTGTACATTGCTCCAAATCACGTCAAATTTTGGTTGCACACGTTTCAAGCAAAGTTATGAACGAAAACACCAACAAAATTCTTGTCTGTCTCTATGTCTGTCTGCTTCAGTGGTTTCTGCGAAAAGTTGCTCACGATGCACTTGCTGCAAAACGGCTTGAAGGGAGTATTATGGAATTTCATATTTTGCATCAGATGTCTTCTAACCGCGCGTTTTTAGCTATATAACGTTTTGATATTTTGACCCCAGAAGGGGGTTTTGGGGGGGCGCACGAATGAAAATTATCAAATAACTGCTAGACTATTCAACCCTACGGCAAATTTTATGATGAGCAACGTTGTAGGGATGTATTGAAAGTTTTTGTTTTGTTTATATAGCAGAGGCTCACAAGAGAACAAAGAGGACAACCTCTTTGTTTCTTTGTAGGGGATGATTTCTGACAACTTTTGCTTAAGAAAAAATTTCCCCCAAAAACCACCCAAAAAGGGGGGGGGGGGAGGGTCAGGATGTGTAAATTCTTGCCTCGGAGCAAAACTTCAACCAAATTTTTGTATACATAATCTGTGGGCCTCTAGAGAGGCTGGAAATGCAAAAACTAACCACCCAAAGGGGGGGGGGGGGGGGGCAAAAATGAGTACTCTTACCTTGTAGCCAAACTCAACCAAATTTTGTATACAGAATCTGTGGGTCACTAGAAGGCTAGAAATGCAAAAAACTGGGTGCTGGGATAAGGACAGGGGGTGCAGGGTGGAGTAGTGGGTTTGGTGAAGGTCAGAGGCGTAATGGGGGCTCAGGTGAGGTCCAGAGGCGTAGTGGGGTGGTGCGTGGTGGGTCGTGGTGGGTGCGGGTGGGACGGGGCTCGGAGTGCGGTGCGGGGTGGAGGGTGCGGTGGTGGGGTCTGGGGTTGGTGTGGTGGGGTGGGGGTTCAGGTGAGGGCCCAGAGGCGTAGCTGGGTTGGTGCGGGGACTGAGGTGCGTGGGCGTGGGTGGGGCGGTGGTTGGGCACGGGTGCGGTGGGCGTGGAGTGTGCATGGGGTGCGGTCCAGGGTGGTCGGGTGTGGGTGGGAGCGGGGTTCATGAGGGTGTGGGTCCAGGGGGGTGGGGGTCCCCTGGCGAAGCAAGAGGGCCGCCGAAGGCGGGCCTCTGCAGCTAGTTAATTAAAATTATTTATTGAACGAACAATAATAGAATGCAACTATGGC